>OZ010585.1:123801462-123813962 GCA_963932145.1 Acanthosepion lycidas
AAGGCCGAATACAGAGAGTTGTTGCACTACGTGCTACAGGGTCCCCAAGTGACCCTTCGCAGATTTTAAATTCAGAGTTGTCCTTCTCCTAGACTAGTTGCCATCCAAGGCAATAGAACCCAGTCTCTCCTGCTATTTACCCACAGCTGGAAGGAGAAGAAGAGAATTCACACCTTTCCCAAGGTATTAACACGTAAGTGAATGTAATGGATTCGACTGGACCCACTTGATTGACAGGGTGTAATCGATTTCTATTTTATCCTTAGATTAGATCATTTGAAGTAGGAGAAGGATAGTGGATAGATCAAGGCAACTGGAGATGTCGATTGACATTACATTTGAATAGCTGGAGATTATAGCTCTCAGGGAAACTGGAATAGGGAAGGGAGTTCCACAGGCGAGAGGTGCGAGATATAAAGTTATTAGAGTAGAAGAGACGGCTACATTTAGGAGTTTCGACAGTGAAGGGGTGAGAGCGGGATGCCAGCCTCGTAGGGCGCTTGAACTCATGAAGTCTGGGAACCAGCGAATGCAGCTCCTCGGTGCAATTGCCATGAAAGTATTTGTAAAACAGACAGAGAGAGGCGACGGCGCGTCTGTGAGAAAGTGACTGTAGACGAGATGTCAAAGCAGGGCCAATTATATTGCATATCCGCCTCTGGAGCCTATCAAGAACTCCGAGGCAAACAGAAGGGGCTCCAGACCATATGTGGCAGCAATACTCCATGCAAGGGCGAATTGTTGATTTGTAGATCTGAAGGATCGATTCCGGGGAGAAAAATTTCCTGGCGCGGCACAGGGAGCCAACTTTCCTTGCGGTGGACGAAGCAATTGACTCAGTGTATTTGTTCCATCCCAGGTCAGCAGTCAACGTGAGACCGAGCAGCCGCAGAGAGTTGCTCTCGAGAAGTTGAGCGTCAGACATTCTAATGGAGACCAGGGAAGGATATATATATATATATATATATATATATATATATATATATATATATATATATATATAATGGCGACTCGTTTCCGAATATACCTGTCTGCTACGCCGAGACAGCCACAAAGCAACAGGTCATATCCATGCCTGACTGGAGAACGGCATTTTCGAAGCGAGTATAGAGAATTAATCTTAGATTAACAATTCTGTGCCATTGTAAATCCAAGCTTACACCACCTGGTATTTACAAGCTGTCCCTTATCTAGGTACTAACGTTGTTGAAGTTCGGTAATCCGGGATTTCAACGTGATATGGCCGTAAAATCGTTCTCTTATACAAAATCAAGAAAACTATATAAAAATTTTGTTTTCGCATTCAATAATAGATAAAGAAATTAAAAAATGCTAGTGGTGCGTGTGTGTGTGGGTGTGGGTGTGTGTGTGGGGGGGTGATTCTCATTAGTGAATTAAATATCTTTTGATTTCTTCAGCGAGTTCGTAGGGTACTCGTTTCTTCATTTGTGGATGTACCATCGCTTGTGGTGAAGCATCTGGCACTTTTGAAGCCATTTTCCAACCAATACAAATCATCAGTCTGATATATTTAATGTCGAGCCCCAATCTATTGCCAGGTGCACCAGTGACTTATTTCCAACCGTAAAAGAAGAAAAAAAAAATGAAAAAGCTCCGGAACCACATCAAAGCTTTATAGTCAGGATGTTAGCCGGCTTCAAACACTGTTTTATATTATCAAATCAGTCTATTTCTTCTATATGCCATGTTCCTTTAGAACGTTGGCTATCATGGCTCTCCACAACTTCCTGTCCTTTGTAGCTCTTTAAATGAACTCTTATTACAATATGTGGTACATATATGAAAGAGTGCTGAAAAATTCTTCATATAAACCATTTCCCTATAACAATTTCTTGGTCAGATTGAGAACTTTTCAGCAACCACTCTGTCAAGCACACATATATATCTGCGTATGAGTGTAATATATCTGTTTACTATTGTTCCATTTCTCATTATCCACTTAAAATTTACCACTTACTAGAAATTAATAGCAGCTTTGAAAGGTTATTATTTAAAACATTCTGATTGCTCTTGGAAAAAATTGGTAAAAGCTAAAAATTCTAACATTGATTCGATAGCCTTCTTGCCCAAAAGAAATCTGACACTTGAAGAACTACTTTAAATTATTTTTATCCAAAATGAAATAGTAATGAATTGTGCCCATAATGATTTTTGTATTAAATCTTTTTTTTTTTCCCTGAAACAAGATGATTTTAAGTAAATATCGTAATTTCGCTATCTCTCTTATCCCTGTTCTGTCAAACATTTACACAAGCTACTTAGGCAGGTCATGTGCTGTCTTCCACTGCCCCGCTTGCCTTCTATATATCCAGTGAGTGTTACATTTTCCAAGCCTTCTTTTCTATTATGTTCCACAGAAATTTCAACAGTTTTTTTTCTGATGTGAAATATAACTCCTTTTTGTTTCTCCAAAACTTTGCCGTTGCTCAAATGTTCGGTCCGTAGCAGTCTGAGCATCTTTCTTACTATCCTTTCACTTTAAACAAGGCAATAAAAGCCAGAAGTTTGAAGACGTTTGCTATCGAGAGTGAAATAAAGACAGAGTACAATAAAAAAAGATTCAATGTGAGGAGAAGATGGTGAGTGTCATTTCATGGAAACATTTACAGATCGTAGTTGATAAAAAAATGTAGGAAGCCGAAATAGATTTTCACAAGCGAAAGACGTTGCAAAAGAAACAAGTAACATAGAAATTACGGTTACAACTGGCAATTTAAACGGGGAAATTATGATACCTAGTCGCCAATCTAGCTCTGCACTAGGAGTCGAGGTACCAATGAGAAAATATTAAGGGTAAGGTGGACAGTGTAGCAATTTAAAGCCAGAGTCGACTATTTCAACTACTGCAACCTGAGCAGTTTGAACGGGTGCGTTATCCTATAGCAAGAGCACACATGCCCTAAGCTTTCCTAAGCTTCGTTTCTACTTGATTGCTTCCTTCAGTTGTTTTAATTCTGATGCATAATACTGTTCATTAATAGTTTTCCCTCCTTTTCCAGGCAGTTTATCATGATTACGACCTCAGAGTAAAAAAGAAGCCATCGCCTTCGGGGTGGAGAACCAGTGTTTCAACTGTTTGCTTTGAAAGTGGTGAATCCAGGTCTCATCTTCAGTGGCTAATCGTCAATGGAAATTCTCAAGGTCAGCCTGGACGCCATTCAGAAGTGTCCTGGAAATGTCAAACCTTTTCAGTTTCTGTTCTGGTGTCAACATCTTGTAGACACTTTGCTCATCCCCAAGAACTCAATTAAAGCAGTATGAACCCAAGCCATGCGGTGAATGGCATCAACTTGTTCACGAGTGATTGACGTTTTTGGACGACCTGCAAAAATTTAAAAATTACATATTTATCAAACATTTAAAATAAAGTATTGGCTCTGTTTTATCTACTTACACCAACATCACGTTATAACACTGGTTCTTGTACGATCACCGAAGTTAAGCAACATCCAGTATGGTCAGTACCTATATAGGTGACCGCTTGGGAATACCAGATCAGCTACTGTAAGTTTGGATGTGGGGCTGGTGTAATGTATAACGTCTCGGTTGGAGAGCCGAGTTCCAATTGCAGTCAAGTTCGTTATATTCATTGACTCTCAATTACTTTTGGAAAATCTAAGAATCCACGTCTTATCTCCCCAGCAATAGGTTAATTAGTAGGATTTGTATCAGTAAATCATTATTATCTATAAAAAAAAATCCTAAAATATTTTCAGGGGTTAAATAACCTGCAATAGCCGTAAAAAAATGACCAAATTATTTTATCTGTATAAAAATTTTAAATCTTAAATTAAAAGAAAATTTTAATGTTAAAGTCATAGTACAAAATACATTAGTAATATCTATCATCAATAATTAAATCCAAATTTTTAAAATCCTTCAGCATTACATGACCCACAAGCTGTCGATATGCCTTAAACCAAATCAATGAATCAATCATTTCCATAAGCTATCCTTTCCTTTTTAATCTTCCCACCTGCGAGGGGTTTCTTCAGTACCTCTAATTGTACTGTAGGTTCCTCATTTTCAGCCTCTAACTATAACTTTTTCCCCTGCCTATCTGAGAGGCTACATAATCTAAGCCTTTTTCTACCCCATTTGATTCTTGTTCAACTTCTTAATCTTGCGTGTAAGCAGACCCGCAAATTGCATCCGCTCGATTTAAAAACCCACTGCTGAATATTCTTTGATTGCAATGCCTTTTCATCTGCCCTGATCCAAAAGTTCGCGCCATTAAGAGATTAGACAAGATAGAATGAGTAAAAATTTCTTCACAGTTGAAGAAGAGATTTAAAGGAATTTTAGAGAACAGAAAAGAAAAGATTAATGATCTTTGGCTGTGGATGCAAGCGAATTTCCTCATGTAAGGAGAAGAGACTTCAAGTAACACAGATGTGGTTCTACCGATGAACATTGAAAGTACATGTTTACAGGTCGTTAAGGCCGATCCAGTTAATCATTGAATGAGCTTGAAATTACTGAGTAGAAACTAGACCATAATAGATAGATAGATAGATACGTATAGCCTGAGGTAGAAAAAAATAGGCATAGAGAGATTGATGTAGATAGATATTTAGAACGAGATACAGAGTGACAGATAGAGTGAGAGAGAGCGATATAGACTGAAATATATAACTAGATAGATTGAGAGAGAGTGAGAGAGTCTGAAATAGATAGATATAGATAGATAGATAGATAGATAGATAGATAGATAGATAGATAGATAGATACAGAAACACAGACAAACCCATTGAGAGACATCTGTATAGAGATAGAGAGATATATGTATAAACGGACTGACATAGATAGATAGATAGATAGATAGATAGATAGATAGATTCTTCAATGTAAATGTTTACGCAACATTGTCTGCAATCATCACTAATATTCTATTATATAATATATAATAGCAAGATAGAGAAGGTTTATATGTGAGTCTATGTAAAAGAATCTTTGTTCTTTTCCTGCCATGTCTATGTAGAGTAAGCATAAACGTCTGATGCCATCGACGTATAATCTTTATGTCTAACGTGCACTGCTTCCTAACATAGCTCCATAGCCACCTGTACAAATTCGATGACACATTAGTATTTAAACAGGAACCGGAGGCCGGTGCTGCCTGCCATCTGACCCTTTGCTTTGCGCTAAGCCAAGTGCATCCTGCCGCCAAAGGCGCCGAGCGCACGTACAATAAGAAAAAAAAAGCCGTTAAATGGTGATGTTTGCTTTAAGACGTAATACGAAGAGTAGAGACGGATATATATATATATATATATATATATATATATATATATATATATATATATATATATATATATATATATGGTTGGATAGATGTGAACTTGTGACCCTGGGTTTCACGCTTTAGCGATCGTCAGACAAACTGATTAATTTTTTTAAAAATTTTGGTTTTATGTAGATTGCGTTTATTGGTGTTATTGTGGAAGTGGTGGGGGAAACTTCGTCGTTTTTTCATCGTACTGACGCAAACATCGATGTATGCAGACACATATACATACTTGGTCGTCCGTCGGGACTCATACATATATAAACATATGTCGGCAGTTTCGGATATGACATATGTATGTATACGGGTGGTGTTGTGTCTATATATTATACCAATCTTCAACTACCATAATTTTACACAGAATACCTATTATCAGGATTTATACCAAAATAAATTGATACATATAACAAAATAAAATAAAATAAAATAAAACACCAACAACCAGTCTTTAGCTACCACCACTATAACTACATTCATGGTTTCATCATTCTCCCACCACCGTTACTAATCATTTCTACCAATTTACAATTTCTACCAATTTACAATAACTATTAGCTAATTATATTATCATTGCCTCCAATCCCTTGCAACATTACTATCACATCATATCATATAGAGCCGTTATTAAATCAAACTACACTCTCACCCAGCATATTAAATATTAAACATCACCATATAAATAACTAATAAGGATTACAAATTTCTACCTGTTACATATACACAGTCAAAAACACACAAATAACCAGCTTTAAATATAACAAATAAACCGCCATTTTTTTCAAAATTTAAAAATAAATATAAATAATAATAATTTTTACCTATCATAATTTCACACAAACCCCACCACACGTATATACATACATGCGAGGAAATATTATTCAGCGGGAAAAATATATATATATGACATGTATACATTCACGAGACATTTACGAGACATTTCCGCCACACTTCCAATCTTTAAATTTCAACATACAAATGCGTATGTATAGACACAACACCACCCGTATACATACATATGTCATATCCGAAACTGCCCACATATGTTTATATATGTATGAGTCCCGACGGACGACCAAGTATGTATATGTGTCTGCATACATCGATGTTTGCGTCAGTACGATGAAAAAACGACGAAGTTTCCCCCACCACTTCCACAACAACACCAATACACGCAATCTACATAAAACCAAAATTTTTAAAAAAATTAATCAGTTTGTCTGACGATCGCTAAAGCGTGAAACCCAGGGTCACAAGCTCACATCTATCCAACCATATATGTTAGCTCTATCTCTGATATTGAGCGCTTTCTAATAAGTACAGCGCATATAATATATAAATAATTATACATATATATATATTTATTTATATTTATATACACACACTTTTCACACACACGCACACACACACACATACACATACATACACATATATATATATATATATATATATATATACAGGGTGAGGTAAAAGTCGTTTACGGTAGGAATAATATCTTAAATGTATAAGTAAACATGAAAATTTTATTAACTAGCTCTTTAATGGTGTTCAAAATGTCCTCCTCCTTTTTAAAAAGACATTTCAATTCTGTGCCTGCATGATTCATTAATACGTCGGAGAGTTTCCTACTTTCCCAGGCATGAACACGAAAGTAACTCGTTCATCCATTTTAGTTTTTCAGACATCTCTTTTTTTCTTCTTTCTTTTTAAGCATTTCGTCCCAAGCAAGTCGGGAGCGCTATTAGCATGCAAGTGATTACAGAGAGAGTAAGAGTAAAAAAAAAGGGGGGGTTGCTTGAGAAGAAGATATAGAGAAGGACGGGGATTAGGATCAAAACATCAAAAGATGTAAATTGACATTATATTTGAATATTTGAAGATTATAGCTATCGTGGAAGCAAGTAAGAGGAAGGGAGTTCAACTGTCGGGAAGTGCGGGAGAAGAAGCTGTTGAAGTAGAAGAGGCGGTTACATTTAACTGTTTCCACGGTGAAAGAATGGGATGCCAACCTAGTTGCACGTTTCAATTCATGCAGTTGCGGTACCAGTGTCATCAAAATTGTTTCTTTAAAATAAGAAAATATCAAAACAAATTAGACATTTAAAAGACGATTAATTAACTAATCCACACCCATTATGTACACACACACACACACACACACACACATATATATATATATATATATATATATATATATATATATATATATATATATATATATATATATATATATATAAAGTGAACATAGAAGTCAACACTTTGAGGCGGCAGTCTGTTTCATGCTAGATGCAATCGTCAGGCCACTAGCATGAAACAGACTGCCGCCTCAAAGTGTTGACTTCTATGTTCATTTTTATATTTACACACGCTCTATCTCTGATATTGAGCACTTTATCCCATAAATATAGCACATCTTAAGACTATATTTCTTCATAAACACACACACACACACACACACATATATATATATATATATATATATATATATATATATATATATATATATATATATATATATATATATATTCGACTCTCCCGTTGTGTTGGGCGTATAAGGGTCAAGCAGCTCAGTCCCTAAGAACTGACAGCCAGACACTTGCACATGTGATTTGATTGTAATGGTGAAGGTTTTGTGTAGAACCAACCACAATTTTTGAAGGGCCAAATACAGAGACCTCGTGCAGGTTTTAAATTCAGAGTTTTCCTTCTCCTAGACCAGTTGGCGTCCAAGGCTATAGAACACAGTCTGTCCTGCTATTTACCCATAGCTGGAGGGAGAAGAGGATACATACCTTTCGCACGGGTATTAGCACTTAAGCGACTGGAATTCGAACTCGGCTCTCCGATTCCTCAATCCAAGCCTCTATCCATTTACTCCACCGTGCCTCATTTATATTTATATTTATATATATATATATATATATATACTATATATATATATATATATATGTGTGTGTGTGTGAGTGTGTGTGTGCGCGGGCGCGCGCATATATATATATATATATATATATATATATATATATATATATATATATTGTTTAACTAAATTTGAAGATTTCTATTACTCTGTATATCTTCTTCAAGCAAGAACAGCAATTTAAATATCTTGGAAGATTTTTTAACAAAGGGACGGAAAGCGTGACACCAAAATCCGAAGGCGCTTTCGGATAGCGAAAGATGCCTTCCAAAACATAAATAACGAATCAATAAACAATAAAATCGCGTTAGAAACCAACAAAAGAGTACTGAAGTGTGTCAGTCCTTCTCAATAGCAGCGAATGCTGGACCATCTCCCCGTAGATGAAGAAGAACCTTGAAGCGATGGAGATAGGGTCCTATAGAAGAATGCTGAGAATATCAGGCACTTAACAACGACAAGTTTTAGAGATAATGGAAACAAAGACATATGCTTAACATCAGGAAGAGTCAGTTGAAAATTGTAGGTGAAAGTGGGCTTGGAAAATATGACACTCTCTGGTCATATTGAAGGGGGAGACGAAAACAGCGCATGACTTGCCTAACGAAATTGTTTAAATGATTGTGAGAATCAGGTTTAGGGCAGTTAACAAAACAGAAACTAGACTAAGAGCTAAGAGGACATTTTGGAGTTCACTGCTACTACCTGTTATGAGGTCCATGTCATCTAAGACGAAATTGTTTAGAGAGTACCTTGATCACTCGATCATCCATAATAATTTTGCGCCAAAACTCTTACAATATATCCCCCATTCCTGACAAATCTTCACAGATTATCACAATGTGGGATACCTACTAAAAAAAGAGATGGAAACAAAAAGAACGTATATAGTATACAAACAGAGGTAGAGCGTATATAAATATTAAACTGAATACTGAGGTCAATGCCGAGCGTCAACAGCCTGTTCCATTTCAGGCCATGTGTATTATGTGCTGGTTCGATTATTTAAAAATGCAGTTCAGTGAGGTATTTTGGTTATTTTCTAAGCGTACAAGGCTGAATTTTCGAATTGCAGGTACCATCTTTAGATATTATTGCTCCTAAGTTTTTTAAAACTGGACACTTCCTCCAGTGAATTCCTATTCATGGTAATATTGACATCGGTGTTACTGTTTGTGCTAATCACCATTAATTTGGATTTTCTGGATCGCTACTGTATTAAACTCAAGTCTAGGGTTTACCGTTATATTCCTTGCATAACCACATAAGATGCTTCGTTTATTGATTCATTTTCTACGGCTTATCAACCCTTTGCGGGTTATTTGAAGCCAGAATATATTTTTAGATGGTAAGAATTTTTTGTGATAATAATGATTGAGTGATACAATTCTTAATAATTGACTCAAAAGGTGGATTCCAATCTAATAAGAATTTGCGAAACAAACACGATATTATGTGGATAAAAAGTGGGGGATCAATTCCATATTACTTTCAATATATAAACTGATGCCCCACTTTGTGGCCACGGTAGTTTCTATGTTTTTTTATTCCAGAGAATGTAAATAAATCTAAAAGACATGCCTGTGCAGCTAATCAGTATTTGATTATAAATTATAATATGAATATAAAGTGGGGAATCAATTCTGTATTACAATCAATATATAAATTGATCCCCCACTTTGTTGTTAATGTAATTTCTATACCTTTATATTTCAGGGAATGTAAATAAGTCAAAAAGACTTGCCTGTTTAGTTAATCAGTATTTGATTGATTGATTGATTCATTCATTCATTCCAATGGCTTCTCAACACATTGCATGATATTTAAAGCCAGATGGTAAGAATTTTATTTTTGAGATAATAATGTTTTAATGATACAAGTCTTACTAATTAATCCATAGCTGGGGAGAGAAGAAGTGGTTTCTTACCTTTCCCAAGGTTATTCAAGCGTAATTGAACATAAAGAACTGAACGAGAATTAGAACTTGCCTCTCTGACACACCATTCCGGGTCTCATAATACAGCATACACTTAGCCTCTACATTAAGTGGCTCTTGGGACCTGTATTTAATGAATATTATTATAAAAAATAAGTAGAGGAACGTCTTGTGTCTTCTGATGTATATGGAATGGAAAACATTAATTTTACTGAAATAAAATAAATAAATAAAAAGTAACAAACAAAGTGATATTGTGAGGTATACATTGGGTGTTTGGGTTTATCTGATGAATTCTTTGTTGGAAGAACTCTATTTTCGTGTTTATTTTCTTTCAGTAAAAGGAAAATGAAAATATTGATAAATATCTAGTGGCAGAAATCCACTAAAAAATAAACTGTGTTTTTTTACTTTCCACAATGTATATTCGATATGTTCGGACAATAATATCGTGAAGTCTCGCGACAAAAGTCGAGAGTAGACGTTATGTGATCCGATCATTATTTCGTTGACTGGGTTCTACGTACGTTTGCCTGCACACATATCCGTGTGTATGCGTTTGTGTGTGGCAAAAAGACAGACCCAAAATTTTAGGGTTCACTTACTGAGCAGGCTGAACAAGTTTGAGATTTGATATGGATTGGGTGCGTGCGTAAAGTAGGCGTGAAATGGTTGGCTACTCTTGCTACTTTTATGTGAGTATTTAGTTAACGCTGTCGGTAAAGCGATAGTAAGTTGAACAAGGAGTCGACACAGAAGCATAAAGAGGGAGACAAAATGGCGGAAAGAAAATAAATATGAAGACAGGCGGAGAATACACAAAGAAAACAGAAGTAAAAAAAAGACATTAATAAAAACTAAAAAGAAAGAAACACGGAAATATTGATGAATGATGGGGACAAGAAAGAAAGAAAGAAAGAAAGAAAGAAAAAAAGAAAGAAAGAAAGACACAAATTCACACAAGTGGAAAGAAAGAAAAAAAAGAAAAAGTAAGAAAAGGATAAAAAAACTCAAGTGAAAAGAAAAAAAGAAAGAAAGAAAAAATAAAGAAAGAAACAAACAAACTCAAGTGATAAGAAAGAGAAACAAAAGGATACAGAAAGAAACAAACTCAAGTGAAAACAAAGAAAGAAAAAAAGAAAGAAAGAAATAAAGAAAAGGATAAAGAAAGAAACATCTCAAGTGAAAACAAAGAAAGAAAGAAACGGATAAAGAAACAAACAAACAAACTCAAGTCAAAAGGAAGAAAGAAAGAAAGAAAAGGATAAAGAAACAAACAAACTCAAGTGAAAAGAAAGAAAGAAAGAAAGAAAGGAAAAAAAGAAATAAAGAAAGAAAAGGATAAACGAAGAAACAAACAAGCTCAAGTGAAAAGAAAGAAAGAAAGAAAAAAGAAAGAAAGAAAGAAAAAAGGAAGAAAGAAAGAAAAGGATAAAGAAAGAAACAAACAAACTCAAGTGAAAAGAAAGAAAGAAAAGGATAAAGAAGGAAATAACAAACTCAAGTGAAAAGAAAGAAAGCAAAGTATGAAGAAAGAAACAAACTCGAGTGAAAAAAAGAAAGAAAGAAAAGGATAAAGAAAGAAAAAAACAAACTCAAGTGAAAAGAAAGAAAAAAAGAAAGGTAGAAAGAAAAGGATAAAGAAACAGACAAACACAAGTGAAAAGAAAGAAAGAAAAGGATAAAGAAAGAAACAAACTCAAGAGAAAAGAAAGAAAAAAAGAAAGAAAGAAAAAAAAAGAAAGAATAGTATAAACAAACAAACAAACCCAAGAGAAAAGAAAGAAAGAAAGAAAGAAAGAAAAGGATAATGAAAGAAAAAAATCAAGTAAAAGAAAGAAAAAAAGAAAGAAAGAAAGAAAAGGATAAAAGAAAGAAAAAAACTCAAGTGCAAAGAAAGAAAGAAAGAAAGAAAGAAAGAAAGAAAGAAAGAAAGAAAGAAATGGATAAAGAAAGAAACAAACAAACTCAAGTGAAAAGAAAGAACGTAAGAAAGAAGGAAAAGGATAAAGAATGAAACAAACTCAAGGGAAAAGAAAGAAAGCAAAGTATAAAGAAAGAAACAAACTCAAGTGAAAAGAAAGAAAGAAAGAAAAGGTTAAAGAAAGAAACAAACTCAAGAGAAAAGAAAGAAAGAAAGAAAAAAAAGAAAAGGATAAAGAAACAGACAAACTCAAGAGAAAAGAAAGAAAGAAAGAAAAGGATAATGAAAAAAAAAACTCAAGTGAAAAGAAAGAAAAAATGAAAGAAAGAAAGAAAGAAAATAATAAAAGAAAGAAACAATCTCAAGTGAAAAGAAGGAAAGAAAGAAAGAAATGGATAAAGAAAGAAACAAACAAACT
>OZ010585.1:123818962-123856462 GCA_963932145.1 Acanthosepion lycidas
GAAAGAAAGAAAGAAAGAAAAGTATAAAGAAAGAAACAAACTAACTCAAGGGGAAACAAATAAATAAATAAAGAAAGAAAGAAAGAAATAAAGAAAGAAAGTAAGAAAGAAACGAACAAACACAAGGGAAAAGAAAGAATGAAAGAAAGAAAGAAAAGGATACGGAATGAAACAAACTCAAGTGAAAACAAAGAAAGAAAGAAAAAGGATGAAGAAAGAAACAAACCCAAGTCAAAATAAAGAAACAAACAAAGAAACAAAGAAATAAAGAAAAGTATAAAGAAAACAACAAACTCAAGTGAAAAGAAAGAAAGAAAGAAAGAAAGAAAGAAAAAAGAAAGAAAGAAAGAAAAGGATAAAGAAACAAAGAAACAAACTCAAGTGAAAACAAAGAAAGAAAGAAAGAAAGAAAGAAAGAAAGAATGAAAAAAAACTCAAGTGAAATGAAAGGAGGTAAGAAAGAAAGGATAAAGAAAGAAAAAAACTCAAGTGAAAAAAAAGAAAGAAAGAACGAAAGAAAGAAAGAAAGAAAGAAAGAAAGAAAAGAATAAAGAAACTCAAGTGAAAAGAAAGATAGAAAGAAAATTATAAAGAAAGAAACTAACAAACTCAAGTTAAAACAAAGAAAGAAAGAACGAAAGAAAGAAAGAAAGAAAGAACGCAAGAAAGAGAGAAAGAAAAGTATAAAGAAACAGAGAAACTCAAGTGAAAAGAAAGAAAGAAAGAAAGATAGAAATGGATAAAGAAAGAAAGAAACAAAGTCAAGTGAAAAGAAAGAAAGAAAGAAAGATAGAAAGAAAAGGATAAAGAAACAGACAAACTCAAGTGAAAAGAAAGAAAGAAAGAAAGAAACGGAAAAAGAAATAAAAAACGAACAAACTCAAGTAAAAATAAAGAAAGAAAGAAAGAAAGAAAGAATGAAAAGTATAAAGAAACAAATAAACTAAAGTGAAAAAAAGAAAGAAAGTAAAGGTTAAAGAAAGAAAGAAACTCAAGTGAAAACAAAGAAAGAAAGAAAGAAAGAAAGAAAGAAAGAAAGAAAGAAAAGGATAAATAATCAAAGAAACCAACTCAAGTCAAAATAAAGAAAGAAAGAATGAAAGAAAGAAAGAAAAGGATAAAGAAATAGACAAACTCAAGTGAAAAGAAAGAAAAAAGAAAAGGATAAAGAAAGAAACTAACAAACTCAAGTGAAAACAAAGAAAGAAAGAAAAAGAAATAAAGAATGAAAGAAAAGGATGAAAAAGAAACAAACTCAAGTGAAATGAAAGAAAGAAAGAAATAACAGGATACAGAAAGAAACAATCTCAAGTGAAGAAAGAAAGAACGAAAGAAAGAAAGAGAGAAAGAAAGAAAGAGAAATATAAAAAAACAAACTCAAGTGAAATGAAAGAAAGAAATAAAAGTATAAAGAAAGAAACAAACTCAAGTGAAAACAAAGAAAGAATGTAAGAAAAAAGTAAGAAAGAAAGAAAAGGATAAAGAAAGAAACAAACACATGTGAAAAGAAAGAAAGAAAGAAAGAAAGAAAGGAAAGGATAAAGAAAAAAGTAACAAACTCAAGTGTAACGAAAGAAAGAAAGAAAGAAAGAAAAAAGAAAGGAAGAAAGAAAGAAAAGGATAAAGAAACAGACAAACTCAAGTCAAAAGAAAGAAAGAAAGAAAAGGATAAAGAAAGAAACTAACAAACTCAAGTGAAACAAAGAAAGAATGAAAGAAGGAAAGAAAGAAAGAAAGAAAGAAAGAAAGAAAGAAAGAAAGAAAGAAAGAAAGAAAGAAAAGGATAAAAAAGAAACGAACAAACACAAGTGAAAAGAAAGAAAGAAAGAAATAAGGAAAAGGTTAAAGAAAGAAAGAGGCACACTCAAGTGAAACAAAGAAAGAAAGAAAAACTATAAAGAAAGAAACAAACTCAAGTCAAAATAAAGAAAGAAACAAACAAACATAAGTAAAAGAAAGAAAGAAACTCTAGTGAAAAGAAAGAAAGAAAGAAAGAAAGAAAGAAAGAAAAGGAAAAGAAGTAGACAAACTCAAGTGAAAACAAAGAAAGAAAGAAAAGGATAAAGAAAGAAAGTAACAAACTCAAGTGAAAACAAAGAAAGAAAGAAAGAAAGAAAAATGAAAGAAAGAAAGAAACAAAAGGATAAAAAAAGAAACAAACAATCTCAAGTGACATGAAAGAAAGAAAGAAAGAAAGAAAGAAAGTAAGAAATAAAAGGATAAAGAAAGAAACAAACTCAAGTGAAAAGAAAGAAAGAACGAAAGAAAGAAAGAGAGAAAGAAAGAAAAAGATAAAGAAACAAACTCAAGTGAAAAGAAAAAATGAAAGAAAAGGATAAAGAAAGAAACAAACACATGTGAAAAGAATGAAAGACAGAAAGAAAGAAAGAAATAAAGAAAGAAAGAAAGAAAGGAAAGGATAAAGAAAGAAAGTAACAAACTCAAGTGAAAAGAAAGAAAGAACGAAAGAAAGAAAAGGATAAAGAAACAGACAAACTCATGTGAAAAGAAAGAAAGAAAGAAAGAAAGAAAGAAAGAAAGAAAGAAAAGGATAAAGAAAGAAACTAACAAACTCAAGTGAAAACAAAGACAGAAAGAAAGAAAGAAAGAAAGATAGAAAGAAAGAAAGAAAGAAAGAAAGAATGAAAGAAAGAAAGAAAAGTATAAAGAAACAAACTCAAGTGAAAACAAAGAAAGAAAGAAAGAAAGATAGAAAAGTATAAAGAAAGAAACAAACTCAAGTGAAAAGAAAGAAAGAAAAGGATAAAGAAAGAAACAAACTCAAATGAAAAGAAAGAAAGAAAGAAAGAAAGAAAGAAAGAAAGAAAGAAAGAAAGAAAGTAAAAATGATAAAGAAAGAAAAAAACTCAAGGGAAAAGGTAGAAAGAAAGAAAGAAATGGATAAAGAAAGAAACGAAGAAACTTGTTAGTTTCTTTCTTTATCCTTTTCTTTCTATCTTTTTTCACTTGAGTTTGTCTTTTTCTTTATCCTTTTCTTTCTTTCTTTCTTTTGACTTGAGTTTGTTTCTTTCTTTCTTTATCCTTTTCTTTCTTTCTTTCTTTCTTTGTTTTCACTTGAGTTTATTTCTTTGTTTCTTTGTACTTTTCTTTCTTTCTTTTGACTTGAGTTTGTTTCTTCTTTATCCTTTTCTTTCTTTCTTTCTTTCTTTCTCTCTTTTCACTTGAGTTTGTTTCTTTATCTTTTTCTTTCTTTCTCTCTTTCTTTCTTTTAACTTGAGTTTTTTCATTTTTTATCCTTTTCTTTCTTTCTTTCTTTTCACTTGAGTTTGTTACATTCTTTCTTTATCCTTTTCTTTCTTTCTTTTCAATTGTGTTTGTTTCTTTCTTTCTTTATCCTTTTCTTTCTTTCTTTCTTTTCACTTGCGTTTGTCTGTTTCTTTATCCATTTCTTTCTTTCTTTCTTTCTTTCTTTCATTCTTTCTTTTATTTCACTTGAGTTTGTTTCTTTCTTTATCCTTTCCTTTCTTTCTTTGACTTGAGTTTGTTTCTTTCTTTCTTTATCCTTTTCTTTCTTTCTTTCTTTCTCTGTTTTTACTTGAGTTTGTTTCTTTGTTTCTTTTTCCTTTTCTTTCTTTCTCTCTTTCTTTCTTTCTTTTCACTTGAGTTTGTTTCTTTCTTTATTTTTTCTTTCTTTCTTTCTTTCTTTATTTTGACTTTAGTTTGTTTCTTCCTTTATACTTTTTCTTTCTTTCTTTGTTTTCACTTGAGTTTATCTCTTTCTTTCTTTATCCTTTTCTTTCTTTCTTTCTTTCTTTCTTTCTTTCTTTTCACTTGTGTTTGTTTCTTTCTTTCTTTATCCTTTTCTTTCTTTCTATCTTTCTTTTTTTCATTTATTCTTTCCACTTGAGTTTGTTTCCTTCTTTATCCTTTTCTTTCTTTCTTTCTTTTGACTTGAGTTTGTTTCTTGCACTTGAGTTTGTTTCTTTCTTTATAATTTTCTTTCTTTCTTTCTTTATTTTGACTTGAGTTTGTTTATCCTTTTTCTTTCTTTCTTTTCACTTGAGTTTGTTTGTTTCTTTATCCTTTTCTTTCTTTCTTTCTTTTCACTTGAGTTTTTTTTATCCTTTTCTTTCTTTCTTTCTTTCTTTTCAGTTGAGTTTGTTTCTTTCTTTCTTTATCATTTCCTTTATTTCTTCCTTTCTTTGATTTCACTTGAGTGTTTCTTTATACTTTTCTTTCTTTCTTTCTTTCTTTGTTTTCACTTGAGTTTGTTTCTTTCTTTATCCTTTTCTTTCTTTCTTTTCACTTGAGTTTGTCTGTTTCTTTATCCTTTTCTTTCTTTCTTCCTTTCTTTCTTTCTTTCTTTCTTTTCACTTGAGTTTGTTTCTTTCTTTATCCTTTTCTTTCTTTCTTTCTTTTCACATGTGTTTGTTTGTTTCTTTCTTTATCGTTTTATTTCTTTCTTTCTTACTTGTTTCTTTCTTTGTTTTCACTTGAGTTTGTTTCTTTTTTTCTTTATCCTTTTCTTTCTTTCTTTCTTTTCACTTGAGTTTGTTTGTTTCTTTATCTTTTTCTTTCTCTCTTTCTTTCTTTCGTTCTTTCTTTCTTTTCACTTGAGTTTGTTTATTTCTTTATCCTTTTCTTTCTTTCTTTCTTTCATTTCACTTGAGTTTGATTGTTTCTTTTTTTATCCTTTTCTTTCTTTCTTTCTTTTTTCTTTCTTTGTTTCTTTCTTTGTTTTCACTTGAGTTTGTTTCTTTATACTTGTCTTTCTTTCTTTGGTTTCACTTGAGTTTGTTAGTTTCTTTATTTATCCTTTTCTTTCTTTCTTTCTTTCTTACGTTTCACTTCAGTTTGTTTCTTTACGCTTTTCTTTCTTTCTGCAGTTGCACGTGGGTTTAATTTGTTCGTGTGTTTTGTTGATAATTTTCCTATTGTGCCTTTTTATTATTTGTACCATGCTCTCGGTGCAGCTCTAGCTGATTTTTACTGTGTTTTTGTTGAATATATTGTGTAAGGTGCTTGATTCTGGGAAGTGTTTTTGTAAGAGTTTGAAGAATATTTTTCCTACGTTTCCTATTTACACACGCTCTATCTCTGGTATTGAGCACTTTATTCCATAAATATAGCACATCTTAAGGCTATATGTCTTATATATATATATATATATATATATATATATATATATATATATATATATATATATATATATATTGCTCCCTCCCTTTTTCGAATTTTACCCTTGAAGTTATTTTTATTTTTATTTATCTTTATATCGAATAATAGTTTTGTATTTCTCGGCATATTTAGACACTTTATTGCTATTACTATCATTATTATTATTATCATTATTATTATCATTATTATAATGATTATTTACATTGACCTTCAAAATATGGCGCTCATATTTCATTTAACATTGACTTCGGTTTATTAGTGTTAAGAAAATGGAAGCAGAAAGAACCTAACGCTATTACTTTTTTTTTTATATTGTTGTTCCCCATAGGTTGAATCGCTTGGGGTTTAAATGCAAGTCTGGTTTTGTGCCCCCTCTTCCATTAATGCTCTCTCATACTCACTTTTTTTTTCTTCAAAAATATCTTTATTTGAAGAATTTCTAGATAACCTACATTCGCTGCCTTTTGGGACGTGTTTGATCAGTTTTTGCATGGTTTCATTAATCGATTATATATTTTAACTTGATGTTTGGTTTTCATGTTTGGGGAGACGTTACCAGTTTCTACATTCAATTCCACGTCCAGGTATTGGACCATTTTCAAATACATATCCACCTCGATATCAAAACTGAGGTGTTTAAAGAGTTTTTATACCTGTTTCCTTATTCTGTGGTTCAATCTTGTTTTCTCTGGCAACAGCATGAGACGGTCATCTCTGTATAAGCCATGATCATTTATATGTACCATATTTATTTGTTTTGTTTAATTTAGAGTGGATCATCAATTCGAACACATCTACATCGTCAAACGAACCTTGGCGAAAATCAAATTCACCATTAGTTTTTTAGCCATTTAGTATTATTGTTATGGAAGAGAATTGATTTTCTACAATATAGAAAACATTCTTCTTGTTCAGGTGTTACATTAATGAACACCTTAGCGACGAAATTTAATGCTTCAAGTAGCCCCTGTTCAGATATAGAAGGATAGAAATCCTTTATATTGTAATTAATAAACACGTTCTTTTTTACTTATTATTTCTCGAAACCAAGATATACACTCTCCTTTGCCATACCACAATTTAACCTGTGTGGCAATCCATAGTAATTCACTGGTTAACCTGTGTTGCTATCTGTAGTAATCCATTGGTTAACCTGTGTTGCTCTCCGTAGTAATCCACTTTTAAAACTGTGTTACTATCCGTAGTAATCCACTGGTTAATCTGTGTTGCTATCTGTAGTAATCCACTGGTTAACCTGTGTTTCTATCAGTCGTAATCCACTGGTTAGCTTGTGTTGCTATCCGTAGTAATCTATTGGTTAGCCTTTGTTGCTATCCTTAGTAATCCACTGGTTAACCTGTGTTTCTATCAGTAGTAATCCACTTCTTAACCTGTGTTGCTATCCGTAGTAATCTACTGGTTAGCCTGTGTTGTTATTCGTTGTAAATTACCTATATCCCGGTTATAAAAAAAGTGTCGCCAAGAATACCCCTAAGAAACAAAGTTTGCTGATCTGTTATGTAGTATAAATTCTACTACAGGGTGTCCAATAAAAAAGCGGTAAATTTATTATCACTGTTTTACCTTTCAGGAATATCTGACCTTGAATAACATTGAATAAATTTCTTGAATATTCATGACCTTGAATATTCATGACCTTGAATAATCATTCCACTTTCGCGTAATTACTTAACTCTGATTGGTTCTTTTATGATTAATTAATTGCTGCTCGATCTTGTGACTCGTCATTTAAAGTTTATTTGCAGACCACTTTCGTCTTTTGTCGTTCTGAATTCTCATATGGTTAAACGACTCACTGATTTTGAGTGTCAAGCTGTCGTACTTTGAAAAGAGTTGACAAAATAGAGATTGACGAAATGTGCAGAAATTATTCTTAAATTTTACAGTCGCATCAGTTGTCACCAGTTTTCAACGATTGTCTAACATGTCTCTTAATTTACAGCTTTTTTTTTTACTGAGCAACTTGTATATGACGGTGTAGGCTGGACAATCACCTCACAGATGAAGAAGGAATGAGTGTTGAACTGCTAGATAATATTGTAGCGGACCGTAGGTTTACGTGTTGTTAAATTAGGAACACGCATGTTTATTCCTGCTAGAAGATTAAAAGGTCCACTACGAGAATATGGCGGACTCAAGTTGAGTCCAACCGAAGATGTGTAAAGAAAACCAACAGGACCGAATATATATATATATATATATATATATATATATATATATATATATATATATATATATACACAAACAAGTATATGTATTAAACAACAATGTTTACAATGAACATAGACATTTAACATTTGTGTTTGTGTGTGAACGTAAAGAGTTTGTATTGTGGTGAATGTGTATAATGTTCATGGCGTCTCCCACAAATGGGAAGACGCAATCTTCTGCGCGAGCTTACATTGTAGATGTGTTGGCTGAAAGTGAGGAAATGAAAAAGAGAACGAGGCAAGACATCGCTCAGTATTTAAAGTGTAGGGAGAGCGCCCCCTAGTGAACAATTAGGAAATTAGGGAGGAGCTAACTCCCAAAATATCAATTCCCGTATATCGCAATTAAATGCTTGACAATTTCTTTACAGACGAAGAGGAAACCTAAGTTAACAGAAAGAAAGGAAAGAGTGATTAAGTGCAATTTAGTATCAATCATACTATGTGCTTAATGCTGGAGAATTTCCTCGCAGATAAAACGGAGACTTGGCGTAACAGAGAAACATTTCTACAGATGAATTCTGGGGATAGGATGAACGAAGCATTCTTTGACCGAGCAGACATTGCCAGTTGAAAATTAGAAATTATTTTTCTTAAAGAAAATTTTCAGGAAAATGAGTTTCTCAAATCCGGTAGCTGTTATCACTCTTTCCAGTATTGATAGGGATTCCCTTCCTAATCTTTTATTTGAAGTCGTGTTGAATGTCAACATCTTTTTTATGTCATTATTTTCTCTTTCGGTTGAAATTTAGAAAATCTTTCGCTCAAAACAATTTTTCAGAAAAATATGTTTCTCAAGCCCAGTAGCTGTTATCACTCTTTCCAGTAATGATGGGGGTTTCCTTCCTAAACTTCTATTTGAAGTAGTGCCATACGTCATCATCTTGACTGTCATTAACCTTCGAGTTACGTGCTATATGCATTTTAGTTATTGCCGTTGTTGAAATTCTTTAACTGATGAGATTTCTGTTATTTAGTAGTTTTTTGTTTGTGATCCTTTAGCGCCAAGCCATCAGTTTCAAAGATGTATGGTCCTGGCTCAGATTTACATGATTCACTCGCTCGAAGACATTTTTAAACATCAATCTGATTTTCTTTGTCCCGCTTTGCTACAGTTTGTCTTATGAGTGCCAAATTCCCTGAGCAATTTTTTTCTCTGTATGCGTCGCAAGAATTTCAGATGCCATTTTCCTTAAAAAAATCCTTGTTCACATGCTTCGTTTATACTATCCTCAAAATTCTTCTGTAAAAGCTGACAGTTTAGATATTTTTGAGTTCGACGCTATGCATGACATTTATATGAAAATCTCAATCAGACGAGGCTGCTTCAGAACATGGCTCATATTTTTAGGCAAATATTTCGGTTTGGTAGCAGATTGCAGTATTGTGTGAAACTAACCCCCCTGCAGCCTATTCTATGTTCAAATTCTTTATCTTCTCTACTAAATTTGGTATAAATGATCCATACACCGAGATATTTGAAATCTTTAGTATTTACTAATTCCACATTCGCAGTTTTTATGATGAATTCAGGACACACGCCATCATTGCGTTCATTCCAATTCCCCATCATTATTTTTGTTTTGAAAAATGTTTATTGTGAGTCCTATCTCTTGGAATTCTTTGCACAGAATAAACTACTTACACGATTTACAATGTTTGAACTGTTGTCTTTATCCCTGCTGTCATATTCACGATGTTTTGGTCATTGTTGGTTCCTGCCTTCTTCGGGTGATTGGAATTTCGAATTGAACCCTTTATTTCGTCCACATTGACCTAGTGGTCAAAAGAGTTCTTTGAATTAATCGAGTGACTAGAAACCAAAGAGTTGTGAGTTCAATACCTGACCACAGTAGAGGAGAACAGAAACAGGGCAAGTTGAGTTATAAAAGGGAAATTACTGAAACTGAGATATCCAGAAGAGGCATGTCACTTGGAATTAGAACAATCTATCCCGCTTGTCGGAATAAATGGTTCGCTTCGAAATTCCATTCACTGAAATGTCGTGAATATGGCAACAAAGATGAGAACAACAGTCCGAACACTGTAAATAGTGCAAATTGCTATAATACCTCATCCTAGAAATATAGACAGATGTTTCTACTTTTTGTAATATTTTGTCTCTTTATTATCCCCTCTCCCATTTACTCGGTGTTTTCTTCTTTCTCTCAATAACGTGGGTGTCAAATTCTCCAAGCCCTCTTTCCTAAATTATGTCTCCTAAAAAATTCAACTCTCTTTATCTGATTGTAGGTATACCCATTTTCATTAAAACATTTTGTTCCGTTACTTACCACGGCATCCTTCTGTAGAACCAGATCTCTACTATCTCAAGTCCTCTCGTTCTTAAGGAACAGATATTGATAGAGGATGTTGTTTTTTTTGTTAAAATAACAAGAAGGACGAAGTTTATATCTGTGTTAATAAGGAGGAGGAAGGGAGGAAGTGGAGAGGAGGAGTTGAAGTGGAGGAGGAGGTACAAAATTACGTAGTTCATTCTCAGCCTTCAGGATTCGAGGCCAATTTAAAGATTGCAGGAAGATTCATCATCTCTATCTTAATGCCGCTGACCCAACACCGGCGAATTCATCTCCGTGACAACTCCAGGACAACTCACCACCAGCCTACTCAGTACGAGGATAACTCACCAAGAACCTACTCAGGGCGAGGACAACTCACCACCAGTTTACTCAGGGCGAGGACAGCACATCACCAGACTACTCAGTGTGAGGATAACTTACCACCAGCCTACTCAACGCGAGGACAACTCACCACCAGCCTACTCAGCGCGAGGACAACTCACCACCAGCCTACTAGGCGCGAGGAGAACTTACCTCCAGCCTACTCAGTGCAAGGATAACTTACCACCAGCCTACTCAGTGCAAGGATAACTTACCACCAGCCTACTCAGCACAAGGACAACCCACCACCAGCCTACTCAGCGCGAGGATAACTCACCACCAGCCTACTCAGCGCGAGGATAACTCACCACCAGCCTACTCGGTGCGAGGACAACTCACCCCCAGCCTACTCAGCGCGAGGACAGCACATCACCAGACTACTCAGCGCGAGGACAACTCACCACCAGACTACTCAGCGCGAGGACAACTCATCACCAGTCTACTCAGCGCGAGGACAACTCATCACCAGATTACTCACGTGAGGACAACTCAACGACATACAAACTATGACATTGTCGACTTTTTAAAAACAAATAAAAACAATTTATTAAGGAACGTTTGTAATTTTTAATTTAAAAATTTCTTGAAAATTGTATGCAATTCTCCCTCAAATATTCAGTTGGAGATCATTGTGAAAAAGAAGAAACTATCTGCAAAATTCTTTCATCTACTTTCATAGACTTCTTCAATTTAGGGGGTGAGGGACTGCCTCGAATTAATTGCTCCAAAAATGCATCCTGGTTTCTTTGCCCCTTTTGCAGCCCTGTAATGAATTTCTATATTTTGGGGTTCTCCAACCCCAGCTGTGTGCAATCTTTTATTTGTTACTTCAGCATGATTTTTTTGTCCAGTCTTGAAAATTAAACACCAAACAGCCAAATCGGCTGTTGTAACTAAGACAAAAAGCCAAACTTTCAAAATCTCTACGACCCAAAGCCGATCTATGAGATGTGCACACAAGGACAACCAATACCGATCTGAAGCTATGAATTCGACACTAGCGTTCAGTTGTCCTTGCGATGAGTAGGCTGGTGGTGAGTTGTTCTGGAGTTGAGTTGTCACGGAAATGAGTCGGCGGTGTTGAGACGGCGGTGATGAAAGGCCCCATCCCGCAATTTAAGAACTGCAGAAATAGTCGTTCTTTTTTCTCCTTTGGCGTGCATTCTACTTTACTGCATGAGCTGACCTTCAAGCCGCCGAAGATCGAAGAGAGATGGTCTTTTCTACGAGTGCAACCAACGATTGATGTTGTTGCTGTTAGTGTTGTTGATTTTATTGGCGTCTTTTCGTCGATGTAAACGTATGGTTTTGTTATTGTTACATATGTTTGAAGTGGCAGTAATATGTCGGAGCCGTTTTCAAAACATGGCTGTGACACAGATACGTCAAGCTTTCATCACTGATTACTAAAAAAAAATTACGTCAGTAATCCGTTGCATAGGTGTCGATATTAAAAATAAACATATTTCGCGCCACCACTCCTTGTCTTCCTCCACCATCGTCATCATCCTCAAAGCTCTCGTCATATAATAATAATAATAATAATAATAATAATTGTTGTCGTTCATTCATAGAGAGTTTGGATGAGTAGTAACTGCAGACTTATAGTGGAGACTAAGTGACAACAAGTCTAATCTGTTTGCAGAGCTGAGAACATCATGTATAGAATATCTCAACCCGAGGAATTTAAAAAATAAAACGGAAGCAAAATAAACACTTACACTTTGAATCAGAAAATAACAATTAAAATTACACATAGCACATAATGAGGAGAGAAGGCTTAGAGAATTTGGCACTCAGAAGACTGAAGGCAATATTGTCAGAGTGAAGCAGCGAATAAAATTATTCTTCAGTAAGTTAAATATTTAAGAGCAATGGCTTTTAAGACAAAATGTACAGTTTTTTACAAGAGGGATAGCTCCTGATGAGGGACGGCCTGACAGCAATTTTTTATAATACTCAAGAGCCACTCAAGGAAGAAGGTTACTGAAGAAGGTTGTTGCGTGAGTGGTAAGAGGTAAGGGGAGCATGTTTTTGAGGAGATGAGGGAAAGATAACAGTGTTTGGGAAAGTATCCTTTTGGGGAGTCGCACCGACAAGGTAACGGATCGTAGGGAGAAGCTGTTCGAGTGAAACTTTGCACTAATGGAATACAAAGGGAATATGGCTGGCTCGTGACATGGTGGGTATTAGCTGTGAAGGTCTGAACTGGTGGAGCTAAAGAATATAATTCATCTGAAAATTTACCATGAGTAGCGAATTGAAAGGCTTGAAATGTTTCGTCTGTGGGAAAGTGTTGCGTCGTAAATAGCAAAGGATGACACACATATAGAAAGTAAGCAGTCGTTTATTCCGGCAAATAATAGGGTACACGGTTGAGAAGTCAGACTAATGTAATAAACATTTAATCGTTAACTCCCCGGTATTTACTCAAGGCATCCCCACAAGATGAATGTGACACAAGGTCAATTTTTAAGAGAGGCCTTCCGAGCCCGTAGACACTTGAAAAAAGTCACCATAAACCCCGTATGCACGCGGTCGAGTTGCTGTCTACCCCCCCACACACACACACCAGACGAAACTCTGCCCATAGGCATAGCCTCGTCTGGCTTCCTTTCTGCCCGGAGGCAGAGCGGTCGACATGTTAATCGTTAACTCCTCTGTATCTACCCGAGACCTCCTCGCAAGGCTGGATGTTGCACAAGGCCGATTTTTAACGTGGGTTTTTCCGAGCGCGTACGCTCGACCAAAAATTGCCCATAAACCCCGCATACACAGTGTCAGGTGGCTTTCTACCTCCCCAGACGAAATTCTGGCCGTTGTCATAGCCCCGTCTTGGTTCCTCTCCGCCAGAAGGCGTGATGTGGCACAAAACGTATTTTTACGTGGGGTTTTCCGAACACGAAGGCAGGCATGGTGACTAGCAGAACTTTAACGAAATCAAATCGATAACTGCTCAGTATTTACCCGAAACCTCACCACAAGTCGAGATTTGGCAGAAACCCGGCTTATTTCGTGTGGCATTCTGAACCCGTGGGCTCAGGCAAAAATTGTTCGTAGATTCCTACACATGGGGTTGGATAGCTGTCTACCTCCCCAGACAAGACTCTGCTCTTCGGCATAACCACTGGGTTCCTCTCCGCCCGGAGGCAGAGAGTCGACAAGCAGAGTTAAATGTAATCGTTAGATGCTCTCCTTCAGTAAGAAATAGCGCAGTTTAAATAGTTTTAGCTCAGTATATCAAGTTGGGGGTGTTCAGCTACTCCACAACAGAAAGGTGGTGTACGGGAAAAAATATATCACCCACAAGGTCGCGTAGGCGCTTTTAGACTCTTTCAAAACAGAAAAATGAAGACTGGGAGCAGCTCCTGGACAGATATGGTAGCAGTACACCAGTTTCGGTCTGATCTGGCTCTTGTAATGGTAGAGCAAAGCTGGAGTCAGGTACTTACTTTAAGTCAACAGCTAAATTGTTATCTATCCTACGTATCATAATGTACTTCATAATACGCCGTCCTTGTAAGTGGTTCCAGTACGAGAACCGAAGTTAAGCAACGTCGAGGCTGTTCGGTACCTAGATGGGAATACCAGGATGTGCGGGTGGTTTAATGGTGTAATAGCTGGGAATTGTTAATCGGAGAGGCGAGTTCCAATAACACTAAAGATGAAATGAAGGTAAGGATTATGGCTGCATTCACCAGGGACCGCTCAGAAGAATTGAAAGAGATTCCGAAGTCATCTGGAGGCCGTGGATGAACCCAATGGCGATTTTATTGAATAAAGTTATGCTTGTATTTCAAGGTAATTTGGTGCAATTTTGTTGAATATAACTGTTAAAATGAGATGTCAGTATTATTTTCATTTTTGCGTCATTTAGACGACTATTTATCCATCGTATCCTGTAGATAGATAAATAATGAACACGGATAGATCGATAATGAATATAGATAGATTGATCGATAGATAGATTATATATATATATATATATATATGTGTGTGTGTGTGTGTGTGTGTGTGTCTACGTCATTCTTGTGAAGTTAAATATTGTCTCGTTTTAATTAATGTTTTTCATCCCCTCTTTATAAGTGAATGAATAAGGATATATATATATATATATATATATATATATATATATATATATATATATGTGTGTGTGTGTGTGTGTGTGTGTGAAATGCGTATGTATATATATATATATATATATATATATATATATATATATGCAATTTATTATATATATTATTTTTATTTTATATATGTGCGGTACTTAGTGGAAAGCGCTCAATATCAGTGATAGAGCTAACATATTTAGTTGGATTGATGGGTTACACGCTTTTCCAATCGTCAGACAAACTTTGTTTCACAAACTTTGTTTCGCGCTTTTGCGATCGTCAGAAAAACTTTGTCTGACGAGCGCAAAAGCGTGAAGTTCTGCGTCACAAACTCATATCAAACCAACTAAATCTCTCTCTCTCTCTCTCTCTCTCTCTCTCTATATATATATATATATATATATATATATTAAAAATCTACATAATACCTTACATTAATCTCTAGTATATCTATCTATATTTACACATTCGGTCATAGATAGATAGATAGATAGATAGATAGATAGAATGTGAGTCTACGTCATTTATGTGAGGTTAATAATTGTCTCGTTTTAAGCAATGTTTCTTCGACGTTTTTTAACACTATATAAATCGCGACAATCGGATTAAAGCTTTTGCAGACGATTTAAAGATTTCGATTATTTACCATAGAATGGCTGAATATTTTAGGTATTATATCGACGGCATTTGAATATTTGAATTGGCAGTAAACCGTCGAAAAATATCTTAAAAATCTAGGATAACAATAGATAAACTTTCATTATAAGAACAAAACACTCAAATATTCTTCATAATATCTTCTGCAACTAAATAATTCATCAATTTCTGAAGATTTTTTTAGATATTTAAAAAATGTATACTCTCACAAACTAAGAGAAAAATATCCCTATTATCTATATCAAATATTTTCATATATATATATATATATATATATATATATATATATATATGAGAATATTTAATATATACATATATATATTATCTTGACGTCGCTGGAAGCATTTCCTCTATGACGTATTTCGACGAAGTCTCATTTCAGCTGACCGATTTTACATTGATCGGGCAATGTTTGACAAAACTGTCACCTCTGACGAAGCCGGTCTTGAATTGACAGACGACAAAGGGATTCTTCTGTATGTGACACAATGGCCTTACAAAAGTGGACACTCGGAATACACTGTCGTTTCGATTTTCGATGTAAGCAAACATTGCAAGGTACGTAACAGAAAGGAAATCGAATTACACTGTATTTCTTTCTCTTTGTCGGAATTGTTTTCAATTTTAAACCTAGGATGTACTTCTAAGCTTCTATACTCGAATAGCTGTATGCATCATTTGACAAGTCAACAAGATGGCGCCGGCCATCTTTTCCGTGGTGCGTCTTCTCTCAAAAATTGCCATACACCCTCAAGACACACACATAAGATACACGCAAATATTGAATTTATATCTATCTATCTAGGATTAACAGAAATATAAAATTTGTCATTTAGGTCATTGATGTAATATTCTGCACCCCGACTCCAGAGTATCGTAGACGAACATTTTTCTATGGTTCGATTCACTGTTCAGGGTGCATCAGCAATTCTCTATCGATTTTCTCATTTAGTTATTTTTATATTAATTTTTAAAAAAATTATGCCCATTTTCTTGGTGTTAGTTTGAATTTTTTCTTAGTGAGTGTGCGCTTGCGTATGTACTCGTCTGTGTATGCGTACGCGTATATATATATATATATATATATATATATATATATATATATATATATATATATATATATATATATGTGTGTGTGTGTGTGTGTGTGAAAATATTGTGGAAAATAGGAAAGAAACTGGTTTGGTAAATAATCCAAAGTTCCTTAGTATTTTTGTTATTATTTTTAAAAAATAGTGCTCGATACGAAAGTAGAGCATAAATATAATTATTTATTTAAAAATATATATATATGTATGTATATATATATATATATATATATATATATATATATATATATATATATATATATATATATATATATATATATCTCGAAAAAAACTTTTGTAGATACAGACACTTTAGATATATTAATCAATATTGCTTGGTGACTGACTCTTTAACGACTCTAGCGATCTTTCCACCTCAAAGATAGATAGATAGATAGATAATGATAATGGACATAGAAATCAACACTGCATAGTTTCAGGCATTACGCGATTATGAGACAATGAGTTAAAAATCAATTAGATAGATAGATAGATAGATAGATAGATAGATACATACTTTGCACTAATATATTAGGTTGGTGCAAAAATAATGACGTAATAATGTCGTTTTTTGACGTTAAAAAATACGTCAAAAAACGACATTATTACGTCATTATTTTTGCACCAACCTAATATAACAGAACGATAGGATATATTTTATACTGCATATGAAATACCTTTATCAATAATATATATTTTCTATCATATATATTTCATATAATCAAGTTTAATATATATACTAATATAAAATAAAATGGGTATCTGGTATTAATTATTACACTGGTGCATATCAACCCAAACACTATACACGTGTATATATATATATATATATATATATATATATATATATAGTGAGAAGGAGAAATAATGTCATTGGTTTAACTGATTATGTTTCTCTGAAATATCTTGGGATAATTTATCTTCAGCTTGAGAAAATAAGGACAGTAAAATTATAAAAACGATAATCCAATCTGGGAACTGAAAAAACAAGTTAGTGGTTGTAGTCTTTCTTTACATCGTTAAGAAATAGCCTCATCATGTCATGAAATGAATGCGTGTGCGCATGCGCGTGCGCATGCGCGTGCGCATATTTTTTTGAGTTTGTACACGCGTATTGTTATAATGAAATAGTTCCAATACAATGTATATAAACCCTACGTCCTTCACTGTCTTCTCTCTCCGAAATATATATAAAAGTTGATACTATATTACGAGTTTTGCCCTTTAAAAGGACTCCTTCAGATTAATAAGGCCTTCGTCAATGGAATTATATATATCTTGCACGGAACAGAGACGAAATAACTGTTCTCTGCAGTATTTCTGCTACGTATGTAAGATTATTGGTCTGAAGAAGTCATTTCAAACGAAAAAAAGAGTAACAAAAGATTATTTGCATCTTGTCATATAATAGATTGCCTATATATATATATATATATATATATATATAGAGAGAGAGAGAGAACATGTGTTTTATTTTATATTTTAAGCTTTCAGATTATTTTAAGCTTTAGCTTTTATTCTTAATATTTGTGTGTGTGTGTGTATATATATATATTCCAAGTGTAGCTTAGATGTGGCACAAAGCCGAAAGAATGGGACACCCAGTGAGGATCAAACTCACTACTCAGTCGTAATTATTCTAGCGAGACAAGCTTGCTAAGTATTACGCCGGCTATATAATTTTTCCAGTATCCTTACGTTTTTTCCGTTTGCTAGGGATAAGGGAGTGCAAAAATTTCCCATAATTTTCATTGCTCCAAGCGCTTTCAGACAATTCTTTTTCCATTCTTAACGATATATATATATATATATATATATATATATATATATATATATATGTGTGTGTGTGTGTGTGTGTGTGTGTGTGTGTGTGTTTCGTTAAAGACTACTGACAAGGTACTGCGATTAAGCTTTTATTTAATTTTTCTTGTGTTTGTACAAATGTCCTTAATTTTACCTACGAACAAAGTCAAAAAACTAAATTTCAATTCTTAAACTTGCTGCTAAAATACTGTAGCAATTCTTTCACTACCTCATATAAAAAAAAACCTCTTGCAGAAACTCTTGACACCTTAATTTTAAGAATGAATGTCTATTTAGATGTAACATAGCAGTGATAAAAAATTACTAATGACAGCACACGAGAATTAATACATTCATCTAATTTTCCTTAAAGAACTCAATAATGGAAAACAGACACATGTTAACAATGGTTCTCCTAACTACCTCATCGACCACCAGATTAGACTACTTCTTTCCGAAGTAAACCGTAATGATACAGAACACTCTGACAAAAACAAGAATATTAACGTCTTCTACAACAGCCAATTGAGAATTACGAGTAGCGAGGGGTTAGCAACGTTTCGTCAGTGTGGAAAGAGGCTGTAGGATGAAAGACTATCCCCGAAGATGCTGTTGAACTCTGTAATGTCTGAAATGTTAAGTTTGTGCAGCTCTAACCCAGACATTGCAGCAATACTGTATTTTTGGTCTGATCGGGTAAAGATAGAACAGGACAGAAAGAGTCCTGTACTTTCTTGAGCGGCAAAGAAGCAGTCTATATTTCTAGTATCTTTAGCTAACGATAGCGTGTATACATTACAGATCTAGTGAGGAGCTGAAGCCCCAATAGACCCTCTAGGCAAGGTGCCCCATTGAGAGTAAAACCGTTCACCATAATAGAAGAAAACACAGGGCCAGCACTATTATGTTGAAACGTTACTTGTTTAGTTTTGGTGGTATTGAATGTTGCAAGTTAGTTGCTCCACGAATGAGCTGTGCGAGCAAGATCATAGTAGAGATCAGCTGGGAGGTTCTGGGTCATTTGTGTTTTTGGTGGTCCCTCCCACAAAACCGTGGTTTATTCTGCATATATATTTACTAATCATGTAAGAATTGTTTATGTAGATCGTTGATATAAAGCAGAAAATAAGTCGGAATGAGGAGAAAGCTTTGTCATACGCCCGCACGAATCTCATGGGCTTCTGAGGACTGACCATTAACAACGACCATCATCGACGTATTACAGGCACCCCCATACCTTGTCAAAACTTTGAGATACCTAAGGAAATCGCCTTGTGATAGATGTATTATCAAGCACTTACCTGATTTGTGTGCAGTGGTATTAGGTTAAAAGCGTTAAAAATACGTCAAAAAACGACATTATTTTTGCACCAACCTAATAGTTAAAACATCAGCAGTGGACCTAGAGCAGCGAAATCTATACTATTTGTCGCTCAGGATGGTGTTTCTATTGAGTTGATTGACAGATTTCTTGATGATATTATCAAAATCTTTACTACTGAGACTGAGGAAGCTGATGGATTGATATTGCGACGGGAATAATGGATCGCCCTTATTCTTGAAAATAGGCCATAAAGCTGTTAGCTTCATGGATTTAGGAAGCATTTCTCTTTCAGGCGGCGGTTAATCAATTTTGCCAAGATTAGGGATAGCTCCGGGCTAAGGTTCTTAAGATCAACAATAGGAATTTTATCCGAACAGGTTGTCCTGTCTACGCATTGTTTTAAGTCAATAAAGTTTCCGAGATGAGACGGAAATATCGCAAAGTTGGTGTGGCGTCTGGGGGTTTAATGTCAGGTAGGAAATGAACCTTGTTGTCTAGTGTGGAGTTAGAGGCCATCTTATCCATATCTGACGCAGATGAAATAACGTCAGCGACATTTTTAATGGTAGACACAGGCGGTTTATCTCTAGTGAGAAATATAATGACGGTTTCTATGTCCACACTCTCTACATAAATAAAGCAGAATGTTTTGCTCATAAATTATACTTATCTGAAATATCTTCTCCTGCCTGATTGCCTTTCCACTTAGAACTGGGTCTCTATTGAGTGATATGCATATAACTTCATCCATGGTTTCTGTCATCGTCTCTAAACTGGATTCTCAAAAAGCACGTAGACTTGATGGCATCCCTACAATAGTTCTTAAGAAATATCTTCCTGAATTCGCATCTACTCTAAGCTTTATAATAGAATCTCAGTTGCTTTTTACTCCTGCTTGTAGGAAATCCTCTTCTGTAATGGAGACTCTAATCAACTCTGAATTGGTCATGCATCTCACCTCATAGAGGCTTCTTTCAGATACATAATATGGCTTCGGTTCTCTAGGTCAGCTGCTTTAGATAAGAATGGTGAACCTCGGGCTGTTGCACCTAATAGGGGCTTTTTTTTTTTCAGGTAAGTCATATGGTTTCGGTTCCATAGGTCAGCTGCTTTAGAGAAGAATGGTGAAGCTCAGACTGTTGCTTTGGATATCACGAAGGCATCAGAAATCCAATACGGAAGTTAACTTCGAAGTTATCATAGGTCTGACATCTGATTGTTTACTCGAGGTCGCTCCCTGGCATGTTAGAAATTTAGCTTTTTCCACTTCCCCCTTGATATGAGGGTATTGCTACCTTTGAATCCAAGAATGATCGTTTATTCTCCAGATGACCACCACTGCCTGAAGAAGCACCCGAAACATGATTGCATTTGTGTAGCGTTTTATAACATGTTTTTGCTATAATTGTTTATATATATATATATATATATATATATATATATATATATATATATATATATTAGTGGGGAAAAGTAATTCAGAATATTGTAATAGCCCTCAAAAAAACTAAAAAAGCAGTACTCACTCATGAGGTACTGTAGATTATGGTAGATAACTGACAATACATCCCCACCATTTGTGCCTTGATAAATCTCTCAGAGAACGAAATGCTTCGACTAAGAATAGTTTTTCCTCGTTTCTTTTTATTCATTATGTTACTTTACTATCTGAAAATAATTTACACACACACACAAACACACACACATACATACATTGACAGGGTTTGCCATTTTGGTTTTCTTCACAAGTTGATAGGTTTTGTTGTTTCGGGGCGAATTTTGAAGTGGTTCAGTTTTCATTATTAAATCGCGAAATGTATGTTATCTTGAAGGGCCGCTCTTCTACATCTTTTCGCATTAATGCAAGTCTCCCCCAGGGCTCTATCCTTGAACCTACGTTGTTCATGATTTTCATCAACGACCTTCTTGTTAACTGGAGCAAGGAATGACTCGTTAATGTTAATGCCCCCCAAACCGAAACTGCTCTCTTTTAATCGTCTAAGAGAACCGTTTTAGCCTTCCACTAACATAGCTATGCTAACCCCTAAGAAAGTGACTCATTGCAATTTAACGGGCTAATGTTATTTGCTGACATGAAGTGGAAAGAATATATACGCTATGCATTTAGAGATTCTTGCTGAAATCTATAAACGAATCAGCAATGCTATTAGTTCTGACCTGGCATCTCTGTTTCAGTCATTTTTCCCACTGCTGTACCATAGGTTTCATTATTTTCTATAAATATTTTTCTGGTAATTGTTCTGATGAACTTTCCTATATAGTCTTGCTTAGTGCGCAAAGTTTTATATATATATATCCACCTTCATCCCAACCGTGCGCCGACAGCTTAGTGGTAGAATATCCGCCTGATACCAATTCAGTCGGGTTTCGATCCTAGCTAGAGGCAACCGGATGTCTAGCCGCACTGATGAGCTGTGATACAGCGAAACAGTCTGTCTGTGGATGACATTATATATATATATATATATATATATATTGTTCTCGGCTCAGTACACTTTCTAAAATCTGAGTAAATGGCCAAGTGTCAGACTTTTGTGTAGATTCCCTTCGACCGAGATGTTTCAGCATATATATATATATCGTATTGGTGTATACGGAATAAATTCCAATAACCAAAAATACTATTCTTAAAAGAGTGCTCAATACAGAATAGAGCAAATATAATTATTTATTCGAAAATTATATAGCAAAACTCTGAGTCGACCTCCGGTAAATATTGTGAACTGCATATATATATATATATATATATATAATTTAAATATTATAAAGAAAGAACGAAACTCACAAATCTTTGTGTCAAGTCACGGGATCTAACCAACGTCTTTATCGACTGAGCCATGTGTCCTTGACGATGTTGCGAGTTGTGGGTTCAATACAAAACCACAACAATGGTGAACAAAAACTTGAAGAGTTGAGTTAAAGGGAAATAACTGAGACATCTGGAAGAGGCATGTCACGTGAAACTAGAACAATCTATCCCGGTTGACGAAATAAAGGGTTCGGTTCAAAATTGCAATCACCTGATGGAGGCCGGAGCGTACAACGGCCGAAACGTTGTGAATATGACAAGGATGATGAGGATAACAGTCCGAATAATGTAAATAATACAAATGAAATACTGTTTATGTTTAGCAAAAAAGAAATCACTGATTTTATATTTCCTTAAATATTCTTGTTATTGCCTCAGAAAATGAAACCAAACATTTGTTACGCTCTTGGCCCTTCCCTCGCACGACACACACACACGCGTATTTTCCGTATATTGAAATCAAATGAGGCAAGAAATATATATATATATATACCAGCTGTAATAGCAAAATTGTTCCAAATCGTATAACAGGAAAAATGTCCAGATGTTAGAGTAAGATCTGAATCGTTGTATCTTTGAAATGATTAAATATATCTTACTGGAATTCTCCGAGGATATTATAACACTACTGGTCACTACTTTGAACGATAAGATTGTATAATTATTCTTCAAGCTTAGCAGAAAAATCGATCATAAATGAAAATGACATGTTCATCATTAATTAATCATAGCTAAGGATCGGACGCTTATGAAGGATTGAAATAAATTTCAAATATGTATATATATATATTATACCAGGAATATTTTCAACTTATTCAAAATTATCTTCCCCCTCTCTAACCTTCTAACTTTCTGTCCTGAAGTAACAAGGTGCCTCACAGGTTTCATGTACAATGTCATTTTCGAATATTTTTTCACTGCTATTTGGACAGTCATAGCTGAAACTCCTCTCTCACGTGCCAAACGTCTTCTGGATTGAGTTGGATCTTTTTAATTGAGCTCTTTAGCTCTAAGTTGAAGTGATGACTCCTCTTCCTGTTGCGAGATCCTGATCCAGTTTTCCTCTCTACTGTTTCCACTTTTTGAAACTTCTCTTGATGGTTCTTGAATAGATTTTGCCAATGGAAGCCAGAGTATGAATGTTGGTACCATTACTTTAAGGCCTGAATGATCATTTTGTTCTCGCAATTATTCACTTGGGAAGATATAGTGGAGCTGACACAAAACGACTTTAACCAATTCTTTTTATAGCCGAATAACTCAAAGGGTCTTTCAGTGATTCTTCCCAAAAATGGTGTCAAGATGGCTCAACATCTCATCTGAAAACCTGAAAAAAAAAAAAGAAATTCAATTAGTTTCGTGTTTTTTCTTGACAAACATTTTGTAGGATGGACAATTTTGGTGTTACATCATATATATATATATATATATATATATATATATATATATATATATACAAAAATACATATATTCACCTTTTACTGTCTGTTGTTAAAATATTTTAAGATAATCCAGAAGAGTAACTCTTAGCCCCTTCTTGAGCTCACGTTTTCTAAGTGACATGAAGCGGAGTGACTCTACCGAATCAATGGCTACGTCGTCTAGTACTCAGAAAGTTGGTTCACTGTGTCCTGTCAGACAATTCTTCTCGTCAGAATTCTCCTTGTACATTTATCAATCTACAATTCATCTGTGCATTGAAAACTGTTGCCATATCTGGTTTGATACTTCTACTCAGTAGTGGTATCCTACTGGTTCGCGTGAACCGATTCTTAAAATTATAAAAGCTTAACGAACTCGTTGTTGGATTATCCGAAAATAATCTTATATATTAATAGCTGATATATAATAGCTAAGAATATAACTTGTAAGTTCTGCGGGGGATGAAGAAGAGTTTTCTGTAATGAACATAATTTATTCTGGCGGAAGATATGAAATGTTAAAAATGTTGCAAATCTTCTAATCATAAACTTTAGAGACCTTCCATTTGATCTTTGGGACTGCAGCGATTCACTTCGAATGTGGGTAAGAAACCATAACACACAAGAGTGAAAATGCATCATAATTTGAATAGATATATGATGGTAACAGAATTTCAATGTGGAAATATCTTAATAAATAAATGTTTTCTATTAAATTATCGTAATGGGTTAATTCTTTTTTATACTATCAAGAGATTTATTCAATTCTCAGATTGAAAAGAAAATAACCAGAATAGGTTCCTAAAGATTACCTACCTTTATGGAACCTTGAAATTTGGGATACCATTATTGCTCCAACGATATATCTCAATATTCTTTTCAAAATTCAAAGAAGGATAATATAATCGATCCAGATTTTTCTTACCATCGTGACGTGGCTTCCCTCTGTTTTTTCTACAAATATTTTCATGGCAATTGTTCTAATGAGCTGTTCTCCTTAAGGCCTCGACTGCAGGAATTCAAGTGTGATACTATATTGGCAATTATGTCTCACTGTTTTACTCTGGAACTAGCCACATTCAGCCATCAGTTCTATTCTAACAGTTTTTTCACACACTTCTTGTTTCCGAATTCCCTTCCAATTTCTTGCTTCCTTGCTATCTTTAATCTAAAAAAATTGAAATGCAACAACATCTTCCGTTTTCTTGAATCTTGTTCCTTTATTGTCCTTTTCCTCACTTCTCTTCACTAAGGTATTCTCATTCTCATCTACATCCTGTACCTCCCATTGCGTCTTAGTGGCTTTATATCTTTGCTTGGTGAAGTGATTAAAAAAATACCAGACGCGCATCAATTTTGATTATTTTATTTGTATCAATAATATAGATAGTAACGACTAATATACAATATGTAGTTACTCAACTAATGAGTTAGTAATTTCAGCGGATTTTCGCCAAACGTTTCAACTCTGGGCAGGAAAGGATTGATCAGTTACTGGCTGTCATTAAATCTTGCTACTGTTCCTGACCACAGGCAACCACATTTTGTTTAATGATTTTCAATGAACAGCAAACAGATGTAACTATTTCGGTCAGATATTGTTAAATATCTATTTAAAAGTGCAAATCAGATGATATTCATTTGTTTTCATAAAAACCCCAAAGACCTTCAGCTTCTTAAATGAATAAGAAATAATAACAGGCTATCACAAATTCTTCTGTGAGCGAATCTTTAAAATATAACCTTTGGTTTTCTAGTTAAAATTAAAGTATTTTTTGAATTACTACGAATTTTGATTGAGAAATGTGGTGTGTGGCGTCGCTACTAGTCAATCAGTTATGTGCCATGAGTGATATACGATAAGGCGATCATGTATCTTTCAATACATGACTGACGTGGGAGATTTTTTCCCGCAGTAGGTTGCCATTTCTTTCTGCAGTAGACCAGTTGCTATCAAAGGCTATAGAACCCGGCCTGTCCTGCTATTTAATTTACCCATAGCTGGAGGGATAAGAAGAAAATTAATATCTTTCCCAAGAGTATTAGCACGTAAGTGAATGGATTCGACTGGAATTCGAACTCTCTGACTCTTCAATCCAAGCTGCTATCCATTACTCCACCATGCCTTCTAATAGTCACTAATAGTAGGAAGAGAAATAGTTTTAGTATTCACTTTACATTGAGTAATAGCGTTTCATTCGTCATGGGTTCTATAACCGAGTTTCATGGAAAGTAGGTCTGTACACAGGCCCGATCCTAAGTTTACTGGCACCCCAATCAAGCTGAATATCGGCACCCTTACAAGTATATATATATATATATATATATATATATATATATATATATATATATATATATATATATATATATATATATATAGGGAAAAATGAATGTGATTTGAAAATTATATATATATATATATATATATATATATATATATATATATATATAGGGAAAAATGAATGTGATTTGAAAATTATATATATATATATATATATATATATATATATATATATATATATATATATATATATATAATTTTCAAATCACATTCATTTTCCCTTATGCTTTTTGACCGCGGCATCATAAAAAATATCATTAATTATCAAATTATCAAAGATTTTAGTCCACTCAAGAAATTTAATATTTTGTTGTTTCGTTTTATTTCCTTTTATTTATTATTTTCACATTGTTTTATTTTTGTTTGTTAGATCCAAAACACATGGCATGGCGGCATGATGGCGCCCTCGGTCTTAATGGCGCCCCAGGCGGCTGCCTGAGTTGCCAGTACCTTGAGCTAAGTAAAGGGACACAATGAATGTAGAAAATTTTCCTCGTGCAGCAAGATTAAATTTTTAAATGAGTACGAGTGGGATAAAAACAGATATATAAAGAGGGATAACTAGATAGAAACAGATAGGGAATGAGGGAGGATAACGAGATAGAAACATATACATATATATATATATATATATATATATATATATATATATATATATATATATATATATGAGAGAGAGAGAGGGGGATAACGTAAGGGAATAATAGAGAGAGAAGAGGGATAACGAGATAGAAACAAATAGAGAGTGAGGACGTATAACCAGATAAAAACAAATAGAGAGAGGGGCGTATAACGAGATAGAAACAAATAGAGAGAGAGAGAGTGGATAACGAGAAAAATCTTTCTTTTCCTAAAGAGAGTTAAAAGTATTAATTAAATACAAAGACGGCGAAAGATCGTTTGAATAAATTCAGGCTTCCGGACAACTAATTTTTTTCTTATATGATCAGTTGAAGAATTTTAATTTTTTTTATATGGTCAATTGAGGACTTTTTTTCTGGTGAACTCGAAAAAGAACATAAAGACTGAATTTGAAAACCAGACCACACTGGACCACACTGGAAAATCAACTCAGGGTCTCGCTCCTCAGAACACAGACAAGGAGCGAGAAATCACGAATGAGTCAACTTCTTTTTTTTTTAATGATGTTCACTCTGTACAAGGCCCAAGAGTCACTCGAGGTAGAAGTTTACAGAGTAAGAAACACAGTTTATATATATATATATATATATATATATATATATATATATATATATATATATATATATATATATAGGCAAGATAACGGATAACCTTAGACTTGAACGATTGTAGTGATCAGGGAAGCATCCTTTTAGGACTCGGTCCATAATGCAGCAGTTCGTGGGAAGAAGCTGTTCGAGTGGAACTTACATTTCAGCAAAGGAATACGAAGGGAAATAGAGTGGAATGCGACAATGAGCTTGGCATCGCGGGTCTAAGCCGTGAAGATTAGACCTGATGTAACTAAAGGAATGTAGTACGTCCGATTACTTTCCATAGAAATAGCGATAGAGCAGCGAGAGGCTTGCGACGCTTCGTCTGTAGGAAAGGTGTTGTAAGGTTTTAAAAAAAATCCATCACCCATAAAGACGCACGGACGATTTTGAACTCTTTCTAAAACAAACTTTGAAATTGGCAATCGAAATAATTACTTTGGAAATCGATTGCAAAATATTAAGAAGAAAACAGGAGAATTTGTTTCTTTATCACGACAACGCAAGGCTAGAGGCCGCCATCGCAAAACGTTGAAAAAGACTTGAATTTCCAGTTGTCGCGAAATCTCCGTACAACCCAGACTTATTGCCATCGTATATATTTTTTTTAATGTCAGTATTTTTCTTTCGATGCTGAAATTGAAGTTATTGTACATAAGTGGAGCAGACGTAAACTTGAAACGATCTTCATAATCCGAGTTAAAATTAGATAGAATGTTCGAGATAACGTGCAGTACGAAATACTAACTACATAAGAAAAAGGAACGTTTAGATTTTTAAAGAAAATGATATTAACTTTATTTTGATACCAGTTTCATTATTCCATCTACCCCATTTCAAGTTCAATTTGGGACTAAGAAAGTTCATAATGCAACAGCCACATTCAGAATGGGAAGTAGCAAATTCAAAATGAAATAGTCAAGTTAAGAATGGGATGTAGAAATTCAAAATGAAATAGTCAATTTCCGAATGGGACGTAGCAAATTCAAAATGAAATAACCAATTTCTGAATGGGACGTAGCTAATTCTAAATGAAATAGTCAAGTCTGGGATGGGTCTTTTCAAATTCAAAATGAAATATCTAAGTTCTGAATGGGAATTAGCAAATTCAAAATGAAATAGCCAAGTTCAGAATTGGACGTAGCAAATTCAAAATGAAATAGTCAAGTTCAGAACGGGACGTAGCAAATTCAAAATAAAATAAGCATGTTCAGAATAGGACGTAGCAAATTCAAAATGAAATAGCCATGTTCAGAATCGGACGTAGCAAATTCAAAATGAAATAGTTAAGTTCAGAATAAGATTTAACAAATTCAAAATGAAATAGCCAAGTTCAGAATGAAACGTTACAAATTCAAAATGAAATAGTTAAGTTCAGAATGGTAATTAGCAAATTCAAAATGAAATAGCCAAGTTCAGAATGGGACTGAGTAAAGTCAAAATGAAATAGCCAAGTTCTGAATGGCACGTAGCAAATTCTAAATGAAATAGCCGTGTCTAAGATGGGACGTTGCAAATCCAAAATGAAATAGCCAAGTTAAGAATGGGACGTAGCAAATTGAAAATGAAATAGCCAAATTCAAAATGAAATAGTTAAGTTCAGAATGGTAATTAGCAAATTCAAAATGAAATAGCCAAGTTCAGAAAGGTACGTAGTAAAGTTAAAATGAAATAGCCAAGTTCAGAATGGGGCGTGGCAACTTCAAAATGAAATAGCCAAGTTCATAATGGGATGTAACAAATTCAAAATGAAATAGCCAATTTCTGAATGGGTCGTAGCAAATTGAAAATGAAATAGTCAAGTCTAGGATGGGACGTTGCCAATTCAAAATGAAATATCTAAGTTCTGAATGGGAATTAGCAAATTCAAAATGAAATAGTCAATTTCTGAATGGGACGTAGGAAATTCTAATTGAAATAGCCAAGTCTAGGATGGGACGTTGCAAATTCAAAATGAAATAGCTTAGTTCAGAATCGGACGTAGCAAATTCAAAATGAAATAGTCATGTTCAGAATAAGATGTAACAAATTCAAAATGAAATAGCCAAGTTCAGAATGAAACGTTACAAATTCAAAATGAAATAGTTAAGTTCAGAATGGTAATTAGCAAATTCAAAATGAAATAGCCAAGTTCAGAATGGTACGTAGTAAAGTTAAAATGAAATAGCCAAGTTCAGAATGGGACGTAGAAATTCAAAATGAAATAGCCAAGTTCATAATGGGACGTAACAAATTCAAAAGGAAATATCCAATTTCTGAATGGGACGTAGCAAATTGAAAATGAAATAGTCAAGTCTTGGATGGGACGTTGCAAATTCAAAATGAAATCAAAAAGTTCAGAATGGGACGTAGAAATTCAAAATGAAATAGTCAATTTCTGAATGAGACGTAGCAAATTCAAAATGAAATAAGCATATTCGGAGTAAGATGTAACAAATTCAAGACAAAATAGCAAAGTTCAGAATGGGACGTAGCAAATTCAAAATGAAATAGCTAAGTCTAGGATGGAACGTAGCAAATTCAAAATGAAATTGCTACGTCCCATTCAGAAAGAGATCGATAGACTGTAAATAGTGTTAAGAAAAGACATAATAATAGAGAGTTATTCAAAATGAAATGATTTGGGGGACAACAGAGCAAATCTCGAAAGTCCTAAGGAAAAGCAGCAAAGAAATACTGAATGCATTTATCAAGACAATGTTTGAAAAAAAAGATAGGTATAGTGAGAGATTTTAAGCGATGAAAGTTGCATCGAAAAAACCTATACCTTTCATGAATTTTCTTAATTTATTGATTGCTCTTAGAAAACAAAACATTTCAATTGTAAAGTTTAGTTGAACATTATTATTTTACCATGAAAATATTTTCCCAAATGAAATTTGCTTATTCCATTTTGAATTTGACTATTTCATTTTGAATTTGCTTAGTATCTTTTCGATTTTGGCTATTCCATTTTGAACTTTACTATTTCATTATGAATTTGCTTAGACCCAAGATGACTTTCATTAGTCCCAAATTGAACTTGAAATGGTATAGTTTAAAACTTGTGTTTCGATTATTGGAGACCTTGATTATTAAACACTTATAATTTTGAAGAGAAATAAATTTACTTCCTTTTGACACTAGTTTCATTATTTCTATTTGGTCGAAAACTTATTTTAAAGGTTTGGAGCCCTTACATGTCCATTAGCCGTCGGAATTCTGAAAAGAACTAAATTTAAGCCATTTTGAGACCAGTTTTGTTATGCTTGTTGTGGTATAGTTTTACTGATCCGTAGGAAGTACTATGCACTCAACTGCCTCGTGGGTAATAACTGTGGCTATTTATTGTCTTTGTGACGTCATATGTAAATGAGTTATTTCATCTCCCTGTACCGAAGAGGTTTTATCTCTTTACTTTCCCAGGTACTTCCAGAAGTTTTTGTCTCCTCTCCTCTACTATCTTCCTCCCTCTTCCTAAGAGATTGCCTAAATATGGGAGATCGTGATCTTTTTTCATAGGAGTGTTCTGCCAACAATTGTCCTTCATCTTCAGAGTCAATCTTACTTTCCATTTCACTGTCATGTTTGTCTTCCATTGACAAAATCCTTTCGCCTTCATTACTTTCAGGCTCACTGTACATTTCTTCATCGCTATCTTGCTGAAATCTAACTTGGTCTTCATGACTTTAAAATGATTCATTTTGAAACGTTTTTCACATTTTTTTTATATGCCGGGCATTTTTGTTTTTCTCTTTGATGTTGATATCCACAAAAGATACAAATCTTTTTTTTTTCATTTCCTCTGCCAGATCTTTAACATTTGTTCTATTAAATATTCGAATTAATTCTTCCTAGCGAAAAAAATCGACACAATGTTCAAGTGACAACATTCCCAGATGGAAATATATTAAAGTCATTTACTGATATTCCTCATTTTGAAGGCCGTTTTCCAATTTCATTTGGATCAAATTCTCTTCGATTCTATTTGGTTTCAAACTTGTTTTATACGATTGAGATTATTATAACACGACGTTAGCCACTAGGGATAATCGGGTTTCAAATTTAAAACTTTAAATTCATTATGACAAATATAAACTTTTTAAACAGAAACACAAACAAGTAATCTTATTTATTACTATTAATAGATTATCTCTTGATATCGAGTACTGAATTATAAAGTGTATTGCTTGCCTTAAAATCATTCAAACATTTTTAGCGAAGAACGATCTTTGTAGCATATATATATATATATATATATATATATATATATATATATATATATACAAGTATAGGATTGGTGTATACGGAATAAATTCCAATAACCAACAAATACTATTCTTAAAAGAGTTCTCAATACAGAGTAGAGCAAACATAATTATTTATTCGAAAATTAGAACATAAATGTTATAAAACCATACAAAAATAGACATTTTGTTTCATCACTTCTGATGTCTTATCAAGCGATGATGTTAAATGTAGAATAAAAAACCCTTTATCCTATATTCAAAATGGCTATTTATGTAGTAACTTTATAACATATTCATGTTATAATTTTCGAATAAATAATTTTACACACACACACATATATATATATATATATATATATATATATATATATATTATTATTATTATTATTATTATTATTATTATTATTATTATTATCATCATAATGCATTTCGCGCACTTCGCGATTTTTTTGGTCAATATGATCGACCAACCGAGAGTGCAATTGGAAAAATTGTTGGCAAATTCAAACAGATTGGGTCAGTGGCACATGTGAAAAAAAAAAAAAACATTGCGTGCTCCTTTATGCCGTTCAGCTGAAAACATTGCTGCAGTGCATGAGAATGTGGCCGAAAATCCAAGCACCTCTATTCGTCATCGCGCGCAGGAACTGAACCTCTCCACAACAACGTTACATCGAATTTTGACAAAAGATTTGTCTCTACACGCTTACAAAATTCAAAACTGAAACCTGCTGACCATTTGTAACGCCGTACATTCGTCAACTGTGTGCACGAGAAAAGACAAGCCGATAAAGATTTTTCGCAATAAATCCTCTTTAGTGATGAAGCCCATTTTCATCTTGGTGGATTCGTTAAAAAGTAGAATTGTCGCATTTGGGCTGATGAAAATCCAAGGAAGATTGTTGAAAACCCACTGCATACACAAAAGGTCACTGTTTGGTGTGCATTTTTGCTAACGGAATCATTGGGCCGTATATTTATAAATTTGAACGTCCATTTTCGTAATAAGCTTCGATAACTTTAACACGTTGTTTGAGTGTTAATCTTTCCATGGTTGAAATTGCCAAAGACTTAAGTTGTTAAATCTGAAAAAAAAAAAACATTAGACGCTTAAACTTAATTCACATTTAAAATCGGGTTCAAATTATTGGAACACCCTATATATATATATATATATATATATATATATATATATATATATATATATATATATATATATATATATATGTGTGTGTGTGTGTGTGTGTGTGTGTGTGAGTGTGTGTGTGTGCCAGTAAGTAGAAATATTTTCCTTTCTTAGCGTATTGCTTTCTCTCTTGCTCAATTTCGTTTTATCTACATCAATATCTTTCATCATCCTTTTCTTTCTCACTCGTCAAATGTCTCTCTCTCTCTCTCTCTCTCTCTCTCTCTCCTCATTCAGTTATCTTGATTTCACTCTCCCTCATTATTATCTCTGTGTCCCTTTATTTCTTACGTTTTTCTTTATAGATAAATACCTTCTTCACTTCTTTCATCTTCCCCCTCTCTCTCTCTATCTTACAAAATACTTGCTCTCTTCGTCTCTTACTTTCTCTTCTCTGCCTATTCCTCTCTAGATAAATATCTTCCCCTCTACATTTCATCTCTCTCTCTCTCTCTCTCTCTCTCTTCCTCAATATTTGCTCTCTTCGTCCTTTTCTTTCTCTTTTCTGTCTATTTCTCTCTAGATAAACAACGTCATCTCTTCATTCGTCTCTCTCTCTCTCTCTTTCACAATATTTTCTCTCTTCGTCTCTTTCACTTTTCTGTCTATTTCTTTATAGATATATATCTTAATCTCTTCATTCGTCTCACTTCCTCAATATTCTCTCTCTCTCTCTCTCTCTCTCTCTCTCTCTCCTTGTAAACTTCGTCCCTTTCTTTTTCTTTTCTGCTTATTTGTCTCGAGAAAATTTGTTTTGTCAATTCATTAATCTCTCTTTTTCTCTCTTTCGTACACACTCTCTCTATTTCTTTCTCTCTCTCTTTCTCTCTCTCTCAGTTTTTTCTCTGTCCGCCTCTTTCTCTCTTTCGTGATCGATTTATTTCTCTCTTCTGTTCGTCTTCCTTCGGCCCTTTTCTTTCTCTCTTCCATGTTTTCCCTCCTCATCTTCATCCATATCTTTCTTTCTTTGCCTGATTTTCCCTCCCCCCTCTCTTTCTCTTTGCTACATACACAAAAACACTCTCTCTATCTCTCTTTCTCTCTCTCTCTCAATATTTCCTCTGTCGCCGTCTTTCTATCTCAGGTCATCGATTCCTTTCTCTCTTCTCTTCTGTACGTTTTCCTTTGACCCTTTTCTATCTCTCTCCACTTTTTTCCCCTCCTCATTTTCATCCATATCTTTCTTTCTTTGCCTGCGTTTTCCTCTCTCTCTCTCTCTCTTTGCTGTACATACCGTCTCTTTCTTTCTTTCTTTCTTTCTTTCTTCATCTATTGCCTTATCTATTTAGCCGTTAGTTTAACGCTTTATCCATTTCACGCCATTTTATGACGACACCAGGCAGCCGCCCGATGTCAGCTTTAGAGAGATAACGACTGCTTCGCCAACTGATTTGTTGTATGCATTTGGTCGACCAGACGGAAGAAGCGTATCATAAGATTAAACGGTATAAAAAAAATCAACTACAAAAGGCTGTAAATTCTACGCCCACCTGACGCGCGAATTTCTACTGATATACATCAACGCCAACTGAGTATGAACGAGGTTGAAATTATCCATGTATGCGTATATTTTTTGTTGTATATACAATTTATGTGATGGGGAAGGGGTTTTCATTTAAGGAATAACTCGTCGGTCATCTGGTACATACAGTAAAACACAAGAAACACTCAGCTTGTACGAAAAATTCGCCCAGCAAACCCGCCTATTATATATTTATTTCAATCATTTCACCCCAAGCAAGGTGATAATGCCACTAAGACGCAAGGGGTTGCTGGGAATGATAGAGAATGAGAAGACTTTAGTAACGAGAAAGGATTATAAATGAACACGTTTAAGGAAGACATGGCGAATGGCAATGCTTTTAAATTTTTGAAGATTGTCGTTTTCAGGGAAGCAAGAATGTTCCACAGGTGAGAAGTGCGAGAAAATAAACTATTAGACTAGAACGTACGATCATATCTACCTAGATCAACAGCAAAACGGTGAGTCCTAGTTGCCAATTTAGTAGTACGCTTAAGTTCAGGCAGTCGAAGCACTAAGGAGGCGAGGTCATAAAAAAATGAAAAAAATTGTAGAAAAGACAGAGGGAAGCCACGCCACGGCGGTGAGAAAGTGACAGAAATCGAGATGCCAGCTTATGATCGATTACATTGCTGACCCTTCTTAGAATTCTGTCAAGAATCTCAATATATATAGTAAGAGCACCAGACCAGATATGGCAGCAGTATTCAATGCACGTACGAATGATAAATTTACAAATGTGCAAAAAGAATTTTGACGAGAAGAATTGTTTGGCTGTGAACCAATTTTCCTAGCAGTAAACCGAGAAACTGACTAAATATAATCAGTCTAGCTCATAGGAAACGTCAGTCCAAGAAGGCGCAAAGCGTTCCTCTCCTGGAGGTTAGCATCAGCCATATCGATGGTAGCCTGAGAAGGTTCTCTATGGTGATTGAATAAAAGCATTTTCTTTTATATGTATAATATTTTTAGGAGAATAAAACAGTACAGATCGAAGTTCATTGTGATTCTTAACCTTTTTCCTTGTTCGCCCCACTTTCAAACCACCAACCAGTTCTCGCACCCCTTGCAAAACACCAACCAATTCTCGCACCCCTTACAAACCACCAACCAATTCTCGTACCCCTTGCAAACCACCAACCAGTTCTCGCACCCCTTACAAACCACCAACCAGTTCTCGCACCCCTTACAAAACACCAACCAGTTCTCGCACCCATTGAAAACCACCAAGTTCTCGCGCCTACTTCCAAAATTGATGAAAAAACAATATGGATCTTATATTTAAATAACGAAATCATTCACTATAAAATCAGTTTACATCGACTGTCTTTAGTAGTTTATAAACTAACCCATCAACAATTAACGCATACTTTCATATAAATTCAAATTCCTTTATGATAACATTCACGAGGTGTTAAATATAATCCTATGTAGAAATATTTACATCATCAGCGATGCATAAATAATTCTAAGTAAGCATAAACACAAACAATATTTAAACATCTCAACAAGCAGAAGTTCCTCTCTCTATCAAATCTTCACACTTCAGTGTTTCCAACTTTACCGCAGTTTTATGAGCAATTTCTGCTCGTTTCTTCCCTAAGTATACGTTTAGGCTATTATGATTGTAGCAATTAGTAAAATTTCTATAATGTAAAAGGTATGTAACGTTTATGCCGATCTTATCAGATGTAGCAATGCAAGTGGCCGAAAGGGACCCCATCCTTGGACCCGATGTTGTACCTAACCTTCATCAATGAATTTCCAGTTCTCAGCACGGCATCTATGCTGATGCCGCAACTGTTTACTCCTGCCGTAATAGTAAGTCTTATCGGTGAGTTAAAATCAAAACAGAAGCTGAACTAAAAAGAAAGAAAATTGACCTATAATCTGTTGTTAACTAGGACAAGGAATGGCTTAGTAATATTAACGCTTCCAAAATCAAAATGCTCTCTTTTAATCGTCTGAGCGAAGCCTTTTTATCTTCCATCAGAACGGCTGATGCTAACCTCCAGGGGAGTGACTCATTGCACCTTCTCGGGCTAACGTTTTCCGTTGACATCAAGTTGAAAAATTATATGGAATCAGTTGCCAGCTCAGCTGCTAGGATAATTGTTTCACTGTGTCGTGCTAGAGAATTTACGCACACACACACACACACACACACACACACACATATATATATATATATATATATATATATATATATATATATATATATGATTCTACATTCAACACCACCACTTTATAAGACACCAGAAGTGTTGAAACAAAATCACTATTTTTGTAGTGATTTTATAACATATTTATGTTATAATTTTCGAATAAATTATCTATGTGTGTGTGTGTGTGTGTGTGTGTGTGTGTGTGTGTGTGTGTGTGTGCGTGTTATGAACAATAAAAAATATTGAAAATTAAAATCTTCAGACACACTGGGTTGTATATTAATATACTTTCGTTTTTATTATTTCAGTTAGATTACTCAACTAGTTTCGGCAAACATGGCCATCATCAGGACAAAAAAAATTCTGCTTGTTAGTAGCAGTGAACTACAGAAATTAATAATTTGATGAAGAAAAAAAAGGAAATATATATATATATATATATATATATATATATATATATATATATTACTGTAAAGACATTAAGCTGAATATTATTTGGCATAATTATACAAAACTGATGGTAAAAAAGAAATGAAAGCGTAAAGCAACCGTTTTCGCTCCCGCTTTTCAAAGTTTTTAATGAGAAGAAAAAGAGTAAAATACAATAATTCTACATTAGCGAATGATTGATGAGAGGATAGAGGAGAGAGAAAAAAGGTGGGGAGTACTAAAGACTAATGATAACAAGCCCCAACAAACACTCACGCTGTTTGCAGAGAGACGGTTTGCGTGACTTGATATACAGTGACTCTTAGTACTTTTAGATGAAATAATGAGTACGACTGGAACAAAGCAGTAAACCAGCCAACACTAAATTCAGCCGCACACTTATTGTTTTTTAAAAGATGCTCACAAATTGAGGATCCGTAGGTATTTGGGGCTTCTTCATTCGAAACCAAGGTGTGATTCCTGATCTTACTTGGCACGTATGGTTTTATCCTCGCATCTAATCTAATCTATCTATCTATCTATCTATCTATCTATATATATATATATATATATATATATAATGTTTCTCACTTGAATCTATCTTGTTTATATGTCTATGATTCGTCCTTGCTTTGAATATTGCTGCTACATCTGGTCTAGTACTTCTGCTATATATTTAGAGATTCTTGATAAAATACAAACAATCTGAAATATTATTACCTGGCATCTCAGCTTCAGTCACTTTCCCACCGTCGTAATGAAGCTTTCCTGTGCCTTTTCTATAAATATTTTCTTGGTAAGTGTTCTAATGAACTTTCCACTATGCTATCAAGACTTTGATAGCATAGTGAAAAGGGATTTAAGGGCAGTACTAAATTAGCGACAAGGTCTCGTCATTTTACAGTTGAAATGGCTAAATGTAACAGCTACTTCTCTCGCACTTCTCGCTTGGGGAATTCTCTACCGGCTTCTTATATTCTAGTCAACTCTGATCTTCAAAAATTTAAATGCAATGTCAATCGTTATCTACTGTCTTCTTAATACCTCTTTCATTGTCCTCTTTCTTTGAGAATGCTTTCCTTTTCTCTCTTTCTTTCTCTCTTTATC
>OZ010585.1:123858962-123903962 GCA_963932145.1 Acanthosepion lycidas
GAAGACACATACCAAGTACTTTCGACAGTTTCAAATTTTCATCTTCAGGGCACATTTTTCTTATATATAGGCAAATATTAAGATGGAATATGTGTAAACCGAAAGATTTTTTTTTAAATTATGCTATTTATTGACAGTTGAATATGTGTTTTGGTTAGTGCTTACGATGCTGCGACGCTAGAGTTCTTGTTCAAATCGATCAAGTGAGAAATTTGTTTGAATTTGAAAAGATAGAAATCCGCGAAATTTTATTGTTATATTAAAGTGATAATGGACTTAGTATATATATATATATATATATATATATATATATATATATATATATATATATATAGAGAGAGAGAGAGGGGATTAATAAAATAAAATTTGTCAATTGGTTGATGTTATGTTCAGCACTTCCATTCTGGGGTTTTGTAGAGGAACCTTTTTTGTAATCGTTCTATCCATTCGTCAGGAGATATCACATATTCTCTCCTGAATTGGTTTCCTTTTCGATATTATCGCCTTTGATGTTTCCTCTCATTCACAGAACGGGCATATTCAAATCGTTGTAATTGTGCGAACCTATGGAGTCCATGGGAAAAGGTATTGTTTCTGCAGATCGTAACAGTTTACTTTTCATTCGGATGGTTTAGTTTTCAGCTTTGTTTTTTTTTGGGGGGTGTATCTGTGCTAAAGCATTCCACTTCATTTACCCCCGATCATGACCCCCACCCCTCACGGATTGACTACGCGGTATTGACAGGAAAGGTAAGCAAATTTCACCGATGACCTCACTTGTGCTTGTTGGTTCGCAGTTCGCTACACCAATGGCACTAATGCTCGATCCATGAACATTCTTTTCATCCTGCCACGCATGTTCTATGACCGATATTGCAGGGAAACCGGGGTTCGTTTCCATGCTTTCTTCTTCCGCCGGTTTCAGAAGTTTGAACCACTTCGGGAATATTTTAAGATGTATATCCACGCCTTTAAACGTGGATATTGCTTACTCCATTCCACTAGAACTTAAAATACATCATTTAAGCCAACCCACCATGTTCCGAAATTATTAAAATATATAGTATATTTTATCGGAAGACAGTTATATGTACTTGACAAGTTCCAAGATACCCACAGATAATTATTATTTTGTGCTTATTTACTTAGCTATGTTATAGAAAAGTAATAGTAACTCCATAATGGGTGCCTTCAACTAACTCCTAATACGCTGTAAGTTTCAAAGCAAGTAATGTTCAGTGAAGGTTTATATGGTTTTATAAAAAGTGCTTATATTATCTTTAGCTATATTAAAGCGTAGAATACAAACACAATTATACGAAGAAACTCTTGAAAATAAATAATAGATCAGACGAAATCTCTTGGGTCAATAATCATTATGGTTGGTTTATACACATTCTTAGTCAACATGAAAGAAAAAGGACACTAGAAAAACTAACTAAAAAAAAACAAACTTATTAAATTTTCCTCTTTCCGTCACATTCAATGAAACGGTAATGAGTTATTTTGTCGTGTCAAATCCCCTTCCCGGCTTCTACTGTTTCACTTCGGGTTCCTGCGACGTCTACTTTTCTTTATTAAAGTAATATTACAGTTGACATATCGTGGATGAGATTAAGGAGAATACAACTGTTAGCAATACAGAAAAGTGTTATGTGAAGCGTATTTTGACAGAATAAATGCATGATGTCCTAGCATAAGTGAACCAAGACGCCATTGTCCTAGGCAAGATATTTTTCGTTATTATTAGTGTGTGTGTACATATATATTTATATATATATATATATATATATATATATATATATATATATATATATATATATATATATATGAAGAAATATACTCTTAAGGTGTGCTATATTTATGGGATAAAGTGCTCAATATCAGAGATAGAACGTGTGTAAATATAAAATTGAACATTGAAGTCAACACTTAGAGGCGACAGGCTGTTTCATGCTAGACGCAATCGTCAGGCCTGACGATTGCGTCTAGCATGAAACAGACTGTCGCCTCTAAGTGTTGACTTCAATGTTCACTTTTATATATATATATATATATATATATATATATATATATATATATATATAATATTATTTGATAAGTAGCGATGATTCCAAAGAGGATATAAATACAATTTTGTTGTTGTTGTTGTTGTTGTTGTTGTTGTTGTTGTTGTTTATTTTTATCTCTTATGTCTGGATAAATTTAAGATTCATGAATTTTTCTAAAATTGTTTGGTCTGATGAGACGGATTTTGATCCAGAGCAATAAATTATTACCATGGATTTCTAAAATCTCCGTTTTTAATCATTATGTATGTGTGTGTGTGTGTGTGTGTGTGTGTGTGTGTGTGTGTGTGTGTGTACTTAACTTAGAATACAATATGAAATATAAAATAATATATTGTAAAAAGAGCATATATATATATATATATATATATATATATATATATATATATTTCGGTATCACCTCATGCAAGGTAATAAAGACATTAAGACACAAGGGATTACATACTGTCGTAGATTTTGGAACAGAAACATCAATAATGAGCGGAAAGAGTAATCAGGAGGACAGTAGATAGCGGCTGACACTGCATTTAAATTTTTGCAGATTATAGTTGTCCGGAAAGTATGGAGCCAGAAGGGAGTTCCACAAGCAAGAACTGCGAGAAAAGAAACTGTTAGCGTAGAATCTAAAGTTACATCGAGCTAGCGCAACTGTAAATTGACAAAATTCCAATCGCCAGACGAGTACTATGCTTAAATTCAAAATGTGTAAGCCCCATAGCGAAGAGCTCATCCGGACAATTACCAAGAAAATATTCATAGAAAATACACAGGGAGGCAACCTTACGGCGGTGGGGAAGTGATTGGTCGCAGTTATTTGAATTAGAGGTCAAAATCGCAATGAATTCACTGGCCCCATTTATACAAATGTCGAAAAGGTAGACATAGGTCTGTTTTGAGCGACAGGGAAATAGAAGGAAACTGGTAATGCAGGTTAGTAGTTCCAGGAATACGGGTTAGCAGCAAAATATATATACAGTCTTTGGTATTGAAGTATCGCTGTATGACTTCTTACTGAGTTTACGTGCTCGCTCACTGTGACTCCTACAACGCTGTTACCTCACCCTCACTCTTTCGATTACCTACAACCTTTTACTCTGTCACTCATATGTATATACTGGGTGATTCCATTTGTGTTAAAAGCGGGGAACCCTCAACATATATATATATATATATATATATATATATATATATATATATCTTAGAAATGATTAAAGATATCTTACTGGAATTCTTCGAAGTGTTTATAACACTATTGGACTTTGATGCTTCTTGAATGGACTTTGAAGATGCTAGCAGTTGAAAATGTTGGTACCATTATTAAAGGCCTGAATGTTTTTTCCTCTCACCATTGCTCAGTCGGGAAGACTTGTTTAGCTTTTGGAATGCCTTCCGCTAGTCCATTGATTTTTCGGATTTCGGTGTCGCATTTTCCGGTTCTGGGACAATTGCGTCCCTGGACATTTGCTTCCCTAGATGAATGCATTCCTGGATAATTGCGTACCTATGATATTTATTTTAAGCTTTTTAAGGTAATTATCATATTTTTTTAAAAAAAAGATTCATATTTTTTTAAAAAAAAGGAATGAAATAAAAAGAAAATTAAAATTTATTTTTTTATTTAAATACAATGACAGATTAACAGTATTTACTGTATGAATTCTTGCTTTGCAAGATCGCTTTACACATCACCAGTAGGTTTATGTTTCATCAGCAATTTTTTTTTTTTATGATAGTGGTAGTAGTAATTTTCCTCGTCCACAGATATTTTCCGGCAGTGTTTGATTTTCGGAATTTAGCCATGGGTTCCAAATAAAAGTATCTCTATCTATAAAAGGCAGGATGTGTGTGTGTAACGAATGCACAGCCCCAATTTTTGACGGATTTGTACCAAAATTTACATGCACATGCTCCAAGTTAGCGGGAAGGCCAACACCGACTTTGCATTTCCCAACTCCCATCGATAGTGGAAATAATCGATTTTTTCATGCTTCTACGGCAGTTTTCATGTCGTTTGTGGCCATTTTCTACTGGCCAGAGTGAGAGCCTATAGCTGGCTGCCACGAATAGGCAGGAAGATTCTATTGGCCAGCGTGAGAGCCAATAGCTGACTGACACGAATGTTAACTAGAATGCTAACATACAAAAAACATCGATAGGTGCATTCGTCCCAAGTGGGAAAAATTTAAATCTGCATGGCACTTTACTCCAATTGGCTCATTCGCTTGCTTAAACTCAATATTGATTCTGATTCCGCAGAACTGGGTTGGTTGTGAAAAAGTATTTGTTGTTAACATTCTTTTTTCATTCGGTTTTTCCAGTTACGAGTCCTTTTTTAAAGCTGATCGTTTTGTGTTCATTTTGTTTAGTTCTTTTTTCGTAACAGATTTAATGTTTAGTATAGAGCTTAGAAAAAACTTCGCAGTGTGAGATAGGCAAGAAGTAAGGCATGTAGCAACATCAGCACGGCAAAGGGTACTCCTTTAAAGGCAAGGAAGGGCAAAAATATTTTAAGTCAAATGATAGCGATTGCTGTATGAGTCGTACGATTTTTGAATCAAGCACGGGCAACGCCGGGCCATGCTGCTAGTAATCTATAAAATTCAGAATCTATTAGATGTTTGTGGTACCCACTGCTGGGGTGAACTGAAACTGCTAGCTTAATTTTCTCTTGCTTTAAAAAATAAATTCTTCTCACTTTTTTTATTTATGGTCAGTAACTTTCTGCTTATTTAGAGTAATTAAAGTTACTGGTGTGCAAATTTCTAGATTACCTCTTAAAAAAATAATAATGATAACTTCAAAAAATTATCAGCGATACACACTTATCCAGGGACGCATTTGTCTAGGGACTCAAATATCCAGAGACGCGATTGTCTGGCACTCAATTGGCCGTCAACCCGCATTTTCCATCCTTTGTCAAAGAGCTTCGCATATATTTACGTTGGTCCCCTTTTATATTAGAGTCAAAAAGGTAGGCATAGTTACTTTTTGCATAAGATTTAAAAAGGTAGATATAGGTCCGTTTTTCTCCAGAGTTAAAAGAGGAGGCTGAAACGTTACATTGAACCATTTAAATAAACTTATAAAATATAAGCGACGTCATGCACAAAACGGTATCACGGTGCTTGACAACACTAGAAACGAGCATTTAAGTGTAAAAGCGAACGCAATTGACTAGCCTAGAATTCGAACTCGGTTCTCCGACTTCACTTTTCACGTTGATAGCCGTTACGCTACCCGCATATCCTAATTGGGGGGGGGGGATTAGGTTGTAAAATAACACGCGATTATGTGTTTTTGTTGCTTATGTCCTTACATTTTTGGAAAGGCGAAATTTCAAGTATACACGTATCGTGTGAGTGACATCTTGTGTGGAACGGTTACACAGGGCTAGACTATACTGGAAAAGAACCTATTAGATATTTATATGTATATCATCTATATAATAAATGCAAATGTCAGTGTGTCACTGTGTCACACTTTTTTAACTTTGTTCTTAGAGGCCATAGCCCAACATATCACAATATATCATATTTTAGAATCAGGCCAACTCCGTGATCAAATTAAAAATATTTCAGGTCGAATCCGGACTCGCAATCCTGAAATTTTCGATTCCCAAGTTTTCATTACTGCGATTTTTTTCGGATTCCACCATCTTGGCAGATAAAAAATATTAAAGGGACACAATCCTCTAATTTTCAATAGCTCATGTTCAAATGAAAAAATTACTGTTCTCAAATTATAGTGTTTCAAAATAAAATTGTCCATGTTTTCAACTTTACTCCTAGAGGTTGTAGCTCACCATAAACCATTTTGGAATCAGGCCGATTCCGTGAGCAAAATTAAAAATATTCCGGGTCGAATTTGGACCCGCAATCCTATAATTTTGGATTCCTAAGTTTTCAACGATTTTTTACGTGATTTTTTGCGGCGAATTTTTGTAAGATAACAATTTTTACAACTTGAAAATAAATTTGGGAATATTCTAAATTAATTATAAAATCTAGCGAAAGTCCCCCATGAAATAAAAATAATTGTTTTTACGGAAAGTAAGGACCTACGTACATCAAACTGTCTTTAAGTGGCGACAGAAGAATTATGGTTGAACTTTTAAAAGGTAAGTTTAAATACTGATGCAATACTTAAATGCAGCGATCAATTTTGAGTTCTTGTGTTGCATATTGCTTCCTACTGCATCTACTCCTTGCTACTTATTGGGATGAAGCCCAACCAAGAACCCTCCGTTGGAGCTACCTTAAAGGCCTCCCGATAGAGCGGCTTTTAAGCTAGTCATCTATATCTTAATACGCTTGTACATATGTATGGTGTGTATAACGTTTGGTATGACATACTGAGAAGGAAACAGAAAGAGAATAAAATAGAAAAAGAGAGAATGATGTAGAACAGTCATGGACAAACTGCCGCCCATTTGGTTTTCTGGATGGCTCACATCGTTTCTTAAGAAAAATAACTTTTCTTTAAATTCTGCTTCGTTCTCGCTTGTTCACTCACATAGTCTCTCATACATAATTACAGACAATGATTAAGTACAGTGTTTCTTGAATTTTGTAAACATTCAATGAAAATAATGTTTTCATCATTTTAACCTATTGGCGATTTTCACAAAGAAAGATCATGCGTGTAAACATCCTTTACTTTTGAAACATAATCGTTTTGTTTGAAAATAAAATCGTACATTTCTTCTTTGAAATGTATGTTTATATTTTCAAATGAATGAATTAAAAATAATTCACACGTAACGATATGTGTTAATCACATTATCATCAGTGATTATATTATACCAAGACTTCAATTCTTTAATTATAAAATTAATATTTTCTAAAAAATAAAACTTTCCTGCCATTTCTAATGTATATAGACAGAGATTACAGAATGAAATAAACATTTGATGCCTTAAGATAATAATGGGAATAGAGAAGAAGTAAATGCATAAAAAACAGAAAGAGGAGTGAGACAAGGTGGTGTTTTCTCACCAGATTTATTCAACATTTAAAGCAATACAATCCGAAGAGGACTACTGGGATTTACTATTGCTACATGGATAGCATTGGGGTACTGGCAGTTGACTGGAAAGCAAGAAGATGATAAGGCGTTCCACAAGTGAGAAGTATGAGGAAACAAACTATTCTAGGATTTATGGTTACATCTAGCCATTTCAATTGTAGTATATGGAAAATTGTTAAGAAAATAAAATTATTTCCTTTGACTACCCTTAGCACTTCTTAGCATACAATGTTCTCTGCAAGTTTAATTGGAATGTCAATTGTCATCTTCTATCACCTTGAATCCTGTTCTGTTATTGTTCTCTCGTCTTAATATTTTCTTAAAATATTATTTTGTTTCATTCTCATTTGTTCAATTACACACTCTCCCATACAAAACCACATACATAAACATAAATAAAGATTAAGTACAATGGTTCTTGAATTTTGTAAACTTTCAGGAACTAACTTTATCAGTATTTTAAACTATTGGTATTTTTCACTAAGGGAGATCGTACGTGTAAATATCTTTGGCTTTTAAAACACGTTTCCTTGTGGTTCTAAAGAAGTTGCTCATAAGATTTTTTTTTCTCTAAAGGAGAGTAGTTTCCATTTTCAAATGAATAAATTAGAAATAAATACTATGCAGTGGCATACGATAATCACATTATACCAAGATTTCAATTTTTTTAAATATGGGGGGATGAGGTCGGTTTCTCAGTCGCGCCAAAAAGGCAGACCCCGTCAAGAGTATACAATTTAAAAAAAAAATGACAGAACTTTTTACTGGCATCAAGATTTTGAAAAAGGAATTTAGTTGTCTAAACAATAATTGGGAATTTTATTTTTCATTTTAAAGATGTCCCAGTCACCGGCATTAATCAGTGAAATTTTTTTTTTTCGTTTTTTTTTTTTTACTTTTATCTTTAAAAAAATTGTTTGTTTGACTTTGCTTGTTTTTTATTTTATTGCATATTTTCGATTTATTTATAATTTCGTGAATGCCGATGATTATTAAGTTATTTAATATCAAGGAAATCGAAAACAACAGTGTATCCCCCCCACCCCTCTTTCTTTTCTTTTTTGTTGTTGACCTTGAATTGTTTTGACAATGAAAAAACAAAAATCTATCGTTTGTTTTTCTGATTGTTGTGAAAATATCCCGCATTAAACAACTTTTAACATGACAACCGCAAAATTGCGTCAGGAACGTGACTACTTATCCACCGCCACCTTAGAGACGGCGGCGGTGGTTGTTGCTTTAGTGCCACATTAATCATAATAATGCGGTCGATGTCGATGCTTCAATAATTGTAAAATGCTCACTAGCAAGGTTATCCAACGTTGTTCCCTAAATGAAAACAGCTTAATTCGTACTCGGTGATCATTTTCAGTTGCATTTTGAAATCAGTTCATACAAGAGACATTCTTGCCATAACATCGCAAAAACGAAACTAAAAGTAACTAAAATATTCATTTGGTGGAGATTTTTTTTAATTTTTTTATGTATTTTTTTTTTAATTTTTTGATGCATTTTTCTTTGTTTTTTTTTATTTTTTTCATGTTCTTGAATGTTTTAAATATGCGAGCTGAACGAAGTACTGAATAATGAAAGATGATTTACGGCCGCAAGAATTTGCTATCACTGACGATGGAGTGATGGGTAGCGGCTCGGACTGAGAAATCGGAGAGCCGAGTCAGATCAATTACATTCATTTACGTGCTAATACGCTTGGGAACGGTAGGAATCCCCTTCTTCTCCCTCCGGTCTGTCCTGGTATTTACCTGGAGGTATTTATACCTCCAGCTAAATAAATAGCTGTCTGTCCGGTCTGCCTGTAAATAGCAGGTCAGACCGAACAGACTGCATGAATACCTCCAGGTAAATAGCAGGACAGATAGGGTTCTCTAGCTTTGGATAGCATCCTACTGCGGGAAAAAAATCTGTCTGTCATGTATTGAAAGATACATGATCGCTTAAATGTGTATCACGCATGGAATATAAGTGACTAACTGAATATTCAACCAAACTACCTCGTTAACCATTACGTTAACAAATTTCAACTTAGTTTTGACATAAAGTCGCAAATATAAACCTCCGGTGAGTCTTGGACACATTACTCAATAGGAATGCTCATCAAGACTAGCTCGTTAACCATTACTTTAGTCTTCGGTGCCACCCTAAATAAAGAGCTTCTTTTCACTTATATATATATATATATATATATATATATATATATATATATATATATAATTTGTCTGTATAGTGTATTTGACAGTGGAAGAAAAAATATTTTATATCTTTTATCGCCATAACATCGCAAAAACGAAACTAAAAAAAATAAAGTATTCATTTGGTGGACATTTTTTTTTAATTTTTTGATGTATTTCTTTTTTTTTTTTTTTTTAAGTTTTTGATGTATTTTTCTTTGTTTTGAATGAATACATCGAAGGAGACTTTTATAGTCGCCCTTCGATATATTCATTTTTCCTATCTGCACATCGTCTTACTTGCTCACAAAGATATTACTCACAAAGTTCAAAGGTAAAAGCTCATATCACATTAGGTTCCCATTTATTGTTCACATTTCATAAACTTTTAGATAGCACCCCATATACAGAAATATAACGGATGCGCACGTGACCTAGCGGTTATACGGTTATCAGCGTAAAATTAGGATGTCTTTCAAATTCAAATAGAGGCCGCGTCGTTTGCTTTCATCGGAAAAGTTTGAATCTATCTCTGTTTCCAAACTCAGCTTGAGGTGAATAGAAAGGCATGCTAGGCTCTGAAGCCTTGATTGGCAACTAGTCAAGGAGAAGAATAGTACTGAATTCAAACCTGATTGGGCGTAAGGATAACAACTCCACTCCGTAAAAAAAAACTTTCTTGCGAGGAAATTGTCCAATATTCAGTTATATTCTAAGACTGATATTACAAAGGAAAGTCAAAAATTATTCGCGCTCTTGTTTAAAAATATGTTATGGCGAAAGTACGAATAATTTTTAACGTAACGTTCCAAGAGTTTGAAATATAAATTAAAAATATATAATTATTTTAATAATGATAATTCAGGCTAATGAACCAGATATAATTGTGTAAAATCATGTCGAAAATACATGTCTTGTGATAGATCTTGCTGCCCCAGCCAACGAAAACACATCTTTGAAAACGTTTGAGAAACTAAATAAATCACGACAGAAATCAATAGAACGTGGCATTTCACCTCACCCCTTGCTATTGATTTTATAGCAACGAGTCTAAGACAGATAAATCTAATCTGGAAACCTTGGATACCCCCCACACCTATCTTTCTCTGTCAGTCATGGCAATTCACGGTTAATAAAGAAATAAATCTGTGAAGAGACATGAACGCCTACGTCCAAAAAGTGTGTTATTATCACATTTCGGCCATTGTGCCACCAAAGCTTCTGTGTATTCCCCCCACCCAACAAATGAAGGTGCCATTTCTCTTTCGTGCAAAAGGAAACATCGAAATTTGAATTGCTAAACTTCTATTTTTGACTAATCAGAGCTCGCGAAAAAGGATGCTGTATTTTGACCAATCAGATTCTCGCGAAAATGGACGCTGTATTTTGACCAATTAGAGCTCGCGAAAATGGACGCTGTATTTCGAAAAATCAGATTCTCGCGAAAATGACGCTATATTTGAATCAGAGCTCGCGAAAATGGACGCTGTATTTTGAAAAATCAGATTCTCGCGAAAAAGGAGGCTATATTTTAACGAATCAGAGCTCGCGAAAAGGACGCTTTTTTCACCAATCAGAGCTCGCGGCAAAGGACGCTGTAGTAGTGCAGTATGGGTAGCCTACCAATTGTACTCCACCGTAAAACACATTCTGACAAACTGCAGCAATTTTAATTCAATCCGCTTAAAATACTACCAAAGTTACAAGAATTTTTTTTCAAAATACTTATTCATACTTCAAATATTCCACTTCCAAAGAAAAATTAAGCTCATTTTCTAAAATATATTTTTTTAAAATTATAACCACGATTAACAGCTGTTTTACCATTTAAAATAAAATATTTTTATTGTTTGAATACAAGACTTTTTTTAGAAAAACATTAAATTCCCGCATTAAATGACCCAATGGGTTGATGTGTCGTAAAACAAATAAACTTAATATTTAGCCTTGGTTTGGAGCCGATTATTTTTCAATAAATCTCCATAAGTAAAATATCTTACATCTCGCAACTTTACAGATTACGCAATTTAGATAATGTCCAAATCTCAGATTTATTCATACAAATCTTATATTGTATACCCATTGATTCTGTCGTCAGCATTACTTGAAATAATTCCACAGTTTACAATATCTCCAGCCGAATTTATCTGCTGTTGTATTACGGTTGTTTCTGCTACTGATGATAGATCATCATCATCAACAACCTTCGACCTCCTTGTGGTTGGATGGAACTCAATTGACAATCCCTTTCTACACTGTTCGGTCTTATTGCTGTCCCAAGATCCCCAATGTTCAACCCTGAGTCCCGAGTTATGGTGTCTGGGAAAGTCAATTTTCGTGAGAAGACACCTCCAGATGGATGCCATAGAAATAAGAATGATCGATGTTTGTCTATTATATGTTTGAAAAAATACAACCCAATCATATCTAAGCACCCCTTTAAGAGATTATCAACAAAAAAAATAAATAAATAAACAACAACAAAGACTAACTAGAAGATCAATCAGTAAGTTTTAACAAATAGTAGCATATATATATATATATATATATATATATATATATATATATATATATTACAGAAAAAAAAATTACCTCAACATAGTGTAGTCTATTTCAAGCCGTTCTGTACGCAGCTATCATCAGCCCTATACAGAACGGCTACAAATAGATTATACTATGTTGAGGTAATTTATTTTTTTCTGTATATATATATATATATATATATATATATATATATATATAGCCACGAACAGAATGGCTTGAAATAGACTATACTATGCTGAGGTGATTTTTGTTTTTGCTGTAAAAGAATACATATGCTCTGTTATAATAAATACATTGAGCTCTCTGTGGATCAGTTTTAATAATTAATATTACTAGTATCCACCAGGATTATATAAAATGGATCGATTACCTGTATTAATTATATATATATATATATATATATATATATATGTATACACTATCTTAAAAATTTTTATATATATATATATATATATATATATATATATATATATATATATATATAAAGATATATATATATATATATATATATATATATATATATATATATACACATGTTGCTATCTTAAAAATTTGTAAAATATTCTAAGTAATCTAATATTTTATTGAATTTTCGGTTCCTTACCTACGAAAACGATCGTTGAGGAAATGTCAGAAAATTACTAATAAATTCTAAATTTACTATAGTTACTGCTCTTATTTTCTTATAATGTAGTTTATGGTCATCCGTATTTACTTAAATTGAAACGCTTATACACACACACACACACAAAAATCCTAATTCTTTTTAAAATGCTGGAGCCTGTAAACTTTTTTTTATTTATGATTAGTGTATATAGATTTTATTTATAATAATATCAACTAATCATTAAAAATTAATACGGAATTTTAAAAGACTTTAAACCTTATAAATTATTATAATTAAATTTAAAAAATGAAAACTATTCTTATAAAAATCATTATTTTAAACAATTTTTTCTTAAGACATTAATGACCATAAGGCAATTAAAAGTTTTAATTAAATAATGTCTTGTATTTTTTTATTCTACGATTCAGAGTAAATTTTCTATGATTGTGGGTGTAGTTTCACAAAAATTGATGATTTAAATTCTCCAAAGATTTATCCTTATAACTAATATCAACACAAAGCGCCACAAAAAAGAATTTCTCGAAATTTCATAAAATTAAATTAAATATTTGTGTATGTTTGGGGGAAAGGGGTAACATGTGAAAAAAGAATATTTTTACTCTGATTTTCTTAAAAAGAAATATTTCTAGAATAATTTCATTCAGTTTTGAATAAATTCTGAAAGTGTCATTAAAATCCGATATTTTTTTGATTTTTGCAACAATTTCCAAATCAATGTATTTTTCATCGCAAAAAGACGCTAAAATTTCCTATAATTTATGATCCCCCGCTGACGCAAAGAAAAAAATAACCAAAATTTTAAATGTTCTATAAAGGTTTAAAATTATAATTTAAAAATAAAAAAATCCTTTGGTCTTTCCTCTTAACAATAATAACAAGATTTTAACGATGAATAATTTTTTCATCACGTTATACTCATCTTTAACAAACCTTCGGAGGTAATACAAACCAAAGAAAATATCGTGTTTTTTTTGTGTTTTTTTTTGCTAATGTTTTTTTTTTGCTAATGTTTTTTTTTTTTTTTTTCTAAGTAACGATTAATTATATTAAATTATTTAAATGACATAGTTCCTAGATAATAGAGTCTAAAATCTTTTCGTAATCTTTAGCACAAGTTAAGAACAAAGCGCGCTGAAGGAAATGTAACAGAGAACAAGGGATTGTCCAATAAGAGACAGAAAATATTTATTCTCCAATAAACACTGTCTGTATCTTTTCCTTACAACAAACACTCGATCCATGTAGGTACGCCTTTTTCTATGCTCCCACCCATTTTATCCCCTAGCTTTTCCCCCTCTTTCTCCTCAGTTTAGACAAGACTCTGCCTGACCCACGGAAAGCCACGGTACCGCCTTTCCTTGGTAACGTCTGTAAAGCCGACGCCCTCTATTTTATCGGCTTTGTATCATAAATCTGAATAGGGGTTTTCTCCATAACTCTTCTTTTTTTTTTTTTTGCTTTTTTATTCTTTCTTTCTTTCTTTCTTTCTTTCTTTCTTTCTTTCCCCTTGAGTTTCTTTCTTTCTTTTCACTCGTGTTTCTTTGTTTCTTTAATTTTTTCTTTCTATTTCCTTAAGTTTCTTTCTTTCTTCATTTTCCTGTTTTCTTTCCCTAGTATTTCCTTCTTTCTTCCACTAGTATTCTTTCGTTGTTTTTCTTTTTCTTTCGTTTCCCTCAACTTTCTCTCCCTTGTTTATTTATTTTTTACTTTCTTTCTTCCTTTCTTTTCCCTCAACTGTCTTTTCCCAGTCATTTGTCTTTCTTTCTTTCCTAAGTCTTATTTCATTCTTTCTTCTTTTCTTTCTTTCTTACTTTATTTATTTAATTTACTTTTCTTTTCCCCATCATTCCTCACTATTTCTGACTTTCTTTCTTTCCACATTTTATTAATGTCTTCATTTTACTCCTGTTTTCTTTGTGTATTCTCTGCCTGTCTTCATATTTATTTTCTTTCCGCCATTTTGGCTCCCTATTTATGGTTTTGTGTCGAACCCTTGTCTTTTGTACTCTTAGATATTCCCCCTTTCTAAACTTCCTATGATTTCACCCTTTTCCCAACAATTTAGTTTATTCCTACATCAAAATATATCTGACGAGTTACTTGTTTATGATTCATTCCACTTCAAACTTTTAGCGTCCATTTGTTCCACGAGTGGAAGATAATCGGAGAAATTTTTGATGCCAAATGAATATTACTTTTTATTATTTTATCGCTGATATATACGGAAAACAGTAAAAATGCAATATGTGCTTACACATTATGTAAAAATACACTCAATGTTTGTCTTGTATTTAATTATAACCAATGAGCATAATATGGTCTCCGAAATCTCTTCCTATCGATCCTTGCGCATATTATATATATATATATATATATATATATATATATATATATATATATATATATATATATATATATATATATATATATATATATATACAGACAGATAGATAGATAGATAGATAGATAGTTGAATTTATATGCGCAGTACTTAGTGGAAAGTGCTCAATATTAGTGGTAGAGTTAACATATTCAGTTGTATAATAAACAATAAAATCTAATCTCACCTCATATGGGGAATAGCCTATTTTGGCCGACGAAAATATCGGTCGTCTGTCTTATCAACCCCGAATTATATACTATTAGACTTGGATTATTTAACAATGGATTTATTACCTTTACTCTATCTATGTATCTATCTATCTATCTATCTATCTATATATATATATATATATATATATATATATATATATATATATATATATATATATATATGATAAGCAATAAGTATTAGGATTACACCATAATATTCACCATCATTTCACGTTGTAAAATTAAAATTAAATTACAAGGATGTTCAAATCAATCAGGTTAACAAGAAAGATGAAAATAAAACTTTCATTTTGATCTTTCTTGTTAACCTGAACTGATGGATTTGAAAATCCTTGTAATTTAATTTCAATTTTAATTTTACAAGGTAAAATGAAGATGAAATGATGAGTAATTTTAGTTCTTATTGTTTACAATTTATAGGCTCTGAATAAAACATTGAGTTCCCTCTGGGAATCAGTTTTAAGACTTTAATTTATATTATATTAATAGGATTGACTTGGATTATATATCAACTGGATTTCCATATATATATATGTACTCGACTCTCCCGTCGACGTATGAGTTCCCAAGAAACCGACAGCCCGACAACAGCACATGAGATTTGATTATAGTGGTGAAGGTTTTGTGCAGGACCATCCACGCTTTTGAAGGGCCAATTACAGAGACCTGGTACACTACTCTTCTTCTCCCTCCAGCTATGGGTAAAATAACAGAACAGACTGGGTTCTATAGCCTTGGATGCCAACTGGTCTAGGAGAAAGACAACTCTGAATTCAAAACCTGCGGAGGGTCATATATATATATATATATATATATATATATATATATATATATATATATATATATATATATATATATATATATATATATATATATATATATATATATATATATAGCGCTAAATATCAGTGATAGAGCTAACATATTTAATTGCGTTGGTGTGAGTTTGTGACCCTGGGTTTCACACCCTTTGCTTGTCGTCAGACATACTGATTAATTTTAATTAATCAGCTGAGTGGTTAGAACGTTCGCTTTCTAACCATGAGACCCGGGTTCGAATCTCACTATGGTCGATTTGTCTGGAAGTTGACTTCCTGATGTTATCGGTCTGGGGGGTGGGGCCGATCCCAGCGAGCGTCTCCTTTGGAAACTGTCTGAAAGTCATACCATGGGTTGACGCAAACCTTGTAGATGAAATTGGGTAGACGGAACACTTGGGGGTCGTCGATGGCTGTAATAGCACAAAGTCACAAGTTATCGTTACCGAGGCTTTGAGTATATACTGGCCTTGTTCAGATTGTTGATCACACTAGATAACACACTCTCGCCCAGCATAATTGCAGTATAAACCACGGTGGGTGTTAAACAAACACAAATATGCCTGAGAGGGCGTCTACAATAGGGATTGGATACCCATCCTCTCGAGTGGCCAGCTATTATCTATCAGACCATGCACATACATACTTCTATCTATCTATCTATCTATCTATCTATTTATCTGCTGTAACCTAGGGAAGGATACTGTATAGAATAATCAAATGAAGGTTGGTAATGAATGATAATAGGACAAGAATAACGCATATAAGATTCACCAGCGGAGCGTAGAAGATGTAGTCAACTGCTAGAAGTGAGTCAAGTAAATTCCACAATGAATCTCCAACTCTAATATAGCTACCAACCGCCCCACGCGGTCAGATGTGACACAAGGCCGAATTTAATATGGTCCATCCGAGCCTTTGGGCTCGGCTGAAAGTTCCCATGGCTCCCGTATAAAACGAGGTCGGGTAGCTGTTCCCCGAGATGAGACTCTGCCTTTCGACATAGCCACGTCTGGGGTTCCTCTCTGCCCAGAGGCAAAGAGTTTGACTACCTCTAGACCACGTAGAGTATTCACTACTGTATTTATGGGAGTATAGACATAACCATTATCGTCCGTAGGTATGCCACAACTCTATCTATCTATTTATCAGACCATATACATCTATCTATCTATCTATCTATCTATGTAATGGACTTAAAATTAAACAACACCCAATGCACTTGTATGACACTGAAATCTTCATCACAATTTGTACCTGGAAAATACCGTTTTAATAATAATAATAATAATAATAATAATAATAATAATAATAATAATAATAATCAGACACATGCTTAGAATTTGGTTAATGTTATTTTGGTATTTAAAAAAAATGTCTTAAAACGGTGTTCCACTAGTGAAACAATGGGCCCTAAAAAGTTTGTATGATCTTCGAAATCTCTTCGTTTCAATTTTGCATATTTTGAGGCAAAGAGATAACGTCAATGAAAAATCCTTTCATTTTCATGATTGTCTTCATTCCTTTCTTCCTTTTTTTTTTTTTTTTATTCCCATGTTTAAATAAACGGTGACGATGTCATGTTTTTTTCGGTAGCTACAGATTCCTTCTGCTTCACTAATTTATCGAGCTCGATATTTAAACAATTTAACACATTGCAAGATTCTGTTGCTCAGCTCCAAATTATTTTGTCATTGTACCAGTACAAAAAATGAATCACACAAACACACACATAGATAGATAGATAGATAGATAGATAGATAGATACGTACGTTATTTATTTTAGGATATTAAAATAAAAACATTTTAGAAATCGCTACATGATTACAATCACGTTTCAACACCACAAATGTGTCTCCTCGGGCGATGTCAGTCAGTGGTTTTGATTTTTAACGTTTTTCTTTTAATCTCCTATTATAGATAATATTAAGCTCTCCTCTGTATAGAGCCCGCTTTTAAATTAAATGTTACGTACAGTGGAATTATACTCTATTTATTCTCATTTTACCTGTATATATATATATATATATATATATATATATATATATATATATATATATATAATCTTAAAACATATATATATATATATATATATATATATATAAGATTTAAGAATATATATGAATCTGTACACACAAACACGTAAATGAATGGATATAAAATCTCATCACTGATAAAATATTCTCAATTTTATCGCTTTTTATCTCAAATATTGGAAAGATGTTTGCTCAACGGAATTATGATTACCTTCTATCTATCTATCTATCTATCTATCTGTCTGTCTGTCTGTCTGTCTCTCTGTTTATCTATCTATCTGTCAGTCTATACACATGTACTTATCTTTTTTTCCATCGGTATCATCCTAAGCAAGATAGTAATGCCACTAAAACACAAATGGTTGCCGAGTGTGGAAGGATTAGCAACAGAAACAATAATAATGAGCAGAAAAAGAAGAGTGTAGGACAGGACGACAGTAGATTGCATTTTTTTCAAGATTAAAGTTTATTGAAAAGCATGGAGCCGGGAGGGAGTTCCACAAGCGAGAAGTCTGAGTGAAGAAACTGTTAGCATAGAACATACGGTTGCATCTAGTCAGTTCAACTGTAATTGCATGAGACCTTGTCGCCAGTCTTGTACTGTGCTTAAATTCAAAAATTCTAGGTACCATAGCGAAAAGCTCATTTTGGACAATTAACATGAGAGTATTTATATCAAAGACACAGAGAGGCAACCTTATGGTGGTGGGAAAGTAACTGAAACCGAGCCGCCAGATTAGGACCAATAATATTGCTGATTCTTCTTTGGATTTTATCAAGGAGCTCAAGATAAATAGCAGGGGCACCGGACCATATGTGGCAGCAAATATTCTAAGCATGGACGAATGGTACATTTCCGGAAAGAAAAATTGTCTAGCACGACAGTGAACCAACTTTCTTAGCAGCTAAACTATCTATATATCTATCTATCTATCTATCTATATATATATATATATATATATATATATATATATATATATATATATATATATATTTGTTTGAATAAAAACAGACCACGTTAAGGTTCCATGTAATAAATTATTTCACCATAACCCCTTTAACAGGGCTCTGGATCATCAGACTTTACTTCTGAAAAATGAAAAATGAACATATCTGCTCTGAATTTTACATTGAGATCTCCGGATATCATCCTCCTCGGGTCTACCCATACGGATTACCTAAGTTTGCATAAACTATATATATATATATATATATATATATATATATATATATATAAGATACTTATAATTAAATAAAACAATAAATACACTTGCATGCTGTCGAAATCTTCGTCATCACAGTTTTGACATGGGAAATGACGTTTTAATAATAATCAAAATATATAGTCGTCCTTAACACAACTGAAAATGAATGCCAAATAACTGAGGTGGTTACTGCAATATATCAGCAAAGCAAAAAGTTATTATCTTCCTTGGGAATCAAGACATCTCTGCAACCATAGTACCATGAGACATTCAATATATAATAATAATAACAATAATAATAATAACAATAACGAGAGGGGAGGTCAAAGCAAGCCAGACCTTAGGGGGACGCGGGTTCGAATCATACCGAAGAGCGCATATCTTTTTCTAATAAAACTTCTCGAATATTCTGCCCGGCAAGCGAAAATAAATAAATAAACTGTTTAATAAATAAACGGAGCATACACACACACGCGTGTACACAAACATACGCACACACTGTGTCTGTGTCTGTCTGCCTCTCTCTGTCTCTCGATGTGTGCATCTCTCTGTCTTATATATATGTGTATGTGTGTGTGTGTGTGTAAACATTTCAGATAGAGTATATTTGTAAAATGAGAATATGAATAAAGACAAAAGGAATACTTAGCCCAAGGGCTAAAATAAGTTTTCCTTTTATCTTTATCTTCATATATATATATATATATATATTGGTATCACTATAAAACTTTACTGGACACACATGTCTGAGTAGACAAAACAATTTTTTTTATTTGTTTTTCAAACTGTGAAATTAACGTTTATTGGCCTAGAGCATCGAAAGTCTTAATAAAGAAAGTGTTCTTCTAGGCGGGATTCAGATCGTCATCGTATTTATTAAGGGTACAATTGGGTATCCATAATTTTATAAGTCTTTCTCAGACTCTTGGCCGGTATTCTGAGTGATGGAGTTCTACAGAACAATGTTGAGAAAAACATGGAGTAAACAAGTGAATAATGAAGAAGTTTTAAATATAATGGAAACAAAGAAAAACACTCATATTTAGAATCAAAATAAAACATTTGTAATTCCTCGGATAAATAATGAAGAAAGGGGGCTTGGAGAATTTGACACTCACAGGACGCATTGAAGGCTAGAGAACAGAGTAAAACGGCGAGTAACCTACGTAACATGCTTGTGTAAACAGGAGTGTCAAGGTTGATTACAACTACAAATGACAGGAAGTTGTGGAAAGCCATGATCGTCTACGGTCTGAAAGAGCAATGCACAAAGAAGAAGAAGAAGAAGAAGAAGAAGAAGAAATTACTACCGAGCAAGGTTATTTTTCGTGTGAGAAATTGTTAAAAAAATAATACGATCATTGCTGTAGGTGTATGTCGCTGACTTGTTAATGCAATGACAGCCTTTCCAAAAGTTTGCATAACCGGGAGTGACAGTGTGTACAATCTCCCTCGGTCTATAAAATGCTTCCATGGTATTTGTCTCAATTAGTCTCAGACAGCTAAGTCCAGCAGCAAACCGCAGAATGAACGAAGGCTGAAAACTGGTGCCTTATAACCAGATGCATCGGGTAGATGGAGCCCGACAGCCCAGGAAGGCAGTCCATCTAGGGGAAAGAAAAACGCTGTCGTATCTGTCTATATCTCTGAGATGAGGTATTATGATTACTTTCATTATTTACATTATTCAGGCTGTCATCTTCATTACCATATTCTCAACGTTTCGGTCGTTGTACGCTCTGGCCTTCTTCAGGTGATTGGAATTTCGAATCGAACCCTTTATTTCGTTCCACGTGCTATGCCTCTTATTTCTCTTTAACACAACTCTCCGAGTTTTTGGTTTTTGGTTCACCAGTGCTATAGTCTGGTATTGAACTCACAACTCTTTGGGTCTAGTTATTGGATCTAACCAGTGCCTTTAGTCATGTGTCCTTGAGGACCTCTGGGACTTATAAACCTAATGTCTCAGCAACCATTTTATACCAGTGCTCATATTACAATTTTTTTCTGTTATTATTACTGCATATTTTTTACCATAGCTTATATTGCAATCTTTTGTTGTTATTCATCGTTTTTCTCTAGCATTCCTTATTACTGGTTCCCATGTTGTATTCATTTCTATGCTTGGTCGGCTCAGGAGGCTTTTGTAGCCTAGAATATGTATTTTCTAGAACACGGAAAAGGCTATGGAGGTAAAGCCAAACAGAAAACACGGAGTGGCTGTCAACCCTCATAGCTTTCCGGCAACTCCTGCAGCCAAACCAGCTCCAAATGTATTCCTTTGGATGATATCGGTACGGCTGAGAGAGGGGCTATATACTTTGCACAGCGCATGACCTCCACTTAGCCTCGCTCATGCACGCGCCCTGGGAAGGTCACTCCAGTCTCACCATCAAAGAATTGACATTTGAACAAACTGGACGGTACCTTTATCTCTCTAGATAAATGGATGACTGTTAATACAATTAGTTAGTGTCAAGCAAAATGTGGTGTACCGGGCTCTATAGCTATATATTCACTCAATGGTGGCAGGGAATCGCTGGGTGGCTAAATCGGAATGTCCCCGGTGGAATCAACGGCCATGCGACCAAGACGAACCTTCACGTTGGAGGATATCGGCTGAGGTTTGACCTGGAGAGGAACGCACTTCACCAGGTCTACTTTCCCAAGACACGTTACGCATGAATACCTCTCTGGCTTGGAGAGAAATGGTCAGGTGCTCAGGTGCTCAGCTGCGCAGCGTTTCTACGACCAAATAATAACATGTCATAGGACATGTTTTTATTCTTCTTCTTCTTATTATTATTATTTGTATCCCTGCCTTCGTTAGTTCTTGAGTTAGTTACGCCCTGCTAATACCTCATAAATAACGGACTATTCTGCTTTGCCCGCGGGAAAATACGGAAATGACATATCAGAGACGCTACTTGGGTTCAATGACAAAAAGAAAGAAAGAAAGAAAGAAATCATATAGAAGTGTTTAACGTTTCAAGTTAATAGCTCATAAATAATGGACTATACCAAGACATATCAAAAACCCTATTTGGTTTGTGTAAGAAAAAAGAAAGAAAGGAAAGAACGAAGTCTTTAAAGTTTGTTTCAGTGAAATGAGAAAAGTCGTCAATTTTAAACCTTTCTAACAGATACCAGTTTCTAGTGACAAAAATCGTCGTATCGTGTGTTGATTTTTTATAAATATATTCTTCATTTTTCATAGCTAGTTCATGGTTTTGTTACGCATATCTATCGGAAAAAAGTTTCTTAAATTTAAACCGACAAGGTCTCTATTTATTTTTTTATTGTTTATTTTACAATGTTTCGAATAAGATTTTGTATATTCGAATCAACGTTTTGTATAAGTTGTTAAAATTCCATGTTTTGATCCGTTTTTATTTCCTAATACTTTCGACGCACTCCGTGGTGGTATTTTAAAAATTATACCAAAAGGCGCCAACAAATACGCGGGTTAAATTCATGACCGTCCTAAAATATGGGTACTTTTCCATCTTGCGTAGATTTCTCTCTATAGAGTGACCACAATTCTATACTTTTTCTTTCTGGTTGAGGCCTGATTTCAAATCCTACTACACAAAGCAAAGCCAAAATGCAACAAACATAACTAACCTAAAAACCTGTCTTACAAACCTTTTTATTAATAAATTTATTTATAAATAAGAATGTGCCAATGAAAAGATTTGAAATAGACGACTTTTCTCATTTCACTGAAACAGACTTTAAATAATTCTATCTTTCTTTCATTCATTTATTACTATATATATATATATATATATATATATATATATATATATATATATATATATATATATATATGAGAACGTGTAAATGCTATAAAAAGTTGAATTTTACTTCATCTGCTCTTTCTCTCATTTGTATAATACAAATGAGAGAAAGAACAGTTGAAGTAAAATTCAACTTTTTATAGCATTTACACGTTCTCAATACAAAGTAAACCAATATATTGATTTTATTATTATTATTATTATTATTATTATTATTATTATTATAAGAGATTATAATAAAAACATGTTGAAATCGCTACACAAAACCTTTCATGTTTCAATGGTAAGAAATTGCTGATTTAATCACCAGTTACTTAGCATCGCCTGAAGAAGTACAATCAAAATATTGAAACATGAAAGGTTTTGTGTAGCGATTTCAACATGTTTATATTATAACCACTTATAAAATGATAATATATATACACACACACACATATATATATATATATATATATATATATATATATATATATATATATATATATATATATTGTTGATTGTGCGTAACACTTAACACAAAGCGCGCTCATATTGAGATTTTGTCCCTAAGCAGAGCGCACGATACTGCACTCATCTTTTTAGAAGTACCAATTCATACGTAAATAATCCAATCAATGTTTTATGGGTACTATCCTATAATAACGGTAATAACTTTAGGAAACAATTAAAATCTTTTAAGATGGGTTGATTTGTTTTCTAATCGTTATCAACCCTTTGATGATTATTCTAAGCCATAAAATATTTTTAGATTGTAAAAATTTGTTTTGTCTCTTTTTATATAATAATGGTCTAATGATTCAAGCTGGAGGAGGAGATAAGTATTCATACCTTTTCCAAGGCTATTTGCGCGTAAGTGAATATAACGAATCCAACTGGAATTGTAACTCGGCACTCCGGTTAACAATCTCGAGCCATTATCCGTTACGTCACCCGCACATCCAAGCTTACAGTACCTGGTACCGTAATTCTCCATGTATAATACGCCTTCATCCATAATACGTATCCCTCAAATTGTGTTGAAAGTGTGGGAAAATGCTTCTACTCACGCACAATATGGAACTCTTGTTTGGTAATGAAACCCTATAAATTGTACCTCTCCAATTTCATTACGGCCAGCGTTTACTACTCTTATTAAAAAAATATGTTTTAAAACATACAACAATATTATTCTAATTTAGTTTTATGATAATTTTTGCTTTATTTGACATTTGTAAGTATTGTTAGGTACATATGATTGTATTTGACATTGTTATGGGGTCGCAATCACCGAATGTTAGTGTCAAATTGTTGTATGTTTGTGGTAAGTAGTCATTTCGCAAATGAAATCGACCTAATAAACAGCAATTTTTTAAAGATTTTTGTTTGTAGCAGTGCATAATACGCACCCCTAATTTTTGCTTATTATTTTTTAGAAAAAAAAATGCGTATTATGCATGGGGATTTACGGTATTCCCAAGCGATCACCCATCTCGATGTTGCTTACCTTCGGCGATCATGCGGGAAACGGTATTCTAATGTAAGCAAGTAAGATATAAATAAATCCAAAGAATAATTTACAAGAGTTTCTTGTTTCTTTTGTACTTATTAATATTCAGGCAACATAAGAGCCACTCAAAGTACAGGCTTAGTGAATGAGGCCGTGTCGTATGGACGTAATAAGAGGGGAGTGAGAAGTTTACATTATACGGATATGGGTGATAGATAACGTTTGACTACAGATTTGAAGAAATTCGGAGTAGCAACTACACAGGAATCTGTTCCATAAAGCAGCCGTTCTTGGAAAGAACATATCTCAGTGGAACTATTTTCTTCCAAATGGGATACGAATTCAAGTATTGTGGGTCTTTTCTGTAAAGGTGAAACTGGTCTGAATATTTACCATAGAAATATCGATAGGCTGGCAACATTACACTCCTGTTGGAAAGGTCGCTCTAGAGTTGAAAGTCACTCATCGGCCACAAGGACGCGTAAGCGATTTTAAAATCTGTCAAGGCTAGAAAGTGAAGATTTTGCCACTCCAGCCCCAGTATGGCAATATATATATATATTGAGTTGACCGATTAAATAGGTCAACGTCTGATCCATAACCTCTCCTTCCTATATAAAAATAAATTTTAAAACTCTCCCTTCTCTCTCTAAAGTCGACCATGTCTCTCATACCATCATCACCACCCTCTATGTCAACTTATATATGCTTAATACTGCACGTTAAAAGTGTAAATTTCAAAATTATTTTACATTTCACCTTTTGAAAATGAAGTCTGAAGATCCAGAGAAAAATAAAATTCTCTGGTGAAATAAATTATTACAATGGGGCCTTAAAGCGGTCTGTTTTTCTTTAAATTAAATTATTCGCTCTGAATTAACATCAAGCTTTCAGGATTTCATCCTCCTTGGGATTATCCATACGGATTACCAATATTCTCGTTACTTAACTATATATATATATATATATATATATATATATATATATATATATATATATATATATATATACCGGGTGTAACACCAAAATTGTCCAAATCGCATAAAAATGTTTAATATCTAAAAAAAAAAATCACTAAATTAATTGAGTTTCTTTTTCCAGGTTTTCAGATACGCCGTTTAGCCATCTTGACACTATTTGTCGTAAGAATCACTGAAAACCCCTATGAGTTATTCAGTTAGAAAGGCAAGTTAAAATCGTTTTGTGTCAGCCCCACTATATCTTCCGAACTAAGCAATGGTGAGAGGGAAAAGATCACTCAGTCCTTCAGTAATAGTTTCAACATTCATACTCTGGCTTCCATCTTCAAAGTCTTTTCAAGAACCATCAAGAGAACGGTGAATAAGTTTTTAAAAAGAGGGAACAGTAGAGAGGAAAAGTCACAACAGGAAGAAGGATGATTATTTCAACTTAGAGCTAAAGAGATCAGTTAGAAAAGATTCAACTCAAATAGACGTTTGATAAGTGAGAGATGACTTTCAGCTATGACAATTCAAAGACTTGAAAATAAAATCGTACGTGAAATGAATGAGGCAACTTGTTACTCCAGGACAGAAAGATAGAAGATTAGAGAAGTCGAAGATTATCTTGAATAAAGTGGAAAATGATCCTGGAATAATATAGTTTATGCTTAATTAATGATGAACAGGTCATTTTCGTTTATGATCGATTTCATCACGATTCTTCTGTTAAGCTTGGAGAGTAATTATACGTTCTTATTGCTCAAAGTAGACTCCAATAGTGTTATAAAATCCTCGGAGAATTCCAGTAAGATATCTTTAATCAGTTCTATAATACAAACGGTTCAAATCTTAATCTAACAAACGGACAATTTTGCTTTTACACAATTTAAACTATTTTGCTGTTACACCCGGTACACACACACACGCGCGCGCGCAGATACACACATACACACTCACTCACTCACACACACTCACACACACAAACACACACACACACACACACACACATATATATATATATATATATATATATATATATATATATATATATATATATATATATATATATGTTATATTTGGCGAATACATGCGTTTGAGTTGATGTCCATGTTTTTAAGAACTTCAATTCTATATTTCTGACATATCCGCCTAAACTCTGAAATTTCATTTACTATTTTTTTCCTCACTGGGATTAAATAAGTTTACCTATAGTCCGGTTTAAACTCCTCCCTACTTTTTTGAACAGGAGTAGTGGTTTATCTCTTGTTCCCTGTTTAAGTTTGGGTTTCCGGTTCCTTCTAAAGTCTTCTTAATCTCTTTCACTCCAAGTAACCCCTTTTATTTTAGCGACATTATTGCCTTACTTGAGGTGAATTGATAAAAAAAAAGGTACTCCATTATTGGTCGAATATGACTCGTGTAACCATGAAGCATGAGAGAAGGAATCAAGTTATATTGTAGAACTTTAGTCGAATATCGATGAGCTGCAAACACGTTTTATCAACAACGTTCCCTTTCGATCCTCCAGATTTAAAAAGCTGCCTAATGAAAATTGTAACAGCCGTGGAGGGCTTAATTCCTAGAAGTGTATTTCCATTTGGTGCTAATTGTTGCAGTTTAATTTTGGTTTTGCAAGAATCAGACAAGCTTAGAATGGCACAGTTCCGACAAAGTAGGATTGGCAGCTGCTCTCGAAAATGACCAATCATAAAGGACAAAGTATAAAGTTTTTAACTGAGGTGAGAAATGGCTTGGTCCTTTTAACGCCTCAAAAACAAAACTGCTCTATTTTAATATTTATACCTTCCATTATTATGGCTGATACTAACCCCCAAAAGAGAAACTTATTTTACCTTCTTTGAGTGATTATATTAAATAAATTACGAGGTCTGCTGCTAAGAGAATTGTTTCACTGTCTTGTGCCAGATAATTTTTCTCACCAGAATCCACCTTTCACATTTATATATCTAGTGCAAATAATTGAACAAAATATAAGTGTTCTTTTCTTTTTTAAAGAAGAAAGTTTTTAGACAAAAGCGAAAATTGGCATTTAATCATAAAGGACAAAGTATAAACTACAAGAAGACAGAATGCATGGTCATCAGCAAAAAGATGAGCCCAAAAAGCAAGCATCCCAGGATGCTTGCTTTTGGGGCTCATGACGATAAACTACATCCGCGTCTTGGGTAACACGAGAAACTACACCCGCGTCCTGGGTAAGACGAGAAACTACATCCGACAGCAAAGCCTCTAATCAGGAGGTTTTGAGGAGAGTGGAACCACCTGTTAATTGCTAGTGTTCCCAGGTCTACCCTGACCCGGGGTGGTAGCACATGTTAGGGTCCCAGCTATGGGAAAATAGTTAACCCCAAACTGAGGACAAAACACTATGAAAGTGTAAAAATAGGTTTTAATAACAGTAATATATTTTTGTAAAATATTATTACCAACAATGTATTTTTGAAGGAAAAAATATTACCAGCAATGCATTATTGCCAGCAGTAGATTTCTGAAGAAAAAAATATTACCAGCAATAGATTTTTTAAGAAAAAAAGTTACTAGCAATAAAAATCTTGTCAGCATTAAATAACCCATTCAGGTTGATATGCCGTAAAACAAAACAAATCAAAATGCAAATTAAAGGGTGGGGACAATAAAATCAAGCATGTATAGAAATTGAAATATCTGAGAAGTGTTCTAACAGAGGATGGAAAGAAGAAGACGTACTGCAAAGGCCAAAGATGCATTCTAAAAGCTAAGCAGAGTATTAAGATTCAGGAAAATTTCGTTGGAAAAAAAAATAGTACTGAACTGTTACGTGACATCCTTCCTCTTGCAGGGCAGCGAATGCTGGACAATCTTCTCAAAGATTAAGAAGAGACTTGAAGCAACAGAAATTTGGTTCTACAGGAGGATGCTGGGGATACCATGGGCCGAAGATATGAGTAACGGCGAGGTTTTGGAGAGAATGGAAACAAAAAGAAACTCAACATCAGGAAGAGGCAGCTGAAATTTTTGGCACACGTAATGAGGAAGGAGGGCTTGGAAAATATGATGCTCACAGGACGGGTAGAGGGAAAGAGGAACAGGGGAAACCAACGAGTGACATACTTAATGGGCTTGAGAACAGGGTTTGGGAGAAATAACAAAAAAAAAACTTATTAAGAGTTACAAGGAACAGGAGGATATGGAGGGCTATGATCGGCTACGCCCTAAAGCGACACGGCACATAAAAGCAGAAGAATTCTGGCTGATCCAGCATCGTAACACCCGAACAAAAAAAAAACTAACATTTTAGCTTCCGAGGCAGACCTGTTAAAATATTTCTACAGTAGGCGCCCTCACATTACACTGGCGGTAATATTTTTGAATGTAATGCGAGCAATCAAGGATCATAAGTTCTTTTACACCGAATCACAAAAAAGTAATGCGTCGTTCGGGTAGAGTACGCTGTTCAAATTCCTCGACCTTTTGAGCAGCGCCTCATGAAATATGTATGTAGTAGAGCATTTTTTTTTTTTTTTTTTTGTATATTTTGAATTTTGTAAACAATAAATATTTTTGTGCTTAGAGTTAAAATAAAAGCAGTTCTTAAAGCTTCCCATCGTTTTCTCCTACCCCAAATATTCTGTGCATTCTGTGCATATACAATAAACCATTTTTTGGAACACAAAAGTTGCTCTTTACACACACACACACATATATGAGGTACTGTAAATATCAGTTTTTGATGTTGTTTTCCCGAGTTCATTCTTCAAGGGGACAATTCCAAGAAACTTCGAAGTTGGGGAAACAACATCAAAAATTGATATTTACAGTTAAGTAAATTTATCATATTAGTAATGCTATATATTTAATATTAATATTATTTTTAAATTTTTAATATTAAGCCCTATATGAAAATATTTGCTTTACTTTTGAACTATTATATTCTGAAATCTGTGTATATCGGTTTTTTTATGGAAGTAAGAGGAAAAATTCTCGTCGGAAACTCATTCATACTTACGCAAACATACATACACGCACGTTTACTCATTGACGTACGCAGACATACATACACACACGCTCACTCATTAAAGCTCACACAAACATAAACATATGTTGATAGTGTGGGACCGAGTATATATGCGCATCCATGTGTCGTTGCGCTGCAATTGGTCGCTGTATTCAATGTTGCATTGTGTAGCGAATATCTTTCGTCAGTTGGCGCAGACCGCTCGTCTATTTTGATTTAAGAATATATATATATATATATATATATATATATATATATATATATATATATATATATATTCTTATATATATATATATATATGTATATATATGTTTTAAGATTATATATATATATATATATATATATATATATATATATATATATATAAATTTACTTATTTAAAAATATGGTTCCATCGCCACATAGGAATTACCATGTTTCAAAAACAGAAGCTAAAAGCTTCAAATTCAATTACAAAAATTAAAGTCCCTAGTTCTCTCATTTTCAAGCGAATTTTGGGATAAAAATTTACTGAGTTTTATAATCACATACTTTCATAATATTAGTTTCTATGGATATGGAGAAAACCAATCATTTTAACAACGGATGGTAGGGTATTCATTTTCACTGACAACTATTGTATCAACATATTAGTTACTTTCGAAAAGAGGTTAAGTCAAGGTAGGGTAGGGGTGTCATCATTCGTTTGAAAAAACGAATGATGACATCAGTTCAACGCATGTCCTCTGGTCTTTTACAACGACAAAAAGTTTTTCAACATGGCAATTCCTGTGTAGCGATGGAAGCATATCTTTAAATAAGTAAATTTATAATATTTATGCTCTGTAGATTTGCATTGAACACTGTTTTGTAAAAATAAAAATATTAACAAGAACACCGGATCATATATCTTACTGTTCTTTCTCTTCATTATAATATATATATATATATATATATATATATATATATATATATATATATATATATATATATATATATATATTACTATTTTAATTTATAGCTTATAATTTAATACAAAGTTTATATACGTTTTAAATTTCCCATCTCTCAAAACAATTGCTGAGAGATTCTGACAGACATACGATTTGACTGATTCACAAAGAAATACGGACAATCATTAGCTACCTAGCTAGATAAATAGATAAACAGTCTAAGATAGATATATAGATACATACATACATGTATAGATAACTATCGGGTGGCATTTAAGCTAGCTCCTGCAGAGAGCTCGTGATTGGGACTTCATCACAATAGGTTGGAAGGAGTAAATGCAATAGGCAACAATAAACTACAGAAGAACTCAAAATTGATCGATGCATTTAAGTATTGTATTAATATTTAAGCTTACTTTATAAAAGTTCAACGATAATTCTTCTGCCGCCACTTAATTTAAAAACAGTTTAATGTACATAGGTCCTTACTTTCCGGACAAACAATTATCTTTATTTCATGGGTGATTTTTCCTGGATTATTCCCAAATTGATTTCCAAATTATAAAATTGTTATCGTACATAAAAATGCCTCTCAAAAAATCTCATAAAAAATCGCCGATAACATTCTCAGTAATGAAAACTTGGGAATTCAAAATTTCAGGATTGCCGGTCTGGATCCGACCCGGAATGATTTCATTTGCTAACGGAGTCGGCCTGACTCCAAAATGGTATGATATGTTGGGGTACGGCCTCTAGTAAACTTGAAAGTGTGTAACACAATGACACACTGACATTCGCATTTATTTTATAGAAGAACAGTCTGAGATAGATAGATAGATAGATAGATAGATAGATAGATAGATAGATAGATAACAGTCTAAGATAATATAGATAGATACATATATACATACATGAATAGAGAATAGTCTGAGATAGACAAAGAACAGTCTGAGATAGATAGATAGATAGATAGATAGATAGATAGATAGATAGATAGATATCCCCGTTCTGCTGTTATTCATGAAACGGCAAAGCGGTATGCCATTCATGTAGAATAACTCTCGCCTTTATTGGATACCCGGTGTCTACCAACTTCTCTGGCCGACACGATCGCCAAGTCTGTCGCCCGTTAATCATATATGAAACATGATGGCACGAGGCTCTCTCAGGCATCCACCTACAACTCTTGCTGTATTGTATCAAGTGATTCAGGAAGTGTATAATACTATCTCGCTGGATGGCATACTCCATCCATAAGATTGTACGCATGCGAAAAAAGCGCCATTCCCAGTTGCGCGTCTCATTAGCGTCTTAGTGATACATGGTGTACAGAAGTCATAACAGGAATAGTGTGTCTAGGCCGAGATTGCCTGTCGGAATCCATCTCTCTTCAGATTGGTTTTGAATTTAAAGTTGTCCTTCATTAAGACTGATTGCCATTTCAAATACCAGGACCTTGTCCGTGTGTTGAGAAAGATATAAAATATGTAATCGTGCACGTAATAATAAGTAGATCATGATTGAAAATGGTTAAAAAATGTAATAAAATAATAGAAGAATACTTTGGCATTGCCTCTTAATAATAACATAAACATTTGGCCTATAGAACTTTGTTTTTATTAATTTTGGAGCCCTTTTTGATCATGCTATGCTGTTTTTTCACGAGCCACTCAAGGTAGGGGGTCAATGTGTGTTGCTGTATGAGCATAAGAAAAGGCCAGAAGTGGAGTTCATTAGGTTGTGCAGGGAAGATAACGATTAACGCTAAGACTTTGAGAGGTGAAGAGGGTTGGAGTATTTCAATGACTTCTTGTCATACACTCTCCAGCGATAAACACGAAGCAGCTGATGAGAGCAAACCGGAAAGCATAACAAATTATGAATTATGAAAGTAACGAATATATTCTTTGTTCTTTGAAAACGGTATCGAAAACATTCACAAAGAAACTGGAAGAATTGTAACTCCAGAGACAGAATTGAAACCATTTATTTCTAAAATCAGCAAGAATAAAGCAGAGGGTGTTGGGATATTAACGAGATTTGCTCGCACTTGACCTCGGCGCGAAAATGTTAATGATTATGGTTTTCTTGGTGCTTCGGCTTCAAAAAAATTCATCATTTGACCAGATCATTTTTCTTTATTGTACATAGAATATGTTGTTCCAGAGATAGTTTCACCCAATACTGCCAATTGCTACGAAACTAAAAACATCAACTTGAAAACTAGAAATCATGTTCTTAAATAGTCTCGTCAGATGGAGACTTTCATATGGATGCCATGAATCGAGCCAAATCTGTTCAAAAATATCTAAACTGACAGTTATATACAGCCTCTTTCTAAGATAGATGGTAAAAAAAAGGCTTTGGGTGAGTAAAGCGTGGGGGTCTTGGCAAAGGTCATCCTTCTTTGAATCTTGTGGACTTGTGTTACAGAATCACAAACAAAGAACTGTACCAAATAACAGAAACCACATCACTCGAGGACTACCAACAGCAGCAACAACTAAAAGAGATGGCGCATTTATCTCGTCGAGAAAAAAATGACATAAGATGTTGAAGTTTCACACTACTTCAAATAGAAGATTAGGAAGGAAACCCCTATAAATATTGGAGAAAAAAAAAACGATAACAGCTACAGTACTTGAGAAACTTGTTTTCCTAAAAAAAATTGTTTTAAAAAGAAACAGCTACTAATATCACCATTACCAGTAACATATTTGGAATTGCTTCTTGGTTGGGACGAGAACTTTTCAGCACCTGCTCAGAGATTAAAATAATGCCAGTAGAAACGTAAACCAGAAGATAGTGAGTGTGCCTAATCAAATCAATTTTGGTCTTTAATATTGCTTGTTGAGAAACAGCGGGTCGGCAGAGATCTTAAGAGCCGTCTCTTTCCTCGAACAAAGTGAGGACACATCAAAAACGATTTGCTCGTTTCTATTCACACCATTCTTGCTCTGTCTGTGAACAGCTGTCATTCCGAGGCAGTTCTGTTTTTGTTTTTTTGGATAGGGTTTTGTTCGGGTATATAAAGTTAAATATCTGCCCTTCGTTTTTTTTTTTTTTTCTTTCCTTTTTTTTTCCGTTCTTTTCTTTTTTTTTAGTTTTTTTCTTTCTTTTAGTTCATTCGGCTGCGTCTTTCAGGGTTATTTCTCTAATGTCTTTATTCCTTGATGAGTTTGTATATATTTTTCTCTCGACTTTTTCACATTATTTCTTTCTTGCGAGAGCCTTTTGGATTCTCTCTCCATCTGTTAAATGGAAAGAAAGAAAGAAAAGTGTAGATAGATAGATAGATAGATAGATAGATAGATAGATAGATAGACTGAAAATAAATTGATAGATAATTTTGCATAGCGTGTTTAGCTTCAAGTGAAAAGAAACGAATGAACAAAAAAGAAAAGAAAATGTAGCTAGATAGATATGAAAAGGCTGAACAATAGATATAATTAATTTTCCATAGCGTGTTTATCTTAATGTGTAAAAAGAAAGAAAAAACAAAAGAAAGAAAGAAAATGTTTAGTTTATAGATACTTTTTCTTTCAAAATATTTTATATAGATTTTGTTCATATTTTTTATTTATTTCTTCTTGATACTTTTTCCTTTCATTTTTTTCTTGTCTCACTTTCACTCGTTTTTTCACGTTCTTTTTTTACTTCCATTTTCTTTGATAACTTTTTCCTTTCTTCCTTTTAATTCACTTTTTAGCTTTTTTTCCTCTTTTTGTCTTTCTTTTTTCTTTTTTTTCTTACGCTTTCTCTCTTTCCTTTCTTCCTTCCATCCCTCCTTTCTCCATTCTTTCTTTCCTTCCTTCCTTCCTCCTTTCTTTCCGCCGTTCTTTCCTTCCTTCCACCCTTCTTTCTTTCCTTCCTTCTTTTCTTCCGCCCTTCCTTCCTTTCACCCTTCCACCTTACTTCCTTCCTTCTTCTTTTCTACCTTCCTTCTTTTCTTCTTTCCTTCTTTCTTTCCTCTCCTTCCTTCTTTCCTTCCTTTCTTCTTTCTTTCTTTCCTCCCTTCTTTCCTTATTTTCTTCTTGCATTCTTTCTTTCTTTCCTTCCTTCTTTCCTACCTCCTTTCTTTCTTTCCTTCTTTTCTTCCGCCCTTCTTTTCTTTCATCTTTCCACCCTTACTTCCTTCCTTTCTTCTTTCTTTTCTTTTTCCTTCCTTTCTTCTATTCTTCTTCTCTTCTTTCTTTCCTTCTTTCTTTCCTTACTCTCTTTTTTCCTTCTTTATTTTCTTCTTTCTTTCTTTCTTTCTTTCTTTCTTTCTTTCTTTCCTCTCCTCCTTCCTTCTTTCTTTCTTTCCTCCCTTTTTTCCCTATATTTTTCTTTCCTTCTTGCATTCTTTCCTTCTTTATTTCCCTCCATCCTTCCTTTCTTCTTCTTCTTTTCTTCTGCCCTTCCTTCCATCCTTCCACCCTTACTTCCTTCTGTTCTTCCTTCTTTTTTACTTTCTTTCCTGTCTTCCTTCCTTCCTTCTTTCTTGCATTCCTTTTTTCTTTACTGCCTTCCTTCTTTCTTTCATTCGTTCGTTTGTTCCTTCCTTTCTTCTTTCTTTCTTTCCTTCCTTCTTTTCCTTCTTTTTTTCTTTCCTTCCTTCTTTCCTTACTCTCTTCCTTCTTTCCTGTCTGTCTCTCTTCCTTTCTTCTTTCCTTCCTTCTTGCATTCCTTCCTTCTTTACTTCCTTCTTTCATTCGTTCGTTTGTTTGTTCGTTCCTTCCTTCTTTCTTTCCTTCCTTCCTTCCTCCCTCCTTCTTTCCTTCCTTCCTTCCTTCCTTGTCATTTATACATATTTCCCCCGAATGTTTTTTTCTTTCTATGCAGTTTTTTGTTTTGTACTTTTTTTATTTGTTCTCGGTTTAGTTTGCAAACAAAAACACTCGACTTCATTTTTAACAGACGATTCTACTGTCAAACTCTCTAGTAAAATATGTACATATATTGCTTTCTCACTCCTGAGGCCTTGTGGCACGCTAAAAACTAAGTTTAGGCACATAAAGAAAATCAGATTTAATATAGGAAATGGAATTTAATAGTGGTTGTGGTGGAAGAGTGAAGGAAAGAAAGAAAAAATGAAAAGAGGAAAGAGAGAAAGCATCAGACAAAAGAAAAAGTAAAAAAAAAAAATAAATTAACGGTACAGAAGGAAAAGGAGAGCAAGAAAAACAGTACTTTTTTTTTTATCTATCTATCTATCTATCTATCTATCTATCTATCTATCTATCTATCCAAATATATATATATATATATATATATATATATATATATATATATATATATATATATATATATATCAAACAGTTATTTATCTATCTATTTGTCTGCTTGTCTGCCTGTCTGTCTTGAAGGAAAAAACGTAGGAAATTTATAAAAGAAAATGACAAAACCTGCAATGAAAATAATAACACATTGACTAAGAGAGATAAAGACAGAAAGGAAAAGAAAGAACAAAAGAAAGGAGAGTTCATAGATAGATAGATAGATAGATAGATAGATAGATAGATAGATAGATAGATAGATATAATTGCTTACATATTTTGTAGAGTAAAAGAAAGTTTATGGTGTCATGATTTTCTCAGTCACTTACTCTCTACTCCGTCTATTTCTTTCTTTCTCACTTGATAAGTTGATATAGATAGATAGATAGATAGACAGATAGATAGATAGATAGATAGATAGATAGATAGATAAAAAAAACATATCTTTGTCTTCATATTATTACTCTGTAAAAATAACCTTTTAAGCAATAAAATAAAAACATTACTCTGTCTGTATGTAACCTTTTTTCTCTTTTTCACTGTTCCATTTTAAAATGTATTTCATAGGCACGTCCATCATTCATCTCCTTCCATCTTTTCTTCATCTCTCCCTCTCTCTCTCTCTCCCTCTTTCTCTCACCCTCCCTCGTTTAAAACTCTTTCCGTTTCCACCTCTAGAACCCTTCTTCTTTCCTACTCAATAAAGATACTCAGTTTCTCTCAGTTTCTCTCCCCTCCCTCCCACACACTACTCTTCTCCTCCCTACTCATATTGCTCTTTAACCCCCCACCCTCCCACTGCCACCCGCTTTTGCCTCCCTACCCAGTTACTCACGCACGTTCCCTCCTGACACTCTCACGCGGAGTTGTTTATCTCTTATTTCGCTTGCGAATTCCACCAGTATTACTGCTACGAAATTTTAATTCTGCTAGCAACGTGAATTGTTCCGGTTTCTATTTTGCTTCAGCCGCCTGATTCTGTACACTTAGAGAAGAATTGTTTCTGTATACTGGGGATGGCAACACGAAACTAAAGTTAAAAATACAGACATGGAATGAAAAACAGAAGCTGGAAAACTCTACCCTTAAATTAAAAAAAATTTACAAAAAAAGACAAAAAAAAAACACATAACAAGAAAAGAAAAAAAGACCCAGGCTACCCGTAAATTTCGTTTCTTCCTTTCTTCTTCAACGTTGTTTAGTTTTCTCTTTGAGAGGAATTCTTTTTTTTTCTTTTTTCTTTTATTTTATTTTGTTTTACCACGAGACACGTGATTATATGGAATGTAAAAACTGTCTAAACCCAAATCTCGCAATATAAACACACAAACACGAAAATAAAAGGAAAATATTTATATTTTAACAGCACAGATAAAAAAATAATATCAAAAAAGCAACCCACAGACACACCGTAAAACGTGTTTGTTTTTTTTACATATATTTTTTCGAATATAAAACTTTTTCTTTTTTTACATCGATATCTCTTATTCACGTATTTTTTTAGTTAATCAATTTCCCTGCATCTCCTTTCATTTCAAATTTCCGAAATTTTTTTATCCCTCTATTCATTTATTTATTTTTTTTTATAAAAATTTACAATGTTTACCCGACGCTTGAAGATAAAACGGTGGAAAACTGTTCGGCGTATAAAAAATATTTAAAAAAAAAAAAAAAAGACTCCAAGAACTGATAAAAAGAGGAAGTGAATTTGAAAAAGAAAAAAAAAAATTTTAAAAAATTTAAAAAAAAAGGAAAGAAGAAGAGAAAAATCAAGTATTAAGTTTCATTCGTGTGACTGTCACTCCCGAAAATGGTACTCGCATAAAGGGGGGTAAATACAAAATTACTTACTACTTATTTTACATGTTGACAATATAAACAAAAGTAGTGTTTTCTTCTACAAAATAAAAAGTGGATCAGAGTCAAGATGAGTGCTGTCGATGTGATGTACCAACCTTATTCAAATAATTTGCATTGTTACCCACGACCTGCAATCGATCAGGTAATGTGACACCGTTTTTTTTTTTTGTTTTTTTTTTATATTAAATTCTTCAGAATTTTTTTTTTATCTGTCAGTTATATTTATTTTGCAAGAACAGAAACAAAAAAATGTCTGACTAACAGACCAGTTTTTCTGTTTTAATAAACGTTCACTTTTCATTAACTCAAAAGTCAAAACTGTCAGCGTGTTGATGTCTGTTTGTCTTTCTCTATCTATCTATCTATCTATCTCTGGCTTTTATTTATTTATCTATATCTGTCTTTTAGCATGTCTGTCTATCTATCTATCTATCTATCTATCTATCTATCCCTTTTCGTATTTATCTAAGTCTTTTCGTAGATATATCTATTTATCTATCTATCTCAGTCTGTTTATTTATCTCCATACACACACATACATACATCTATACGTGCACACACACACACACACATATAATCCTATTTTGTATCTATCTCAGTCTGTTCTGTCTATCTATCTATGTAGCTGTCTGTCTGTCTGTCTGTCTACCTAATCACGCGACTTGAGAAGTGTTTGTTATGTACGTTAATTTTTTTTCGTTTTACTTTTGAAAACTCCTGAACTAAACTTGATGAAATTTTCTCATAGAATTAATTGTTTTTTTTTTTTTGTATATCTTATTCTTAACCCTAATCTGCGTAAACGATTTTATCCCCAATTTATTCAATGGCATCTGTCTTGTACTGACTGTGTAGTCCGTCTCCTGTAGATGACATGATTTTTTTTTGATTTTTTATATTCTTTGTTGTTTTCAACTTGTGCGACGCTTGACAAATTATCACATAACCATATTTATTGCCCTACCCACAATTAATGTAAAATTCCATTACTGTTCTTTCTTTTCTTTTTCTTTCACTTTTTTTTTTTTTTTTTTTACTTACAGTAAAAAACGAAAGGAAACATTCGTTAGCATTTTTCTTTGCATATTAAAACGCGCACGATCACGCGCATGCGCGCAAACTCGTAACCCGCTTTATTGGAAAATATGTTTCCGTTTTTCAATTGTTGAAAGCAGAAAGCAGAATACGACTTATCCACGTCTTTGTTGTAACAGTGAACTTGAAAGCAAAGAGAAGATGCTTTCTTATATTCATGACAGTTCCTGCAGACTGTAAAAATGTTGGTTTGAAGATCTTAAAAAAAACTATCAAAATACAAGGATCTTGAAGTGGAAATTTAAAAAGAAAACATGTAACACAAGAAAAAGACAACAATAAATCCAGTTGTGATGGGGCTCTGGCTTTGATTGTGATATGTTCCGATAGACTCATAGTAGGGATACCTGGCAGCACATCCCTTAAAAAAATAATTGTTCTCACAAACACTCCAAACGAATCTATCTATCTATCTATCTATCTATCTATCTATCTCTCTCTCTCTCTCTCTCTCTATATATATATATATATATATATATATATATATATATATATATATAATATATATATATATATCAGCCTGTTTATCAATCTATCTCTATCTGTTTATCTATCTGTACACACACACATATATATACACACACATACGCGAACACAAATCTATCTATCTATCTCTCTCTATATATATATGTGTGTGTGTGTAGATAGATAGATAATATAGTTTGTAGTGTTTGAGCTGTGCTTGTGAGAACAATTTTTTGTATTTCTTTAAGGCATGGACTGCCACAGGTCCCTACCATAAGTCTATCACAACATTATATCTTACATAAATCTCCAGTGGAAAATGTCGTACTGCCATTTCTGACCTTAGATCTCTTATACAGACTCGAAAGGAAACAACAGAAATGAAATGATAAATAAATAAACAACAACAACAATAATAATAATAAGTGAATTTTAGCCGAAATTTGTTCCAATTGGTACTGTGTATTTTATTAAAAAATGTATTAAAAATCTAGACGCATTGAATACAAAATACATAACAAAGGACCTTGAAGCCTATCTTCTCTGTGTGACGTGTCCCCTAGAGGACGTAGACGATCGTGGATCTCCACAACTTCCTGACCCTTGTAACCCTTTATAAACTTTGTCTTTCTACTACAGTGTAACCCGGATATAAGAGAGTTGTCGAGACCGGAGAAGTCTCTTATATCCAGGTTTCTCTTATATCCGGGTTTGGTCTATTATATATACATTAACACAGGCTCTAATTTGGGACCAGATAAAATCTATCTTATATCCGGGTTTCTCTTATATCCGGGTCTCTTATATCCGGGTTACACAGTATTTCTCCTAAGCCCTGTTCCGCCATTTATTAAGTATGTTATTCATTGTTTTCTTCTGTTTTCCTGCTCTTTGTCTGTCTCGTGACTATCAAATTCTCCAAGCCTTCCTTCCTTCCTCATTATGCAGCCCAATAAAACCTCAACTGTCTCTTCCTGGTGTTAAATATTAATTTCCATTCCGTTTTCATTTTCTCGAAAACTAAGATTTCAGAAGTCGTTAACAGTATATTCACATTTGTCTAAACTTTTTTAGGGAATTATTATTATTATTATTATTATTATTATTATTTCCTTTGAATTCTGTTGTATACACATTTCCTTCCGTGTCCCAACTAGAGACCTAAGGTCAGAAATGGCTTCATGACATTTTCCACTATGCATTTTAGTCAAAATAAAAAAAAAAATATCACACACATTTTATAGAGATAAAGCTCTTCGTAATGTGTGAGCTGTATTTGTGAGTAAAAGCCTTTTTATTTCTTTAAAGGCCTAGGCTACCAGGAATCCTTTCAATGAGTCTATCGGAACCTTTTCCAATCAATACAAGGCCTTCAAATATAAATGGAATTATTGATGTTCTTATGTTCTGCCTTATTGTTTTAGATTTCCACTTCAAGACCCTTGGATTTTGAGAATTTTTTGAAGATCTTCAATCTATTCCAATTACAATAGATTACAATATATTATTATTATCATTATTATTTTATTTTGAATGTATCATTCTATTGTTGTTGTGTCGTTTTCTTGAATACCAGGGAAACAACTGTCTGTCAAGTCACAATAAGGACCTCAGATAGACAGGACTTTTCGAAGTATGCTTGATGTACCCAATAAGGCCGATGTTTGTGACGTATTTTTATCGCTATAGTTGCTTTGATGAATACAACTGATATTGAGCGATTTACAATAAGTACCGCACATATATAATATATAAAAATTGCATATAGTAAAAGAAAGAACAGTAAGATATATAACCCGGTGTTCTTATTAATATTTTTTTATTTTTACAAAATAGTGCTCAATGTAAATTTACAGAGCATAATATTATAAATTAAAAAATGATTTAAAAATATAGTTTCATCGACATATTTTTAAATCAGTTAATATATATATATATATATATATATATATATATATATATTGACACCTGTTTGGTCGATATATTCTTTAAAAGACAATGTGATTGGGCCATGTACTCCAATCACTATCGGTAGGACTTTTAACATTTTTCTCCGATGATCTGGCAATCTTAACATTCAGGTCCGAGTTGTTGCTGATTTTTTTCTATTTGATACTACTGCTACTATTATTATTATTATTAATAATAATAATGTATCTTTGAAGATCTTCAAAATACAAGGATCTTGAAGTCGAAATCTGAAGAATGTGGCACATGATGGTAGCATTAATTCCAATTCTAATTGGAACACTCGGATTGATTGGAAAAGGTTCTGATAGATCCATTGAAAGGAGTCCTGCGCCAAGTCTTAAAGAAAATACAAATAATTGTACTCACAAGCGCAGTTCACGCATTACGAAGGACTTTCTCTATGTAAAATGTGTGTAATTTTAGTTTGTTTCTTTTTTTTAAAAAATGCTCAGTAGAAAATGTCATGCGACCATTTCTGAGCTTAGGTCCCTGGCTGCGACCCGGAAGGAAATGTGTTTACAACAGAAATGAAAGGAAATAATAATAATAATAATAATAATAATAATAATTTCTTAGTTAATCAACATCTAATTCAAGTACAGTAAAAAAAAAAAAAAAATTCAAAATTTAAACATTATAAACAAACACTACTGACTTTTTAAAATTCAGAAGAAAATTAAAATCACTAGTCTCACTGTCAAAAAAACAACAACAAAAAAACAAAAAGAAACTGCGGCGTGTTGCTGTGTGTATTTGACAAGGGTGTTGATAATCCTAGTTTCTTTTTATATGCCGTGTACCTTCAGGACGTAGGCGATCATGGCTCTCCGCTTTCTCCTATCCCTGTTCTGTCATCCACTTGCTTCAGCCCGCCAAATATGTCGTGCGTTGCTTTCCCTTGTCTCTCTTTCCCTCTATTCGACCTGTGTGTATCAGATTCTCTAAGCCCTCCTTTCTCACTACGTGTCCGAGAAATTTCAGCTGCCTCTTCCTGATGTTAAGTATATGCCTCCTCCTTGTTTGCATCCTCTCCAAAACCTCACATTGTTCACATGTTCGGTCCATGATATCCTTAGCATCCTTCTGTAGAACCGTACCTCATTCGCCTCGAGTCTCTTCTTCATCTTTGAGGAGACAGTCCAATTTTCGCTGCTGTGAAGGAGGACAGATGTCACGTAACAGCTCAGTACTCTTTTCTTTGTTACCAAAGAAAGCACTGGACCCATGGGTCCCACTAGAGTTTAACCAGGGCCTGTTGGGACCCATTCTTATTCACACAATCAAAATAATTCTTGTATTCTTAAATTTAAAACGTTGAGACATTTGAACTTGTCAGATGTACATTTTCACTTCTAAATTTTAAATTCAAGTAATTGTTTTATACCCACAAATATTAAACAGGTATATTACCATTGACGTAACCTGGTTAGCACCCAGATGGGTGACCGCTAAGGAATAGGAGGTTCTGTGAGCTTGGATGTGCGGGTGGTGTAATGGATAATGGCTCGGAATTGTTAATCGGAGAGTTGAGTTCCTCCGTCCCCAGCTATGGGTTAAATAGCAGGACTTGTATCATTAAACCATTATGAACTCAAAAAAAAATATTACAATAAAAAAAATACCAATTGAACCAAGAAATTAGGTGTCTGTCGATCCGGTTAGCCGTCAGGGTAATTCCAATTGATCCATTTATTTAATCCGTGGGATTAGATTGTTTTAGGCGTGCTGGTTATGGATATCTTTCCGAATTTGTGATACAGCCCTTCCGATCCGAATTTATGACACACACTATACTACAAGTCACTTTTAATAAGGTAGTATTCATATATATAAAATACAAATTGTATTGTAACCTAATTATGTACAATAAAAGATCATATGCGAACAATTCAACTAATAAAATTGAAAATAAATAAATACAATGTATCTAAATACAAAAAATTAGAGACATGTCACATGTCTATCTTAAATAAATCAACAATGTTTTTACTCTTTGAGGCAATCTTTAACATCAACTTGAAAATTTTCTTGTTAAAATGTCAAATTATTATGGATAAATAATAATGAATTTTATATAAGTTTTTTATGGATGGAAAATAACGCCGAAAAGCATGCATAGGTGATTTAATTAAAAATAGTAACAACAATAATAATAACGTGTTCTACTTTCTTTCTTTCTTTCTTTGTCATTCTATTCATAACTAAATCAATTTATCTATCTATCTATCTATCTAGCTATCTATCTATGTCACTCCATCTATATAACTATGTCTATCTAGCTATCTATCTAGCTATGTCACTCCATCTATATAACTATGTCTATCTAGCTATCTATCTAGCTATGTCACTCCATCTATATAACTATGTCTATCTAGCTATCTATCTAGCTATGTCACTCCATCTATATAACTATGTCTATCTATCTATCTATCTATCTATCTATCTATCTATCTATCTTTTTTTATTTTTATTTATAGTTCAATGTTTATCCACCTACTTTGTCACTAGGATTTGAATTAAACACATTTCCTCACTGTTAGCAGCAAAGTGATGTTAGAATATGTGGAGAAGACAATGGAGAAAATGCTTCACTACATTTACCAAGAACAATCATACCAGTGCCCAATTTATAGACATCAAAGGAAAGGAAGCTGTGGAGAGCCCATAAAACTTTTATCCTCAAGGATATTTATTCTTAAATCTTAATCTACTGAAGGGGATTTGTAGTTGGTTCGTGTCACATTGACGGGTGACCTTTTTTTTTCTTTACTTTCTTTTTCATTGAATTTTAGCCGAGATCACACGTGGTTGTCTAGTGAAAAAAGAAAATGCGTGTTTTTAATCACGCAAGTGATTGAACGTCAGCTCCACCCACAGCGATTGCTCTAAAAATTCGGCCATTTGCCAAAAGTCCGATCTGGTAATAATGTTTGTTTACATACAATGACTGACTTTTCTTCGTTCGAGTTTTGAACGCGTTAAATGATAATTTTCCTCTTTTGAGTGTTCTTAAGAGAAAGATGATGGCATGATAACATAAGCATTTTTTTTGGTGTTGTTTTTTTCGCGGGTGACTTGACTAATTGTATTTTTGTATCATAACTCTCAATCGTTGAACCAATCAACCGGGTAAAAAAATCGAAAATGTTTTCAGAAAGGACCGCTTCTTATTGCAGTAAGACATACTCACCAATAATGATGACTTGCTATGAGGTAAAAATTAATTTTTTTAAATGGCTTTCTTTCATTTTTTTCTTTTATCCGTTTTTTATTTCTTCCTTTCTTCTCCCTCGCATTCATTAATTTTTGTTTTAAAGATTTCGAAATTGTTTGAAAACTAAGCAGTCCTAAATATGCAAAATAAATATCTGATTTTAGTTTCGAATTTTCATAAAATATAACAAATTTGAGGAAATTTACATGTCGTCTGATTTTATGTTTGTGAAAACATGTTTTGTTTGCGTTATATATATATTTTTTTAACGGATAAACATTTTTTGAAAAAACGTTCATTGACTAAATTTTTATTTTAGTTATTTATTTTCTTCTTGTTTGGATTAATTTTTGCAGTTGTAATCAAAATTATAGTATAATAGCAAGCCAGATTCAGCGCTCCGAAAGTGCTTTGTGACCCTCGCTATCTGATCAACATTTGCTTTTTTTTTCTTTTTTTTTTTTCTACCTATATTCTACCTATATTCATATACATTACAAATTAAACTAAACACAACTATTAAAAGTGAAAAGGATGAAAAATTTTCATGGATTTTGACGTCATTCTTGGTTTTTCCTTGTCCAAATCCGTGAATTTGTTTTGTTCATGCTAAGTCTCGAGAAAACACTATATAAAATTCAACAAAAACACTACATAAAATTCCCTATTTTTTTATCCATCGTATCGAATGTGTTAAAATTCTTCACCTTTCTAACAAGAAATATCTCAAATTGATGTTTTTAGCATCAACTTGAGATTTTTCTTGTCGCAAAACAATGTTGATTTATTTCATATGTAATGAAATGATCCATTAT
>OZ010585.1:123908962-123913962 GCA_963932145.1 Acanthosepion lycidas
GATTTGCATAAGTACTCTTCCATATTTACCGAACCATTTCTTCTTAATCAGTAACCCCGAAAGGGTTTATTTGAATTTCCATCCGTGAGGTTGTATTTATTTATTTAAAAGCGAATTACAAGTAATTTAAATTTTCGACTTCCCACTTTAAAAACTCACCTCGCTAAATCTGACACTAATAAAATAAACACAAGACGTTCGCTAAGAGGGTCAGCTCTCCACCCGGATTAAAGGTCATTCGCAAATCAAAAACACTCTGGCTACAAGTGATGAATAAACACTGGATTTTATTAAAATTTTTAGTACCCAGACATTGTAGTTTTTAACAAAATTTTAATATGACACCTCTTTAAGGGTTCTTCTATGGGCCATGTCCTTTCAGAACATTGATGATCATTGCTCTCCACAACTTCCACTTAAGGTTTACTTTTAGTAGCATAATTTTATAGTAAAAAAAAATGATGCATGATAAAATACGGTTTTATTACTTGTAAAACAGAACTAAAAATTAAAATAAAACAAAAAAACAGATAATAAATATACTTTTTACCTTTCTGTCTGAATGTTTATGATGAGGAGTTATTTTTACCCTATTTGCATTGCGACTATTGTCCTCATCTTTGTTATTGTTGTCACAACGTTTCGGTCGTTGTGACTTCGTTACGTGTATATCGATTTGGGTAACCTCCATGAATTTCGAACTGAACCCTTTATTTAATCTGCGGTGGTAGACTTTTCTTGTTCCTCTGTCTATCTCTAGGGATATAGCGTCTCTCGTTCTTGTTTTTAGTAATATTCAGTTATTGTTCGCCCTGTTTCCACTGAGTCCAAGTAGACACCGCCCGAGCCAGGGGTTTAAACCACTAGGCCAACGGGACGGGACGGTATAAAGCCACTAAGACGCAAGGGGTTACTGCGTGTTAGAGAATACAAAGCGAGAGAACATTACAAAAACAAGAATTAAGAAGACAGAGAATAACGATTGACATTGCATGAACTTTCTTAATTTGGTATCTAGACTATGTATTTAAACGCAGTACTAGATTGGCGGCGAGGTCTCATCATTTTACAATCGAAATTGCTAGATGCAACCGTATGTTCTATGCTAACAGCTTCTTCTATTACATTTCTCGCTTGTAGAATTCTCTTCGGGATTCTTGTTTTCCCGTTAAGTTTGATTTTCAAAAATTTAAATCGTTATCTTCTGTCTTCTCTATTTCTTTTATTATTATTATTATTATTATTATTATTATTATTATTATTATTATTGTCTCACCTTAATAATACATTTTCTCATAATCTTTTATACTCAGTATTCCCCTTACGTCTTAGTGGCTTTATTGCCTTTTTCGAGGAGAAATGATTAAAAAAGAAGCTAGATACCTCAGTCTACTCTGATGTTTAACACATAGATTGTAGCTAAGAGGAGGAGGAAAGGAGGATTCATACCTTTCCCAAGTTCAGTTATGCGAAACTAGGCCGAAATTTGATCTGGGCTCGCCTGTTTTACTTTCAGCTCTACCCAAACATCCCCTATCAGTTATATGCCATGCGTGATACACGCTTAGGCGATCATGTATCTTTCAATACATGACTGACGAGGCAGATTTTTTTCCGCAGTAGGATGCCATTTCTTTCTGCGGTAGACTAGTAGACAGCAGGCTATAAAACCCTGTCTCTCCTGCTATTTACCCATAGCTGGGGTGGGGGAGAAGAAGAGGATTCGTACCTTTCCCAAGGGTATTATATAGGAATGTAATGGATTCGACGGGAATTCGAACTCGGCTCTCCGATTCCTAAATCCAAGCCTCTATCCATCGTGTCTCCTATACAGAGTTCAAATGCATTCGACAGCCATTTTTTCGTGTTCACCAATTCTGTTGTGGTCTGTATAATCCGTAATTTGAACAATTTTCTACGAGTCTTTAATTACCGTAAATGCTCTACTTTTACTGTTGTCTTTTAAACCATTCATAATAGTCCAGTGTTTCTACTAGTCAGCACTGCAGCCTATATCGTAGATCTGGTCATTGTCAGGGATCAAGTTACAGCAAGTACTTAAAATCCTCCTCGCTCCACTTACACTTTCCTTTAAGTATTTTTGCCAGTCCGACCGCTGGGCTAGACTTGGCAACACTTGTCCTTCTAACCTCCCGTATCTCCGCTCTAGAGTCTAGAGGGTCGTTCAATGTGCGTTAGACTCTAGTTCAGACCATTACAGCTATGGGCCGCCTTACCACATACACAGGGTCAAACCCTTCGTATTCTATTTGTAAGAAGGAAGTTCCATTCGGACTGCTTCTTCCCAAGAGCTATTGCTTTGTGGAACAGACTCTCAAGAGGATGATTCCCTAATATTGCGCCTGTAATAGCTTTTTTTACGTTATTTTTCAACTGGTACAAGGCCCAAGAGTCTCTCAAGGTAGATGGTTACTGAATGGGGTTGTTTTATGGACGTACGAATTGTAGATTATGAGGACAGGTAAGATAGATAACGGATAGTCCTAGACTTGAAGTGGTTAAAATTGTAGTGACCGGGAAAGCATCTTCTCGGGAGTATCGTCCACAAATCACCAGAAAGAAGCCATCTAAATGGTTTGATCTTGTGTACGTGGCACTGACGATCTTAGCTGTGACGGTCTAAACTAGATCATTATCCATGTAAATAGCGATAGTTACGAAAGTCTTGCAACATTTCGTCTATTGGAAAGCGTTTGGAGCATGGGAAATAATTAATCACCCACAAGGGCGCGTAGACACTTTAGGCTGGGGAAAAGGGGTAGGGCGGATCCAGTGCAGATACGGGTGTGGTCTGTATCGATTCAATTTGTTCCACGGCGTTTCCAACTGGTTCAAAATGTATTGCAAGGAGTTTGAGGTACAGTTTGTTTTTGATTCAGAGACCTCTTTGACAGTGTTAAGGTCCTAAAATTCCATAAAGCCCAGGACAGTTACTTTTTTTGTGTTCATGCCTTTTAGTTTTAACCAACCCAAGTCTCATGCATATTTCCCATAGAATAACTCATCCCACCCAATCATGTCTGTCTGCATTTTCTTTTCTGAACGAGGTCACTACATTCATTTATTCTCTGTTTCTCTCTCCCTCCCCCTCTATACCTTTCTCTTTCTCTCTGTCTCGCTCTCCTTTCTCTCTCTTTCTTTCTTCCTCTTTCTCTCTCTATTCCTTTCCCCCTCTCTCTTCATCTCTCTATTCCTCTTTCTCTCCCCCTTTTTCTTTTCCTCTTTCTATTCCCCTCTCTCTTCCACTTTTCTCTCTCTTCCACTCGCTCACTCTCTTTCTCTCTCTCTCTTCCTCTTTCTCCCCATCTCTATTCTCTCTCTCTCTTTCTCTCTCTTCTCTCTTCCTCTCTTCTCCCTCTCTCTCTCTCTCTGATTGCAGTTGATATTTGCTGTATTTTTTGTTGTTGTTCTCCTTCCTCCTCCTCCCTTTTTATTTATTGTTTTGAGACAATAATTTAGGAAATTTTCCACCTGAGACCGGAGATAAATGATTTTTTTCTTAGGTAAATTATTCTTAGTAAGAGTTTTTCACATCAGCAGTATTCATTCAACCAGCTTTTAAAGATTGATTTCCTGGGATTTTCTTATAATCCCAATTCTTCTTAATAATTCAGAGAATTCTTATAAATATTGGAATAATGGTTGTGATTAAAAACCACATTCTTGTAATTTCATTTTTCAGACCTTTATATTTGGAGAGTTTATCTTTCGAACAAAATACTCATAGGAAATTTATAAATCTATCTCTTCACCATTCCCCTAGCTATGGATCAAATAGTGAAGTAGAATGTGCTCTCTAGCCTTGGTTAGCAACTATTTTAAGGAGAGAAAATCTCTGAATTCCCGAACCGTGAAAAAGGCAACGGGAAACCACTCCACTATAATTCCCAAGAAATTCACTGGTAATAAAGGAAATAAATATGGGAGAGTCATGATCGCTTACGTCTTGAAGAGATACGTTATAATAAAAATAAAAAATCACTACTAGTTTTTGAGATAAATGAATTATTATTATTATTATAGATAAATGGATTATTATTATTATTATTGTTGTTGTTGTTGTTGTTGTTGTTGTTGTTGTTGTTTGTTGCTGTTGTTGTTATCTTTATATCTGGAGAGTTTATCAAATCCGATTATTATTATCATTATTATTATTATTATTTGTGACATCCTTTTGCCAGAGAGTAATATTAAGTGCCTAATTACCAAGTATGTTCTGGGGTCTATGTGTGAAAAAAGGGCACTGTAGGAGAGTTATCTATGCAGATTTGGGACATTTCGTTTAGATGGAAAGGCTTTTGGAGCGGTTTTTTGTAGTTCCACACGAAGTAATCATTGGTAGCTCTGAGATGCTGATGTGTCAAGGAATTTTACTCACATGATTTTCGGTACCTTTCTTTTATCATACCAAATACCCCTATCACAACAGGGATAATCGGAGTTTTGAGTTTCCACATATTCGTTACTTCGATTACAAGGTCTTTATAAATTTGACAGCTTTTGAAATTCGTTTTTAGAAACACTGGAATCCTGTGGGCAAGTCATATCAATTAGTTGGCAGGTTCCTTGTTTTTGAAATCTTTTAATGTCTGGTCTATTTGCATCAATTATTATTATTATTATTATTATTATTATTATTATTTGCTTTGATTTCTGATGAATGCACATTTCCTTCCGGGTCCCAACCAGAGACCTAATGTCATAAATGCTTTCATATCATTTTCAAATGGTTATGTTTAAAAAAAAAAAAAAAAAAATCACACACATTTTACATAATGGGTGAGCTGAACTTGTAAGTACAATTTGTTGTATTTATTTAAGGCAGGTACGACCAGGTATCGCTTCAGTGCGTCTGTCTGAGGGATTTTTTAATCAATCCGAGTGCTCCAACTACGACTGGAATTATTGATGTACTCATGTGCCTTATTTTTAAAATTTCTACTTCAAGATCATTATTATTATTATCATCATTTTTATTA
>OZ010585.1:123918962-123931462 GCA_963932145.1 Acanthosepion lycidas
TGTGGCGTGTTTATTAGAGTGTGTAGCGTGTCGTGTGGGCTCCACGTGTTTAAAATTGTCTATTTTGTTCGTTGGTTTTATAGTTTATTTTTCTTGTTTTGTTTTGTTTTTTTGATTGTCTTTTGTATTGTTTTTTTTTTTTTTTTTTTTGTTTGTTTGTTTGTTTTTTCCCCCGCTTTTTTTATGCGTCTTGTCATCATGGTAATTGTCGGCCGAGTAACCATGTGCATCTACCCGCAGAGAAAAGACCAGAGTTTGGGTGGGGCAGTGCGGTTTCGGTTGGGAAATAAATGTGCAATCGGTCTGCCTCCACTATTATAGCAACAAAAAAAAAAAAAAAACTTAAAAAGAAAAAAATCAAAGAAAAAAAAATGGTGAGATCTGGGTGGATGGAGAGAGATTAGCGACGGATCTGAGGTATGCATTGTTAAAACAGGCTAATATGCTTATTGCTAGAGACGGACACACAGGCAGTTGCGAGGAAATCAATTCTACTCGCCTAAAGCAAAGACATACGAAGTTTCACGCGTCCACTTCTTTCGTATTTTAAAAAACACCTTTAAACGCACTATTACATAGTCTTGTATGCACACATTTGCATGTACAGACATACACATATACATACATTATGTGTATGTGTGTGTGCGTGTGAGAAGAAAACGCCAAAAGGAAAAAAATATTCTTTGCCGTCGCGTTTTGTGCTGTAAGTTACTTTATCAGAGCAATGTAGGATTTATTTTTTTGAACGTGTTTAAATACAAAATGGTGTCATTGGTTTATCAAGACTTAAATTTGGGAACGTTCATGAATGTTCGATTAAGAATAGTTTTACCTCTTGTCTTTTTAAACATATTGTTCCATTACAAATATATTCTATCTGAAAATATTTTTCACACACACACACACACAGATATATCAGACGCATTTGTGCTTGTTCATCAACCACAGAGTCCACCTGTGGTTTATACAGCAACTATGCTGTGTAGACCTTAGTTAAAAGTCCTGGGAAAAAGCGTGTTATCTGGGGTGATCACAGCTATCAACGACCTCAAGGGTTTCATCTACCCAATTTCACTCACAAGGCTTGGGTCAACCCGTAGTATGGTTTTCGTGCAGTTTCCGAACGTGCCGCACGCAGCGATCGACCACTCCAGTCTGATAACATATCGGCTTGAATGTTTGAGAAATCTTAACGAAAAATATTCGCTCCCCGCCAGGATTCGAAGCTTCGTCCCCATTGGCAGGAGAAACTCTAGTTAGATAGGAAGTGATTTTTTAACGTCTCGGCCACGAAGTGTGTTGATGATTAAGCAAAGTTAAATAATACCTTATAAAGGCAAATCTTTCTCAGACTTAGCAGGAGAAAACAAACATTTATAAACGCACTCTTCCATACAGTCTTGTATGTACGCATTTATATGCATGCATTATATCTATCTATCTATCATACTCTCTCTCTCTCTCTCTCTCTCTATATATATATATATATATATATATATATATATTATAAATTTACTTATTTAAAAATATGGTTCCATCGCTACACAGGATTGAAAACCGGATTATATGTCTTACTGTGCTTTTTCTTTATTATAATATATATATATATATATATATATATATATACAAAATGTCCTGTATTGCAATCTACGTAGGGTATTATGTACATTTTTTAACATATTAGATAGCTCTGTTATTTAACATTGATTTTTCTTACAGTGTAGGATGGATATATATATATATATATATATATATATATATATATATATATATATATATATATATATATGTGTGTGTGTGTGTGTGTATGTATTAGTATACGAACGCCCACCCGTACATTTACCTATATTTATCCATTTGGTTACATATATATATATATATATATATATATATATATATATATATATATATATATATATATGTATTATTTCAAACGTTATTATAGTGGACACGTTGTATTTGAAATAGAGACTCCATTTTAAATTATTACACAGTGTGTATTATGTCTAGCTGCTTGCTCATTCCAGGAATACATACATATATATATATATGTATGAATGAATGTATATATATCCAGGTAAGATATGCGTCGAAACACGATCGCAATTGTGTAGCGATTAACATGTTTTTGATTTAATATCCTAAAATAAATAATATATATATATGTCTATATATATGTCTATCTTTCTATATCTATTTATTTATATATATATATATATATATATATATATATATATATATATATATATATATAATGGGGCATTTTTATTACTTGAATTTTATTCTCTATTAAGTTCTCAAATGCGCAGACCAAGATTTTTTAAATTTTAAAGACGGGTATACACTAATGTATTTCAAATGAACGTATATATATCAATATATATTTACCGTAACGTCTGATGTTTTATATATGCATGTGTGTGTGTGATCGGATGTTGTTTCCATCCGATTTCGATAAAATTATTTTTGTTTGATAGATAATTCTTCAGTGCCGGTTTGGAAATTACAACCTTGAAGGTGAAAAATCGAAAAAATGATTTTTTACACTTTGCAAAACATTAAAGGCCAAATTTCATGTCTATAAAAAACCGCGTACAATCAATTTAAGATTATTAGAATTATAAAAAAATATATATTTTAAATAAAAATTATTGTATATTATTATGACGGTCCATTGAAGATGTTCCTTCCTTACAAGATTGAGAACGCAAAAACGGACCTTTTCAGCATCCCACCCCATTCAAATTGTACCCCACCTATTTGGGGATGTGCCTTAGTTGCACCCAAATATTGTTACTTAAATTGATTCTGAGTGGGCTGACTTAACAGTGGATAAAGGCGTTGGTTAGATCCAGTGACAGGACCCAATACCCGGTTAAGGCAGTGGAGAACTTTCAGAGGGAAATTAACAGGAGATAACTGATAACTGACATCCATTAAACATGGCACGTGGAAGTAGAACAGTCTACCCCAGTGAGCGAAATAAAGGGTTCAGTTCGACATTCCAACCACCTGAAGAAAGACGAAGCGTACAACGGCCGAAACGTTGTAATAAATATGGCGACAAAGATGAGGACAATAGTCCGAATAATGTAAATAATGTACATAATACCTCATCTCAGAACTGGGTGTTGTCTGTTTCGATTTAGATGCGCAACATATATAAAAATACAAAAAGAAAACAAAAGGATTAAACACCAATACTGTCGTTTGAATTAAATAATTTTTTTTTTTTTAATGAAGTTTTCATGGAGTAATATATATAAGTAAATTTCGCAAACTTGTATTTGGAAGTATTTTTCCGTTTTTTCGGTCTTATCATAAAAAAAATATATTTAGAAGAAATAAAATCAATATAAGCGAGATAATTTATTGCCGAAACATCAACATACAAGGTTTCAACATTGTCGTATATATTTACTATTCCGTTGGATCATGTATATATATATATATATATATATATATATATATATATATATATATATATATATATATATATATATATATATATGATGTCCATAAAGTTCGTGTGCACTTTAAAAGATTATAACTTTATTTGTATTTGCGATAGAAATAATCTGTAAAAATGTTCGAAAGTTTAATGTACCTAGTTTTAAGTATAGCTAAAATAACTGTGATTTCAGGCATTACTGTAAATCAGTTGGCAAATGTTTTTCGTGAATTGCAAAATCGTATTACCTTTTGTATTGCTAATGATGGAGGACATGTGGAAACTTAAATAAAATTTCAATAAAACCTTAAAAAATATAGATTTCCTTCTTTCTAATCCTTTTTGCAAATTATTTCTATTGAAAATACAAATAGTTATAAATTTTTTAAAGTGCACACGAACTTTATGGACACCCTACGTACCTATCTATCTATCTATCTATATATATATATATATATATATCATAAATACAGACGAGCCTTAAAAATACACTCGGTTATAAATTATTTCATGAATATATACAAAAAATCTAAAAAAAAATTATCCCCTATCATGTTTCTTTCTTTCTCTCCTCCTTCATTTGTCTGAAAAAAATAATCCATTGATTAAAAAAATGTCGGTCTAAAGATATGAATATTTGTATATATTCATGAAATAAATTATAACCGAATGGATTTTTCAGGATCGTATTTACTTATTATATTGATCTGTTTCTTACTTTGAGCTCTATTGTGGATTCATGCCCTCATTGGAATTAGCCCTACCGATTTATTATAACTGAGCATAGTTCTAATAATCATTTCACCTTACAAGTTAAAAAAAATTTTCTTGTAAGGATTTTCAAACCGATCAAGTTAATAAAAAAATAAAATAAAATGAAAGCCTAAAACAAATCTTTGTTTTGGCTTTCATTTCTTTTTATTTTATTTTATTACTTTGATCAGTTTGAAAATCCTTACAAGAAAATTTTAACTTGTAAGGTGAAATGATCATTACAGTGAGGTAATTTTAAATTCCTATGCATGTAATTATATATATATATATATATATATATGTGTGTGTGTGTGTGTGTGAATGTGTTTATTAATCCCCACCCCCGTTTCCACTTATTAACCTCATAAATTAAATACATTCTAAATCCCAACTTACATTTTAAAAAAATTAAGTTTTAAGAATATTAATAACCATTTGCAATTGCGAAACTGGTATTTTTTATAAATTCTAAAATTTAATTCGGGTTATAAATTCCTGCAATTTTAATCTTCAGTATCATAAGAATTTTAATCTTCAGTATCATAAGAAAAGCAAATAATGATTTAGTCGGTTGAAGTATCGTCTTGCTTCGCAAAAAGTAAACAAGGATTCGGGTTTTCTTGACTCAATACAGCAAAAGTGCGGGACGTCTGTGAATCTTCGACATTATTCATGCCTTTAATGCTATCAATTCATGGTTTCATACAACACAAACAAAGATCCACAGTGAAAGGAACGACAAAAGAATCATATAAGAAATCACTTTGTTAATGTTTATATAGTTAAATGTGGTAAAAAATTTTGATACAGTGAAAAATTGTTTTTATTTCTCTTTTAAATCATTTACTGTGTTTACGTACCATTCCTTCATAGAAAAAAAAAACTCATTTCGCAACTAATTCTAAATATCTTCTCACATTTTTCCAACCAATTCCCGCTTGAATTTTATGAAAAAAATTTCTACGACTCTATATTTATTCCGTTCCCTCTTTTATTCCATTCCGTCTTTTATTCCGCTCTCTCTTTTATTACGTTCCCTCTTTTATTCCACTCCGTCTTTTATTCCGCTCTCTCTTTTATTACGTTCCTTCTTTTATTCCATTCCGTCTTTTATTCCGCTCCCTCTTTTATTCCATTCCGTCTTTTATTCCGCTCCCTCTTTTATTACGTTCCTTCTTTTATTCCATTCCGTCTTTTATTCTGCTCCCTCTTTTATTACGTTCCTTCTTTTATTCCATTCCGTCTTTTATTCTGCTCCCTCTTTTATTACGTTCCTTCTTTTATTCCATTCCGTTTTTTATTCCGCTCTCTCTTTTATTACGTCCCCTCTTTTATTCCGCTCCGTCTTTTATTCCATTCCGTCTTTTATTCTGCTCCCTCTTTTATTACGTTCCTTCTTTTATTCCATTCCGTCTTTTATTCTGCTCCCTCTTTTATTCCGCTCCGTCTTTTATTCCATTCCGTCTTTTATTCCGCTCCCTCTTTTATTACGTTCCTTCTTTTATTCAATTCCATCTTTTATTCCGCTCTCTCTTTTATTACGTTCCGTCTTTTATTCCATTCCGTCTTTTATTCCGCTCCCTCTTTTATTACGTTCCGTCTTTTATTCCATTCCGTCTTTTATTCCGCTCCCTCTTTTATTACGTTCCCTCTTTTATTCCATTCCGTCTTTTATTCTGCTCTCTCTTTTATTACGTTCCCTCTTTTATTCCATTCCGTCTTTTATTCTGCTCTCTCTTTTATTACGTCCCCTCTTTTATTCCGCTCTCTCTTTTATTACGTTCCGTCTTTTATTCCATTCCGTCTTTTATTCTGCTCCCTCTTTTATTCCATTTCCTCTTTTATTCCGTTCCCTCTTTTATTACGTTCCCTCTTTTATTACGCTCCCACTTTTATTTACGGAGTCGAGAATTTTTGTTCGTGCCTAAGTTTAATTATTGCTCTAGAGTCAATATTTTAATAATTTAAAGGATGCAAGTCAACTCGAAAGACGTACATTGTTTGAAAGTCTACCTTTGATTAAAATAAAGCAAGCAAGAATGCTGTTGATTTGCAATAATATTTTAATGTTCACTTAACATAGTCGCTAGGAGCATGGGTTTCATTGAAGTAAACAAGTTGCGGAAAAAGGCAGCACCGAAAGAAATTATGAAGACATGATAAAGTTTCTTGCAAAATCAAATATAGCAAAATTCCAGTGCATGCGTGCATGCGAACGTGTGTGAAAGTTGTATTAGATGTATTAATTGTATTAAATTCATCGGACATTGTCCGTCAGTCTAATATTTTATTGCATATTCGGTTCAAAGTTCTCGGACAGAGAATGAAAGAACTTGAACTTTGGACAGTTTATCCACGATTTTGATCCATATGTGCATAAACTTGAAAATTACAAGGAAAATGTTCAAAAGACACACACACACACACACACACACACACACATATATATATATATATATATATATATATATATATATATATATATATATATATATATATATTACTTCAAACGTTATTATAGTCATTAAAATAAATCTATTAATTCTTTATATATATACACGCACACACACACACACACATATATATATATATATATATATATATATATATATATATATATATATATATATGCGCTGAAAAAAAGAACTTCTTAAAATATAAATTTCATGGTCAGATTTGGGAAAGTGGATAGAGTTGAGATCATTTTCAAACCCCTGTCTTGACATGTCCCCATCCACATTCCAAAATCTGAGCAAATGATCAGACAACAGAATTTGTTTATCAATCCCCTTTTTATTGAGCTGGGAAGCCAGGATTTCTGCATACCTGGTCTGTACATACATATATATATATATATATATATATATATATATATATATATATATATATATATATATGTGTGTGTGTATGATCTAAGGAATCATCTCCGAATAGTAACTACTATAAGTTTCACACTTCAATGCCATCTATCTATCTAGCTAGCTACAGTTTATAGCGCTGTTATATTGTATCAAAACCTACGTTATTAACACCAACACTCATTGTGCGATATATATATATATATATATATATATATATATATATATATATATATATATATATATGCTAATAGTAGTACTCGTTTGGAAAACCTCAGATAGTTCAACTTGCAGATATGTCAGCGCAAATCGGTACCCGATGAAAAAATTGGAAATAAAAGAAGAAAGAACTAAAAATAGCAGAAAAAGACGAAACAAATCGCTAAGTGCTCAAAGTAGAAAGACTAAAACGTAGAGTGCTCAATACGCTAAGTAGAGCGATGAACTAGAATAAATCCTAATAAATCCAGGCAAACCTACCAGGTTTCACCTAAACGGATCTTCAGGGTAAACTGAAGACAGTTTTCCCCTGAAGATCCCTTTAGGTGAAACCTAGGTAGGTTTGCCTGGCTCCTTAGTATTTATTCTATATATATATATATATATATATATATATATATATATATATATATATGTGTGTGTATTATTATTATTATTAAAGAGTACAGGCATGTTGTGTCTATTGAGTTTGTTCATCTTCCTCACCAAATTTCTAATGATCCTTTGCAAAAACGACATTTTTTGAGGTACGAAATTTCCAAAACTTTTATAGTCGCTGTACCCAACCATTTGATCCCTGTGGCTCATCTTCAGGGCTGTGTAATTATTACATTGCATTAAAAAAAAAAAAAAAAAAAAAACGTTAACAGCAGTGGATTTAGGGCAACGTTATATTTAAATTTATTCGAAGAAAGGTAAGCGAAATACTTTGGTAATTTGGGGAAGAAGATAGACGAACTCAATAGAGACAAAATGTCTACAGACTTTAATAAGACATGTTTGAAAAAATAATTGAGTACACTACACAAACATACATTTGCTTCATTGAAAAATACAGTGTTATGTTTATTTTTATACTGGTCTTCTCCAGTTATCTAACCGGTTTTTTTGATGTTAAGATGAAATTCATCAAGGAAGGCGCCGTAGTTTTTTCTAACCAAAGTACTTTCGATCTTTTTCAAGATAATCTTCAGGGATTAAATTACAAGGACAAGCTTATTGTAACTGCGATAAAATATGCATTCCATTGTTCAAAACACGCTCTGTAATTATTTGACACTTTTAAATTTATCCGTTGTAGCTATGGAATTTTTGCAAAACAAGCGTCCCACTATAAGGTAGCTGACCGGAAATTGGTTGATATGCAAAATGGCATTAAATGTTTGTTATATGTACGTAGATGTTACACTCAAATATACTAACATTGTATACTAATCGAGTGGTTGGGCGTTCGAATCCTACCATATTCGATTTATCGAAGACTTGATAATATCGGCCTGGAGAGACGTATTTCAACCTTGAGAATCACATAGGTTGACCCAAATGATTTTCCAAGTTCAGATATGGCACAAAGCCGAATGTATGGAGCACCCAGTGGGGATCGAACTCACTACTCCGTCGTAATTGTTCTAGCGAGACAATTTATTTTCTAAGCGTAGCTTAGATGTGGCACAAGGCCGAAAGTACGGGGCACCTAGTGAGGGTCGAACCCACTTTTCAGTCGTAACTGATTTAACGGGACAAGCTTGCTAACCATTACACCACACCGAGGTGCCCAATTGATTTTCTAAGCGTGGCTTAGATGTGGCACATGGCCGAAATTATGGGGAACCCAGTGAAGATCGAACTCACTATTCAGTTGTAACGAGACCAGCTTGCTTGCTAACTATTACACCACGGCGAGGGGCCCAAGCTTTGGGCGTTAAATTTGGGTAGAGAGAACTTTTCAGTTGTTGGGCTCAAACGAAGTTATATCATGACCGAGTATTTGAGCGTATTGATCTAGTTCAAATTAGAGATCAGCCTAGAGGAAAGCGCTCTCTCACAGAAACCTTAAGGTCAGCTCAGCAACTTAGCATTATGAATCTCAGACTAACTCTGGAGATGTTGAACAAACACAAATGTGCCCGAGTAGCTAGCGGACGGGCATAGTGGGAGCCAGACATTTAATTTATATAAAGAGGAGTAAATTGAACTTCAGATTGCTCGTCTAACGATGAAATTTCAATTTATTTAAAACGTATATGCAGATGACGCTGTGTTGATAGTAGGCAGGAAAAGATGACTACAAAAACTCCTACTGAAGTTAATGAAGGAAATCAAGAAGAAAGGATAAAATGTCAATTGCAAGACAGAATACATGATTGTTAGCAAAAGGGGGAGCCCAAAATACAAGTTACAAATTGAAAATACAAAAATCAAACAACTTAAAACGTACGCACGCACGCGCACACACACACACATACATACATACATATATATATATGACACAATTAAGAATTGCAAATATCATATTTCATATGAAATATAATATTCCCACAGAAGGTAATGAAGGAAAACGGGGAGAAAGGATAAAATCGCAAGACAGAATGCATGGTTATTAGTAAAAGGGGGAGCCCAAAATACAAATTACAAATTGGAATAAACAAAATCAAACAAGTATAAAAATTTCAATATCTGGGAGGTGTTTTAACAGAGGATAGAAGGTGCGAAACTAAAATCCGAAGAGGCATTTGTATAGATAAAGGTGCTTTCCAAAAGCTAAGCAAAGTAATAAGAAACAGAAAGAAAAACTTCGTCAAAAACAAAAAAAAAAACACTGAACTGTTACGTGATATATGTCCTCCTATATGGTAGTGAATGCTGGACAATCTCCTCAAAGATGAAGAAGAGTCTTGAAGCACCAAAAATTTCGTTCTACAGAAGGATGTTGAGGATACCATAGACCGAACATATGAGCAACGACGAAGATGGAAACAAAAAAGAACACTTATAGATAACATCAGGAAGAGGTAATTGAAATTCCTTGGACACATAATGAGGAAAGAGGGCTTGGAAAATCTGATACTCACGGGACAGATTGAAGGCAAGAGAAACAGAGGAAAACAACCCGTAACCTACTTAGTAAACTTTGGTAAAATTGATGGCGGAATAAGGTTTAGGTGAGATAATTGAAAGATAAAATTTATTAAGCGATACAAAGGATAGGAAGTTGTGGAGAGCTATGATCGCAGCACAGAAAGCACAAGTATACTTTCAAATTTAAATAAAAAGAAATGTCGGTATACCGAAACAACATTTTAATGCTAAACACCTGGACATTTAAAGTTTTTTAAAAAAAGGATCTTTTTCTTTTCATTTTTTTTTAATACTGCTTCTTTTTCTTTTTTTTTTTTTTTTTTTTTTTTGTTCCATAAAAAACAAAAGAGACGACTGGCAGAAAGGTTTCATCTACAAAATATGAATAGGTCGCACTGCATTGGTAAATACCTTTTATGAAAAAAAAAAAAAGCAGCTTTAAGTGTTTCAAAGAAGAACCTTTTCAAACTTTATCCACTTAAATAACGTTAGCTGACTCGTTCATGTCTGGTGAGGTCAACTGCGCGCGAGCGCTCACGCACGCACGTTTACAGGTCATTATCCCCTCATCGTGTCACGTAAACGTGGGGCGGACGACTTCGCAAACCCCTTTATCGACCCACCTGTCGACTGTATTTCCATTTTGGCTCTCTGTACATGCACGTACATAGACATTTATGGCGATTTTCTAAGCGTAGCTAAGATGTGGCACAAGGTTGGAAGTATGGGGCACCCAGTGAGGATCAAACTCACTACTCAGTTGTAATAGTTCTAGCGAAACAAACTTTCCAATCATTACACCATATTTAAGTACCCAAATGATTTTCTAAGCGTAGCTTAGGTGTGACACAAGACCGAATGTACGGGGCACTCAGTTTGGATCAAACTCACTACTCAGTTTTAACTGATCTATCGAGACTCGCTTGTTAACCATTACACCACGTCAAAGTGAGTAACGGATACACATATATGGTGGTTTTCTAAGCCTGGCTTAGATGTGGCACAAGGCCGAAATATGGGACACCTAGTGAGGATCGAACTCGCTACTCATTTGTAATTGATCTTGCGAGACAAGCTTGCTAAACATTACAACACGCCAGGGCCCCGAAATTATGTTCTAAGCGTAGCTTAGTTTTGCCACAAGGCCGAAAGTATGGGGCACCTAGTGAGGATCGAACTCACTACGTGTTAGTAATTGATCTAGCGAGTCGAGCTTAGTGGCCATCACACTCCGTCGAAGTGCCCAATGGATATATATATATATATATATATATATATATATAGGTACGTCGTAAGGTACAAGGCTAGTAAAGATGAGCATTTAAAAACGATGTTGGTGCTGAATAACCCTAGGTTTTTCATTTCTAGTAGACGTCATTCTTCACTCTGAAAAAAAAAAAAATTAAAAACTTAAACATTCAACTTTGTAAGTTTTTACACATTTTGTTAACATTTGAGATAATTTGAGCGAGAATTTACTGCTATCATTCAACATAATGTCAATTTTGGGGACACCCTGTATTTGTTTATTTAGCGGCACATCAACTCCTTATGGGTCATTTAATACTTGGGAGCATTAGTAATTTTTTTACAAAAATGAACTGCTGGTAATTTTTATTTTTTAATTTTTACACAAATGCATTTCTGATAATTCTTTTACTATGAAAATATAGTTCTGGTATTTTTACTATAAAAAAAGGGATTTTTATACTTTCCTAGTATCTAACCCCAGTTTGAGGGGTTAATTGTTTGTCTATAGTTGAGACCCTAACAGGTGCAATCACCCCGGGTCAGGGTGAACCTGGGAACAACAGCAATTAAGACGCTCCTCAAAACCTCACGAACGGAGGCCTTGCTGCCAGATGTAGTTTATTGTCAGACCCCGGACGCGGGACACGCTGTATATATTTTCTGATGAAGTAATTTTGGGGGATCAGTTTAATACTTAATAATAATAATAGAAAACAGATCCCCCATTTTATGCCCATTGTAACCTTATATTTTCATATTTACCAGTTTACCGATGCCATAGAAAATTATGCCATATTTTCTTTCTATTATGAGACGGGTTTCACACGTGAGTCTATAAATATATTTCGAACAATTGATATATTAATATGTAGTCACGTGGCGGAGGATCGGTTTTTGACTTGATAACAATGTAAAACATATCCCCCACTTTATGTCGAATAGAATTTCATGTTAATACTAATTTACACTTGCTGTCAAAAATGACTATATTTTCTTAATCTTAGTTAAACGATTTACGCATCTGAGTCTTTAAATAAATATATTTAGTACAATTATAATAATGTACTGTAAATAGGTGGGACAGTTTATTACTTAACAATAATGATCAC
>OZ010585.1:123938962-123943962 GCA_963932145.1 Acanthosepion lycidas
CACTATTAATTATATTATTGCTTCAATATGGATGAATTATAGTTACTTTCAGACGTGATTATAATTCATTTGTATTTATTGAATTTATTATTCTAAAATTATTTTCGGACGCTAAATAAGGGCTTTTTTTCCCTTGAAAACCTTATCCCAAACGCTACTTATCTTTTGTACATTACTGAAATAATTATTTTCATCTTTTGACTTTTATTTATTTTATTTTAACTTTTACGCCGATAAGTTCTCCGACCTTCGTTCTCTATATATTGCATTGAATAACAATGTCGACTTTTTAGGACATTCAAGATTTTTTTAATTCATTTCGCTGAAAACAAGGAGATAAAGCTACGGAGACGCAAGAGGTTACTGAGTGCGAAAGAATCTGAGAAAAAAAATTGTTATGAAGGAGAGAGGAAAATAAAAAAAAACAGGTTTTAAAGAGACGGAAGATGACAATTGACATTGGATTTAAAATGTTGAAGATCAAAGTAAGAAGGCAAAAAAGAGTTCGACAATGGAGAAATGGTTAGTCATGTTGGAGTTTCAAGTTCGTCTTTTTTTTTCTCCTTGACTGTGAAGAAGACAAAATTTTTCTTTCTTAACGTTGAGAAGCAAAACACGAAACAATTCACAGCTACGCGTCTGGAGACATGTTCTCATTATGAGTTCAACCAAAAACAATGCCCCAATTTTCTCCGCTTCTCTCCTGTTTCTGCCACAAAAATGTAAAAATAGACGGAGGAATTAGGCAATATATATATATATAATATATATATATATATATATATATATATATATATATATATATATAGATAGATAGATAGATATAAATATACCAATTTTCATACTGTGAGTTGGCTTAGTGTTAAATTGTGCCCATAGAAATGGAGGAAAAGAAAAAGGGTAAAAACAACGTATTAATTACGGAAAGTCAATACTAAAGAGTTTTGATCAGGCAATGAAATCTATAATCTTAGGTACATAGGCTATCCTTAGAAATTCTTTCGGCTGATAAAACGTATTGGAGATTCTTGGAAGTATATTCTGCTTTCTTTCACTATTATACTTGTATTTGTTTAGGAGATAAAAGGGAAAATCTATCTATCTATCTATCTATCTATCTATCTATCTATCTATCTATCTCCTTTTCTTTTTATCTACGTATGTATTTCAGTTTATATATATTTCAGCCTATTTCTCTCTCTCTCTGCCTATATATATGTATATACATAGATATATATATATCACTCTGTTTCTTTCTTTCCTTCCTTCTTTCGTTCTATCTATCTATCTAGCACATTATATTTATCTCGTTTTCTTTTTACCTACGTATATATTTCATTTTGTTTATATCTATTTTAGCCTATTTCTCTTTTTTCTGTCTTTCTTTCTCTCTCTCTCTCTAATATATATATATATAATCACCCTGTTTGTTTCTTTCTGTCTGTCTCTGTTTAAATATAATCAAGCTATAATAGAACAGAATTAACTCGTCGATTGAATTTAATATAATTTCTTTACGAACACATACGCATAGAGTGTAAAATTTCCTATATACGTTTGTTCTTAAGATCGCTGGAAGCGTGAAAGCGACAGTCTCTGTGCAGTGATGATTCCCATGTCCTCACTGTCTGCATATACAGAGAAAGATATATATATATTTTTTTCTTTTTTTGGCTTACATAGTTGATGGTTTATAACACCGGAGACTACTTTTTTGGTTAAACATAGCCTAACAGAACAATAGACCAAGACTAAATATTCTTAGCCATGAACAGGGCAACGAGTAACTTCTGCACCCGTAGATTCAATAAAGTGTTTAGTTCGAAATTCCAATGAGCTTGTTCGGATAGAAGGTCAGAGGGTAAAATTGTTGAAACATTGTGGTCGTAACAACAAAGATGAAGACATTATTCGAAATGATAAAAAAGATAAATTTTTGACAAGCTGCAAAAATTTAAAAAACATTTCTAATTCTTTTAACTTTATATTATTTGTATATTTATTAAACTTCATGAATTTAAGCGCAGTACTGGATTGGCGGCAAGGTTTCATCTTTTTACAGCCGAAATTACTAGATGTAACCGCAAGTTCTATGCTAACAGTTTCTTCTATCGCACTTCTTGCTTGTTGAACTCTCTTCCGGCTTCTTGCTTACTAGTCAACTTTGATTTTCAAAAGTTTAAATGCAATAGCATTTGTTATCTCCTGTCTTCTTAATTCTTGTTCTTTTTACAGTAGAATAGTGGATTGCGTTTCGGATTGAGGAATCGGAGAGCCGAGTTCGAATTCCAGTCGAGTTCATTACATTGAATTACGTGCTAATAACTTTAGGAAAGGCATGACTCCAACACTTCTTCCCACCAGCTATGGGTAAATAGTAGGACACTAGGTTCGATAGCCTTGGATGGCAACCGGACTAGGAGAAGGAAAACTCCGAATACAAAACTGTGTGTAGACCTGGCGAGACCGATACTTTGCAGCTAAGGAAAGGATCGTTTGCGTCAAGTCGATGATCCCGACTACGGTTGACCCCTTTTAAATAGTTTACAACCTTAAACACCTCTTCCGACGGTGTCGCAAGTCATCCAAAATAGATGACCTCTACTGGTATTTCTCCCCTTTATATAAGGACAGTCCACTCTCAACTCGAGAAGTTGATGCCGGAAATTAACCCCCGTCATCCACTCCATATGGCTGTGAACGAATCACAAGGAGACTCAAGTCAAAACAAAGCGTTTTACACTCAGCTAAATCACTGAACGACATTAGCTACTATTCACCGTCTGTCCATGTGCTGTGGCCACTTAAAAAAAAAATTCGGAACACGGTCTCTCTCTCTCTCTCTCTCTCTCTCTCTCTCTCTCAGCCCTACCCCACACTGGCTTCAGTAATGCCTGTCCCTTTTGGTTCTGTCTAAATCGCCACATTCTGTACAGCCAAACTAAGGCGCATCTTCTAGTTTGTCCCAATCTTGTAGATCCATGCACACTTAATTGCCGTGAAACCTTAGCACCGCAAGGGAGGCTTTGTGTGCGAACCTGAATGGGTGTGGTGTAGGGATTCGATTAGAAGAAAATTTCTCTCTCTCGTTTCCATATATATATATATATATCAAAAAGATACCGGCGCCATAGACTCTTCAAAATCTACCCAAATACCTAAGCAACATTTATTTTGAAATCCCTTCTTCTTAAGAATTTTTAGCAGTTTTCATATATATATATATATATATATATATATATATATATATATATATATATATATATTAAGAAATGGACAAAGTCCGACAATTTATTTATTGAAGACATTTTTATGTTTAACGTTCTTTTTATAGATACAAGTATTTAAGTAAATGCTCTGTTTATAATAAACAGTATTAAATAACAGTTACCGGCCTGAATGTCCGAGAAATTTTCATAGAAAATATTCGTCCTTTGTGGCCGAGTGGTTAGGCACGTCAAGTTAAATGACGGTTCCGTATAGGATGCAGGTTCGAATCCTGTCAAAGGACGAATATTTTCTATGAAAATTTCTCGGACATTCAGGCCGGTAAATGTTATTTAATACTGTTTATTATAAACAGAGCATTTACTTAAATACTTGTATCTATAACGTTAAACATAAAAATGTCTTTAATAAATATATATATATATTATAAACTATTACATTGGAACATGCAAGTCACCACGACAAAAATGTATATTTGTTTCGACATCTAAAGACCTATCATCAGGTAGTTAACGTTAACTACCTGATATCTTTTAGACGTCGAAACAAATATGCATTTTTGTCGTGGTAACTTGCATGTTCCAATGTAACAGTTTACAATAAATATTTATTGGTCTACTTTTGTATTGAGACCTTTTTTAAATTAATGTTATGAACGTTTGAATTTATATTCTTTTAGTTCTTTTACATTTGATTGTATATATATATATATATATATATATATAGAGAGAGAGAGAGAGAGATAATATTAGTGGTAAATATACACATACATATGCCAAATATATAAATATATATACATACATGCATACACATACATATATATTTTTTAGATAAAAAAAAATTCCAAGAGGATAGAATTCAGGGAGAACTCAATGTTCAGGACAGAGTAAGGATATAATAAAAAGGCTTAAACACTAGTACTCCATGGTCATAATTTATTCTATAGGACTCGTAAATACGATCCAATTCATCAGACCTAATATAGCTAGATAGATAGATAATGAATAGAGATAGATAATAGAGATAGATATATAGATAATGAATAAGTATGGATACACAAACACACACATATATTCATATTACAATGCAATGAATCATTCATACAAAAACTAAATTAGTAAAGTTAATGATATAAAATGGCGAAATCCCTTCGCTAACAAAATTTTAAAGGTACATTCACTTAGCAATCACTCGATGAATGCTATGATCCTTGTTTTGTTTTGTTTTGTTTTTTTTAAATTATATGCTGTATAAGTTCTTTCTTAAATATGCAAGTACTTTCGACTGTACATTGTGTCATCATCCGGAAATTTTTTTTTTTTTTTTTTTTTTTTTTGGTAACATTAAGGTAGCATCCGAGACGAAAAAATATGATGTGAATCGAAATATGATTTTTTTTATTTTTTTTTTTTTTTTTTTTTTTTGTAATGTGTTATTGTTAACGGATACAAACTTTTGGAGCGTGCAGTGGCAACGCTAAGGTTGAATTTTTTGAAAATTTAAGAGAGTGCGTTTTTTTTTTGTTTTTTTTTACTAATATGGCAATTTGAGAATTTTTTTTGTTGTAGGAGTTTATCAGTTTCTTTTCTTTTTCTTTTTTTTTTACTGTGAATCACCCGGCAGTTAAATTACTTTCTAATCATTTTTATTTTTATGAATTGATTTCCCTTCTAATTAAAGTAGCATTTAATTGATTGTGTGCGTTATGCGTATGCTTTTAGTGTGTTTATAGAAGTGTTTTATTTTCCGAACACGGTTAGCACATTATGGCT
>OZ010585.1:123946462-123966462 GCA_963932145.1 Acanthosepion lycidas
ATTACAGAGCACAAATTTGACTGAGTTCGTATCGGAAATAGAAATTTAATTAGGAAAGTTTAAAAAAAAAAACCGTCGACAAACTAATACAAAATTTCTCCATTTCAATGTTTCCGTCAGACGAAAAGCACGAGTGGTCAGGGGAGGGTGGAAGATATAAGCCTTAAAGTGAAGAGGTTTTATAAAATTAAACTCAGACATTATGACATTAAATTGGGGTGATATGAACTCACGAACTAAGTCTCTAGCGGGGTTGATAAGACAGACGAATTATATATTTGTCCGTCGAAATAAGCTTATTCCGAATATGAGGCGATTTTGGATTTTATTCTGTATATATATATATATATATATATATATATATATATATATATATAGGGTGTATCAAAATTCGGGTTTCTCACAACAAAATAAACACATATAAACATATGTCCGCAAATCCTTCGTTTTTCAGTTATTAAATCTAAAGATTACGGTAGACGCTGTTAAATGTACAATCCAAGATGCAACCCCAAAATAGTTTTACAAACTTTGCGTGAGGTTTCATGACACCAAAACTAGGTAAAATATCCCTATAAACATATGTCTAAAGGCCATCGTTGTGTCTCAGAACAGTATCTTATAAGAAATGTTCAAAATGTTCTCCACTTGCTTCTACACACGCATTTACCCGTCGGCACACTGACTGGCGGACCCTTTCAAATACTCGCACACGATATCGAATGGTCCTTGTTTTGGCTTGAGAATCCCGCCCCCATGATACACTATATATATATATATATATATATATATATATATATATATATATATATATATAAGCACTTAATGTAATTAACTATATATTATTATTTCTCGTATTTTTTTTTCATTGACAGCCAAAATTACACGATATAATGGAACGAACATGCTACCCAAATACTGATGTGTTAATGACCTCCCCGACCACCAGCCCAACGGTGACCACACCACCGCCTCACCAGCTCCACTCGCACCTCCCACCACACCAACAACAGATCACAAATATACCACCCACTCCCCACCACACTCAACACCCGCAGGCAACCTCGTTATCGCTCCCGTCCACGACCTCGCACCAGCATCACACCCAGACGCATCAGCCCGTGCCGGACATGGTCACGTCCCCGGCGGCGGCAGCAGCGACGTCTCTGTCCAGAAGCAACAGTGCCGGGGCCCTTGGCCGGGGGATTGTCAAAGAGGAAGACGAATCGTGCGAGGACGCCGTGATTCGGCCGGTAGCCACACACTTTCTCTCCAACAGTAGCTATCTACGTATTTTTGTCAATGTCGATTTCAATCAGTGCATTGAAGAACATTTCCGAAAGTCCCTAGCTCAACAGCACACCAATTATAAAAGCACCGGTTCGCCACACAGTGCGGGCGCCTCACCTGACGGGAGCAAGACGACGCGTTACAGCAAAGGTAAGCACCGACTGTTATATTTTCTCACTGAGACTTTGTCCCCCAGTTCAAACCGACATCTTCATATGCTTTACTAAACAAGCAAGTGACTAGCATAGTACCCGTTAAAAATAAAGTGAATATTTATGCATGAATCAGTACTTATACTAAGTATCAGAATTCTACGATGCACTGCCGATGGTTTCGTCTGGTTGTCTTTGTTTAGCGGCATATCAACACCTCTGTGGGTTATTTAATGTCAAAATCAAAATATGAAATTTCAAACTTTATAATTCAAGAGAATGACATTATTTAATTTTATATTTATTATATCATATTTTCAGCTGTACTACACAAATATCATCTTCATTTTTTTTTAAATTTGTTTTGTAGAACATCAGCCTACAACAATCAATCCGAAAACTGCAAACTCTGCTTGGAGGCAAAAAATAACTATAATTACCTTCCCAAACCAAAACAAACTACTAAATAAACGATCAGAACTCATCTCAAAATGCAACCACAAAAACAAATTTTTTACTCCGTTACTTAAAATCCGAAAACTGAAAACAATAAATAAAAATAAATAAGCAAAAACAAATAAAATAAATTAATCCAAATAAATAAAGTAAATAATAAACAAATTAACAAACCACCCCCGCTTAAATAACCGTTGGAACAGACTACTTAAATGCAATAGACTATCCATAATACACCACTGATCCGTACATATATAGAATAGTCGAGAAAAACACAACGCATATGACCTGACGGTTGTGTTTAACATGAAACAGTCTATCAGCTCTGAGTGTTGACTTCAGTGTTCACTTTTACATTTACATACGCTCTATCTCTGATATTGAACACTTTATCTCATAAATATAGCATACCTGAAAACTATATTTCTTCATATATATATATATATATATATATATATATATATATATATAAAATATACCGAGTGTAAAAAACTGACATCATTTAAATGCATGTCCCAGGCAAATATAAATTGAACAATAAAAGATTTATGTATCAAAATTCAAACAAGATATACAAAGGGATATAGATTTCACAAGTCTTCACAAATGTTCAATATGCACTCCAGTTGTGACACAACACACGTCAAGTGGGTGGTCCAGTCAAACACGCTGTAGCATATCTTGCGTAACATTCTCCAGCGCATCATTAAGTTCCTTCAGGCTTGTATAAAAAGGTGAATGTTACGCAAGGCATTTCAAATGTTGCGTTGTCAGGCTGGTCTCCGTGACCGAACTTGTAGAAGCAAATTTTAGCCCGAAAATTGGTTTCGCTGATGGAAAAATTGATGCAGGTTCGATTCCGGTCTAAGGCACACTTTTTCCTTTTTTTTAGGATTTAGCAATTTAGGCCGGTGGTTATTAATTTCCCTGTTTAAATAAATAAATAAATAAATAAAACAGGATAGCAAGTCAAACACGGAAACCCAAGTGAAAATAACGCTTATGTATATGGCAATAAAATTACAAATATCATACTTATAGTGCAGGTGTTTTACGAAACATTGTTCATTGTAATGAAACATAGCAAAAATACATACATACTATCTCACACCTCTAGCTCGACTCTGAGTCTGATTCAAGATAAACGCAATCGTCATGCGTTTAGTAGGAAACAGACTGTCACCTCTGTGTGTTTACTTCACTGTCCACTTTTATATTTACATACGCTATCTCTGATTTTAACCCATAAATATATCATATCTTAAAACTATATTTTAGCATATCATATATATATATGTATATAAACAAGAAGAACAGTAAGATATACAATCCGTTGTTCTTATTGATATTTTTATTTTTACAAAACAGTGCTCAATGTAAATTTACAGAGCATAAATATTATAAATTAACTGATTTAGAATATGGTTTCTTCGCTACACAGGAATTACTATGTTTCAAAAACTGAAGCTAAAAACTTCAAATTTAATTATATAATTAAATTAAAAGCATTAGTTCTGTTTCATCCTCAAGCGAATTTTGGAATAACTTATCTTTAAATTTACTGAGTTTTAAACGCGCCTGCTTATATATTATATGACAGATAACAAAAGGACAACGTTTGTTATTAGCTACAAAGGGCGGGAAATTGAGAAGAAACATGAACGTCTACGCCCTGAAGAGACACGGCACATAGAAGAAGATCACTATTTATATGACAAATATTTAGATGGACACTGCCAGTTGACAGCTTTATGGCAAGAACGCCATGCTATGTCCACGAAGCCGAATAACTCACATTTCTTCCGTATTCCAATTGTAAGGAGGAAGTACCACTCATGACATACATATTGTTTTTTTTTTTGTTTGTTTTTTTGTTCCAGAGAACTGTTACTTTGTGGAACATATTCTCATGTGGGTACTTCCCTGGACGCTACACACGTAACCTCTTCAAGTCAGTCTCTGTCTACCTCCTCTATTCATATCACACACTTCATTCATTAATACTTTAATATGAACAGCTCTTGAAATGGCACTTGGAACAGCTTGTGGCCTTGTGTCAAACTAAGTAAATCTTAATAGACATTTTCTTTTTTTTTTTTTACTTATACAGAATTTGCCAAACGTTCTTGTCTTTCTGTTTCAGTCTTTGTTTCTCACCTCCCATGACGTTCCTTCTCGCCCATAACACTTTTCTTGTCCTGCATCATATCGGACACCTTTCATGTTTGTTGTTCAAACACCGTCCCTTTCCGGGCGAGATTTAGAGGAAATAATTGAAAAGACATGAACACCAACAAACAAGGACCCCAAGGTAAACAGTCAACATATGGCCGGCGGGTTATTAAACAGACTGGACGTTGGGAACGAACGCCTGAACGTCCCACCTCATCGTCTCCGTCTTCGATAATTCTCTTCTGTTGCTCTTGCTTACACGTTTCTATCTTATTTTCCTTCTTTCGAGTTTAATTTTCTTTTCTTTTTACTTTTACTCTCTCTCTCTCTCTCTCTCTCTCTCTCTCTCTCTCTCTCATTTTCTTTTTGTTATTTCTCTTTCACATTTTACTCTGGTTATTTCTCTCTCTTTCATTTTCCTTTGTTATTTCACTCTCTCTCTCTCATTTTCCTTTTGTTATTTCTTTCTCTCTCTCTCATTTTCCTTTGTTATTTCACTCTCTCTCTCTCTCTCATTTTCCTTTTGTTATTTCTTTCTCTCTCTCTCATTTTCCTTTTGTTATTTCTTTCTCTCTCTCTCATTTTCCTTTTGTTCTTTTACACACACACACACACTCTCTCTCTCTCTTTATCGTTTCTGCTTTCATTTTTGCTTTCCCTTTTCATATCCTTAGACTTTTCTTACTTTCTCCCTTTTTGTGTTTCCTTTCTCTCTATTTCTTTCCTTTTACTTCTCTCTCAATCATGTTCACTTCTCTGAACTGCCTTTTTTTTTCTCTGCTTGTCATAATTTTCTTCTTTTTGTCTGTCCCAATTTTCATTTTTTAATATCCACAATTTTCATTTCCAACTCCCCGACATATTCTTTCTTTTCTCTCTCTCTCCTTCCCTCCCTCTCTCTCCCTGTTTGTTCTTCTCTTCAGTTTTTATTTTCGTTTTCGTCCCTTCATCATCTGACTTTTTTTCTTGTCCTCTTCATTTCCTGCTTTGCCTTCGCCTCATACTTTTCTGTTCTTGTCGTCACCGCTTCAACGAAGTTAATGAGGCGAAGAATAGAAGATGCTGAGGCGAAAAGCGGAAGTTGATAAGGCGCAGAGCAAAGGTTGAGGCGAAGACAAGATAAGTTGATGAGGCGAAGAAGAGAACTTGATGAGGCAAAAGCAGAAGTTGATAAGGCGAAGAGAATAGGTTGATGGGACAAAGACAAGAGCCAAAGCTGGTAAGGCGAAAAGCAGAAGTTGATGAGGCGAAAAGGAAAGGTTGAGGCGAAGACAAGATAAGCTGATGAGGCGAAGAATAGAACTTGATGAGACAAAAGCAAGAGCAGAAGTTGGTGAGGTGAAAATCAGAATTTGATGAAGCGAAGGGCAAAGGTTGAGGCGAAGAAAAGAGATGATGAGGCGAAGAAGAGAAGTTGATGAGACAAAGGCAAGAGCAGAAGTTAATGAGGCGAAGAGCAGAGGTTGATAAGGCAAAAACAAGAGCAAAAGATAATTAGGCGAAAAAGAGTCGATGAGTCGAAAACAAGAGCAGAGATTGATGAGGCGAAAACAAGAGCAGAATTTGAAGAGTCGAACAACAGAGGTTTATGAGGCGAAGAAGATGAAAAGACAAAGACAAATGCAAAATTGAAAAACACAAAAAAATCTACCATTTTGCCTTCTTCCATTCCTTCTCGCTTTCATATTCTCTGTTCCTCTTTTATTTCACTAAATGAATCTCTAATTTTGTCGAATGATCTTTGATATGTTGAGTACAAATCCATTATTGATTGGCACTGTTATATTTCATAGATACTTTGACACTATTTTTAACAGCATTCTTGACGGCTTTACAAAAGATCTGGTTTCTGTATTTAATAATTATTAAAAACTAGCCTAGAAGCCGCCTTTCGGGCGGACTTTCGCCGAGCTCCTGTGGAGGGATTTTGGGCCTTCAGTCTTTTACCTTCAGCGTCCTATGTACGTAAAAGTTATAAGGATTTAGAATAATAAAATTATTTTATCTTTATTCTACACGTAAGTTCGGCATAATCTTTCTTCGTATACGCAACTGATCTCCGTAGTTTCTTTACATTTACTTTGCGTGCAGTTTTTTTTTTATTTTCTTTTAAAATCACCATTCTTTATGATCACTTCACATAAAGTCATTCTTAAACGACATTAGAGTACTCGGACTATGTGATATTTCGAATAAATCACAGTACGCGTGCTAGAAAAAAAACAACATATGGGCAACGTACCGTACCCCGCTTAAGTTTTAATTACAGTTTAATTATCTGTTACTTCAGGGTTTTTTTTTTTTTTGATTTGCCGGGATCCAAAAACGGACCGACGGACACACGTACACTGCACTTTATTATTATAGATTAAATTGTTTTAATAGCTGACACTAGCAAAGAATATATATATATATATATATATATATATATATATCTTCGGACAAATTCTGTATATGAGTGTCAGGGAGATAATTCTGTTACAGTAAAAATTATGGATTTTGCAGGCAAAAATACAATTTGCGCATTATATACTAACATAATGGCGCATTATATAAAATCATATTTGTATAAGATTCGCTAAGACACTTTTTTTATACTTTTTATTGCCTTTTTTCTTTTTTTTTTTTTTTTGGCCACACTCATCGCAGTCATTCTTCTTACTTGTCTCCTCGATCTCACCACCCTGCGAACTCTCGTCTTTCTCTGAAAAGCGCAGCAAATGAGGACGCAAGATATGACAGGGAAAAGGTTGAATTGTTTGCAAGAAGGTCGTTCGCCTGTAGAAAATGCGTATCCTGTGGTTTCTGACATTTTACTCATCATCAACTTCGTCCCTGTGAATTGTTTTCGTCCCATTTGTGCCTTCATGAAGTGCTTGTAGTCTCTGAATTCTGAACTTGTAAAAGTCAGCGAAACCCGTAGAACGCCCAGAAAGAAACAAAGACAAAAGAGAGAAAGAAAAGAGAATTATTGCATTAAGAAAGAGAGAGAGAAGTAGATTAAAGAAAGAAAGAAAAAAAATGCATTAAAGTAAGAAAGAACGTATTATATTAAAGGAAAAAACAAACAAAGAAAATTGCATTAAAGAAAGAAATGCAAAGCAAAGAGAATTACATGAAAGAAAGAAAGAAAGAGAAAAAGAAAGCATTACATTAAAGGAAAAGAAGATTAACATTAAAGGAAAGAAAAACAAAGACAAAAAGAACTAGATTAAAGAAATAAAGACAAAGAGGAAAAGAAGAATTTCATTTAAGAGAGAAGGAATAATTTTATTAATGTAAAAAAAGAAAAAAGAATTTCATTAAAAAACAAAAAAGAATAACATTTAAGAAAAATAAAAAGAAAAGAGAAAATTGCTCTTAAGGAAAAAGAAAGCGAAAAAAAGAATTGCATTAAAGAAAGAAAGAAAGAAAGTGAGGTTTACATTAAAGAAGGAAAGCAAGAGGAAGCACAGAGAATTACAAGAAAGAAAGAAAGAGAGAGTTACATTAGAGAGGAAAGCAAGAGGAAGGCCAGATAATTAAAAGAAATAAAGAAAGATAGCGTTACATTAAAGAAGGAAAGCAAGAGTAAGGCCAGATAATTAAAAGAAAGAAAGAAAGAAAGAAAGAGAGGGTTACATTAGAGAGGAAAGCAAGAGGAAGGCCAGATAATTAAAAGAAAGAAAGAAAGATAGCGTTACATTAGAGAAGGAAAGCAAGAGTAAGGCCAGATAATTAAAAGAAAGAAAGAAAGAGAGGGTTACATGAGAGAAGGAAAGCAAGAGGAAGGCTAGATAATTAAAAGAAAGAAAGACAAATATTTTTTTGGTTCTCATTGCCTTTTGCACCACCCATTTCTGTAAAAAAAAAAAACTGCTGCAGTAATTTTTCTGGCATATTTTTATGTATGTTTTGATGAAACAGAGAGAAAAGTTTAGCAAGTTTGGTAGATTGGCTCAAAAACAGTGAGTGACAAGCCGGCTGGGCGACAGTCAAAACCGATAGACAAAGTGTTGATGTTGAACTTTTTTTTTGTTTATGTTTTTCTTTAGAGTGTGTGTGTGGGGGGGGGTTAGTGGAGACAAAGAGAAGATGAGTGTGAAGATTCTTAGAAATTACGTATTCTTCAGTTTGCGATTCACAGACATACATAGCAAGTTGTTTCTATCTGAGCTTCCATATTTAAGTACAAGTCATGGCATCAAAGAACAGTACATGCAACGATGAAGTGGCTAGACTAACAGACTGTTACTCTTGTGGTTTCGCATTCAATCTTTACACTTTGTATTGCATTCAAGGTGATATTTATAAAGATCATGAAATCTTCCATAGTTTAAATATTTGCCTCCCGCATTTACACACACACACATACACACACACACAGATATATATATATATATATATATATATATATATATATATACGATATATATAATTTTTTTCAGACTCTCGAAATATTTATATCTGCATAGTTTCGCGTTCTAACGTAAAAAAAAAAACAATTTCTAAAAAAGTGATGGATTTTTTAAATTTATTAATCCAATATATTTTATTACTTAGATGTTATTTTCAGCGGATACTCATATCTGAGTAGACGTTGCGTTTACTTATTAAACAATATATTAATTTATTATATTCCACTGGCATGAATGTTTGATTATTGTTTGTTTAACGGCATATCAACTCCTTATGGGTCATTTAATGCCGAAATTTAAGTTTCTTGTGAGGATTAGGAATTTCCTTTACAAAAATGTATTGCTGAAATTAAAATTCATTTTATACTCTGTTATGTTTTGCCCCCAGTTTGGGGATAATCTATTTGCCCAGAGCTGGTGCGCCAACAGGTGATACCACCATCAGCCAGGTTGAACCTGGGAGCAACCACAATTAAGAGGTGGTTCTACGCTCATTAAAACCTCCAGATCAGAGGCCTTGCTGGCGAATGTGAATATTCGAGAAATCTTATTAAAGATAAGTATGTGCTCTCCAGCAAGACTTAAACTTGCGTCCTCCTTGGCATAAGAAACGTCTTTAGATCAAATGTGCTTATACCGACACAGCTACGGAGGTGGTCGCCGAGTAAGCAACGTCGATTAGTGTCTTATAAACGCAAATATTTCTCAGTAAGCACGGGAAAAGAAGACAACTTTGATCTTCAAAAATTGAAATGCAATGGCAATCTACTGTCTTCTGGATTCGCTCTCTAATAATGTTTTATTTTCTATTCTTTTTACACACACACACACACACACGTATATATATATATATATATATATATATATATATATATATTTGGACAATATATATATATTTGGGTAACAACCGTCCTTTTAAACATGTTTCATTGAATATTACAGACAATGAAAAATTAATTAATTTTTTATTTAGTTTTTCCTGCTTCCTTACATTTTACTTTTAAAGCGCTTTCGTTCACTTTTTTTAGCTATTTATTTAGCTATTTTGAAGTAGATTTGTTTCGCGGTGTTAATTTGTTTTCTTGTCTGATTGCATAAGATGTCTTTTTGTGTTCACTATTTACATTATTCGGACTATTGTCCTCATCTTTGTTGCCATATTTATCACAACATTTCCGGCCTTCTTCAGGTGGCTGGGATATGGAACTGAACCCTTTATTTTTCTCACTGGGGTAGACGGTTCTAGTTCCACGTGCCATGTCTAATGGATGTCAGTTATCAGTTATGGACTGTTAATTCCTCTCTCCGAGTTCGCGACCGCCTTAACCAGGTATTGAACTTAAACTCTTTGGGTCCTGTCACTGGATCTAACTAACGCCTTTATCCACTGTGCCATGTGTACTTGAGAAATGTGAGTTTAATACTTCGCTCTTTGCGATCGTAAAGAGAGTGAAACTCAGGGTCACAAACTACTGACATCAATCCAAGTAAATATGTTAGAAATATACAGAAATGCACACACACACACATATATATATATATATATACATATATATGTATATATAGTTTTAAAATGTGCTATATTTATGGGATAAAGAGCTCAATATCAGAGATAGAGCGTATGTAAATATAAATATAAAAGGAAACATTGAAGTCAACACTCAGAGGTGACAGACTGTTTCATGCTAGACGCAACCTTCACTTATATATATATATATATATATATATACGATGGGGTTATCTGCGAAATATTAATCAAAATTTTCAGTGAATTTAAACAATTGGTTCATCCAATTTATCTGCAATTTATCTGTCGCTCTGTCTGTTTCTTTCTCTCTCTCAGTCTGTCTTTCTCTCTGTCTTTCTGTGTCTGTCTGTCTTTCTCTGTCTCTCTCTTTCTGTATCTCAGTCTGTCTTTTTCTTTGTCTGTCTCTGTCTCTCTCTTTCCCGTGTCTCGTTGTAACGCTATCATTCAGACAAGAAAGACCCTTATTTTCTCTTTAAATTACCAAACTTTGTATCATGAACAACCATGATTCGGAAAATATAAGGCAAATCATTTCGGTTCCAGTACAGAAATGATGAAGACACTATTCAATTGAAAATAGGGATTACTGCAGACTCCTAGTGGATCAATGTGCTAAATATTTTTGCTTGTGTACTGTCGAATGTGGCCGCTTGGTTGGAAATTTGATGAAAAGTGTCAAAGAATAGAAGTGACTGTGTCAAGTTTTCAAAGAGAATGCTTAAATTCCGACCTTTTTTTTTCTTTCCCTAATCGCCAGATACCAAAAGTAATTCTTTTCTTGGAGTGGATCTCTCTGTTTCTGACTCTCCCCGTCTTTCTGTATCTTAGTCTGTCTGTCTTTTTTTTTGTCTGTCTCTGACTCTCTCTTTCTGTCTGTCTGTCTGTCTGTCTGTCTCTTTTTCTCTCTGTCGTTCTGTCTCTGTCTTTCTCTCTGTCTGTCTCTATCTCTATCTCTCTCTCTCTCTGTGTCTCTGTGCCTCTGTCTGTCTGTCTCAGTCTGTCTGTCTGTTTCTCTGTCTGTTTCTCTGTCTGTATGTTTCTCTCTCTCTGCCTTTCTCTCTGTCTCTTTCTTTCCGTATCTCAGTCTGTCGGTCTTTCTCATTGTCTGTCTTTCTGTCTGTATATCTCTCTGTCTCTCTCTGTGTCTCTGTGCCTCTTTGTTTCTGTATGTCTGTCTCTATCTCTCTGTCTCAGTCTGTCTGTCTGTTTCTCTCTGTCTTTTTCTCTGTCTATTTCTCTCTGTCTTTTTCTCTGTCTGTCTATCTGTCTATCTCTCTCTCACTTTTTATTTTTTTTACGACAAAATATTTCTAAACTATAAATAGTTGCCGTAAAAGGTTAAATAAGAGAAATTCTTCAGTATTCAGATTTCAAATAGCAAATTTCGCAATAAATAGAATCTTAAAAAAATTTAATTAACTTCCACGGCAAATCTCTGTGGGTGCTTAATAATTTATCGTTTTGTTTTGTTTTGGTTTCTTTCTTCTTTGCTTTTTTTCTTTTATATAATCTTTTTTAATGTCATAGCCAAAGCCTAATACAAAACCAAACAAAAATCAAAAAATTAGGTTACATCAATCTTCCAACGGCCTGTTTGCCTGCCTCGAAAATCAGCATTCTTTTCTTTTTTAAAAATCTGGACTCATATTTTGGGTTTGTGGTACCAGATGACATGCTCCTAACCAAACTCTGTAGAGCAGTAGTTCTCAATCTATTTTTGCGCGAATCACCCTTACACCATAAATCAGGATGTTATTGCCACTTTTCCAAGACTGATTCAAAAGGTGCATTCTAAATACTATGCTTATATTATGCAAAATATTATGCAAATATTATTATGCATATATTATGCAAATATTATTATTATGCATATATTATGCAAATGTTACTATTGTGCATATATTATGCAAAATATTATGCAAATATTATTATTATGCATATATTATGCAAAATATTATGCAAATATTATGTGTTATGCAAATATTATGCAATATTATTATTATGCATATATTATGCAAAATATTATGCAAATCTTATGCATATATTATGCAAATATTATGCAATATTATTATTATTATTATGCATATATTATGCAAAATATTATGCAAATATTATGCAATATTATATTATGCATATATTATTGAAAATCTTCATTCTTTTCCCTATTAGTACGTACGTATGCATTTCCATGGATTATTTTTTGCCGTAGGAGCTAGCGGAAAGAAAACCCAACGTGACCTCTCAGTTGCGCCGACCGATGTACATTGATGGTTTTTGCCGCCTTGAGGAGTTCGAAAGTTAACATTTTGAGTTGCAGTCTGGCGGAGTTTGGTCGCCAGATGTAAGGGGTGATGTGGTAGCGGAACTTGTCTCACAGTTATGACTAGGTTTTCTTGCGTGTGTGTCGTGGTTCAGAGTCCTGTTATCAGGCATTGGGTCTTCCAGCAGACACTCTCTTGGGAGCACTACCTGCTCAAGGCACTTGAAGTAGGCCTCCATGTTGTGTCTGAGGCCCTACTGGAAAATGAATGGAAGTATAACGTCTCCATCTCTAGTGATCACTCCAAACACTTTTGTAATCACCATTAGATTCATCCAACTCTTTCCAAATCTGTCCTCCGATTGACAGCTAAACACTGAAATGTTCGTATTCGAGCTTCTGGTGTGAATGCCAAGCAGTACAGCATGCCGTTTCCAAATTTCTGGTGGAGTGAATTGCGTCATGGTGCTCTTTTTATCACAGACGGTGTACCCCCCCATACATATATATATATATATATATATATATATATATATATATAAGTAGCAGCTAATTATTAAGGATTTTTACTTCCTGTCACTGAATTATTTCTTTTCTTTTTTTTATTTCAGATTTTCTACCAATGACACAACGAAATTTTCCACCTTCGTTTTGGGACCCGCACATATGTAATACGCTATCGAACAGCTACCTGGATTCTAATCCGCTCCCGTTCAATACGTCAAATCCTTACCTAAGTTCGGCCACCCTTCACGGTATCTCCAGTCTACATCAGGTGGCTGCTGCTAGCCCGTGGCATTATCCTATCTCGTCCCACTCTCAAGGTTCGTATCATCGGCCCAGCCCAGCGACGCACATGCACTACGACTTCTCATATTCGTCGATGGCTGCGGCAGCCGCAGCGGCAGCTTCGAGTCGATTCTCAAACACCCATGGACAGTACAATCCTTTGATTATGCCACACCATCCGGTAGCGACGGCCTCGCAGCCGGCCACTGCGACTGCCATGCGCTCGGCCTCAGGACCTTTTAACTCTATGCCGGGGCAGCATTGCGACATATCAGGCAAATCGGCTGCCGATTTGCCGACGACGGCAAGACGTTTTGTTGAATACCCGTCACATACAAATCTGGAACCAGTCTTGACAGGTAAGATCGCCTTCTTATCTTTTACTCTGTTCCTACTACTTTTCTTTTTACTTCCACTCACTCACTCACTCTTTTTGCTTTCTCTCATTCAGTCTTTTCAATTCACTCTCTTTCTCTTACGTTTCTTTATCTCGATATCTTCTGCTTTTTTTACCGCTTTACTCAGTCTTTGTACCTCCTTTTCTTTCTTTGTCTTTCTTCCTTTTTGTTCTCTCTTTCTCTGCGTTGTGCGATTCTTTCATGCTTTTTCTCTTTCACTCACTCCATCACACAAAGATAGAGAGACTTTTCTTTGATACTTTCTTGCGCCTTCTTTGCCTCACTTATCTTTCTAACTTTCTTTCTCTTTGTCCTCTCTTTCTTACTCTCTCTCTCTTCTTCCTCCCCTCTCTCTCTCTCTGTTCAACTTGAGTTCCTTTCTTTCCCTTTCTGCCTGACACACACACTCTCTCTATGCCTCAATTTTTTACTTTCTTGGCCATTTTCTTTTTCTCCTCTCTCTCATACACACTTTCTCTTGTCTTTCTTTCTTACTTTCTCTGTCATTCCTGTCTTTCCTTTTTTTTTTTTTTTTTTTTTTTTTTTTTTGCTTACACTCTCTGTTCTCCCTGGCTTTCTTTTTAGCTTTCTCTCTCTATTCTCCATGCTTTTCCTTTCTTTTCTTACTTACTCATTCCGTTCCTCTTGCCATTCCTTCTTGCTCTCTCTCTCTCTCTCTCCAAACCTATATGTGTATTATCTAAGCGAGCAAGTTTATATATGTGTATGCACACACATATATAAACTTGCTCGCTTAGATAATACACATATAGGTTTGGAGAGAGAGAGCAAAAAAGAATGGCAAGAGGAATGTGTACGTATATAAGTAAGCCTTTCTCTCTTTGAGCGTGCAAGTAGCGATTTTCCAAGCATAGCTTAGATGTGGCACAGAGCCGGAAGTATGGCGCACCCAGCGAGGATCGAACTCACTACTCAGTCGTAATTGTTCTTGCGAGACAAGCTTGCTAACCATTACACCGCCTCGAGGTACCCTCGAGCGTGCAAGTAAATCTTGACGTGTCAAGCATTCTTGCCATGCCTCTTCAGTAGAGTGCACAACATTTCGCCATTTCCACGAACAAACGTCCAGAACTTTTAAATTAAAAATAATAAAATAAAATAATAAATAATAAAAATAATAGGATAAAGAAACAGATCTGAAAAATCTATTTCATCCTATTATTGAGTAAATATTGATAATTTAATATACAGGGTGTTTCAAAAAGAATACGTCAAAAGCATCACGTGATGTGTCAATAACGAAAAAATTTACAAACCTCTAGCATGAACACATATGTTGTATATACATTCAAGTTTCATTTCATGTTTTATAAGTGCTTAATGTGGCCACCACTGGCAGCGTGGACAACATCAAGCCAATATGAGAATTCCTCCCAAACATGCCACGGTCCACCGTGTTGATTGCAGCTGTTATTCAATCTTTCAAGTCATCAATACTTGCTGGAAGTGCTGGAACATAAACTTGGTCTTTAACATACCCCGACAAGAAAAAGTCACACACAATGAGGTCCGGGGATCTGGCAGGCTAAGCACAGAGATCAAGGTCTTTAGCACCTCTCCTCTCAATCCATCGCTGAGGCATGTTTTCATTCAGATAAGCTCTAACCCCGAGATGCCAATGGGGTGGTGCTCCATCTTGCTGAAAAATGAAGTCATTCGAATCTGCCTGCACCGTGACAGTGGCGTTTGTTTTCGCGAACTCAAGAACGCAAAACGCCTTCTGCTGAGGAGTCACGATTTTGATTGATCTTCCCACAATTCAGCTGCACCGGAAGTTATACTAACGACAGTGGTGAAACTGACACCCAATCAAACTTTGATAACTACTCTATCAAATAACCACTGATTGAGTCCACTACAATGCTATAGACCTGAAAAAACAGCGTAATGATTTTGGTGTATTCTTTTTGAAACACCCTGTATTATTGTAGTATTAATTAGTATATAAATTGATAAACTTAAAATTAACATATAAATTGTTAATTATATAATAAACTTATTAATTAGTAAAATATTAGTAAATAAAATACTAGTAAATACTAGTAAAATACTAATAAAAATACTAATAAAATCTGTATAGGTTGAGCCAATTTCCGTTTTTGTTTATTAATTATATTAGAAAAATAAAGTACAATTACATTTTATTCAATTACATATTCACCATTAATTTGCATTTGCTGGATGTATAAATGTGCATTTAGTGTTGCACTGTGTTTTAAGTTCTCTAAATGAATAATACCCCGACAATCCCACCACACGCACAACCTGACCTTTCTTCCATAGAGTTCTGGGAGTCGGTTTTAGAAAATGGTCAGTTGTAGAAATATATATCCTTGTCAATACACCTGCCTTTTGCGTTGAACATTGTCGTACGTAAAACATTTTTCATCACTTGTTATAATATTAAAGTAATGGTCAGTTAAGATGATACAGTTTGCATTAAAATTGGTTCACTAAAACGGAAATTATTAACTATATTTAGCTACTTATGAGAGTTTTCTCCTTATATAATACCTCCCCAAACTAAGTTTAAGTTAAGTTAAGTTTATGCTTATCAATTTTATGTTGACGACCGCAGGGCTCTTTTCGTTCAGGCTTTTATGGATTGCTTGCAGCGCTGGACGTATACATATACATTGAATGTTTCACTGCGTTTTTCTTTTCTGTATGGTTCACTCTTTACAAGGCCCGAGGACCACTCGAGGTAGACGGTTACGTTAGTTTGTGTATAGGTATGAAAGATAACGGTTAACCCTAGCCTTGAACAGGTTAATACTGTTGTGATCGGGGAAACAATCTGTTTGAAGTCGGTTCCACAGAGTAATGGTTCGCAGGAAGAAGCTGCTCGTGTGAAACTTGCGTCTCACTGATGGAAATACGGAGACAATGTGGATGGTTCGCTACTATGCAAATAGCATGGCGTGTTCTTACCGTGAAGGTTTCACCTGGCGGAACCAGGGAATGTAACTCGTCCGAGCATTTTCCGTGGATGTAGTGACAGAATTCAAAATGAATAATACCCTAACGATCTCTCCACACGCAAAAGTTGACCTCTTTTTTATATAGAGCTCAACTATAGGGTCAGTTGTAGAAATGTATCCTTCTCTTGACTGTCATTATCTAAGTTTATGGTTAACGGCCACCTATGATTAATAGATAGGATGATACATTAATCATAAGAGCCCATCCCCACAAAGAAAGTACTTATGACTCAACCTGATAAGAGACAAACTCGAAACATATAATAAGGATCTGTAATGTTATCAGTCCGGAACTGGCATCTTGGCTTCAGTAACGTTTCTTTTTCTATAAATATTTTCATAGCAGTTGTTTTAATAAGCTCTCCTCCTCCGTACTTGGACACCGGGAATTTAAGTGTTCTACTAGACTGGCTATTAGGTCTTATCATTTTACCGTTGATAGGAGTAGATAGGTTCGCCTATCACCCGAATCACACTCCTCCCCAGTTTTTAACATGTGTTAAGGTTTATTTATTGTTTCCTGTTTAGGATCAGGTTTCCAGATCTTTTCATACTCTTTCACTCCCAGTAGGCCCCCTTGCGTCTTAGTGGCATTATCACCTTGCCTGGGGTGAATTAAAAAAAAAAAAGAAAAAAAGAAGCCAAACTCTTTTCCGATTTCTTACTTCCATGTCACCTACGATCTTCAAAAAGGTAAACGCAACGTCAATCGCTATCTTCTGTCTTTCTGAAATCTGTACTTTTATTGTCCTTTCTTGTCTAAAGTCTTCTCATCTGCATCCACTCCCAGCAAACACTTGCGTCTTAGTGGCATTATCGCCTTGCTTGGGATTAAGAACTAGTGATTGCTTCGTTTTACTTGCGATTTTCAAAACGCTTTATAAATATGGTGATCATCTAATTTTCTTTTTTTCTGTTAGCGTCGAGACAATATCATATTTTTCTTGGCGCCGACGCAGACAGGTATCAATTTTGGTGCCAGATGCCAAACGATTACGTAGTACTTTAGAGTTTCTTCACGTCACAATTCTTATCTTCTGTGTTCAGGATATGCATGCTGTGTTTGGGTGGATACAAAGTGAAAAATTGAAAAGAATATCTAAAAACAAGAAGAAAAAGAAAGTGAAAGGCAAATCGACAGTTCAATTATTGCAATTATCACAGAACGCATCCAAAAACAAGTTTAAAATGGCTTACTTTTTGAAACCTCAATATCAGAGTTTCGTCAAGTTGCCTTATTTTCCAACACACGCAATATTGGAGAGGTTTACTTTGCAGGATTATTTATTTATTCTTCTTCTGTGTGCTTCTTCTGGACGTTGGCGATCATGGCTCTCCAAAATTTCCCACACTTTGTATTTCTTAATAAATTTTATCTTTTTGTTATCTCTCCTAAACCTTGTTCCGCCATCTATTTATTCAAGCTCGTTCTGTTTTGTCTATATGCCGTGTCACTTCAGGACGTTGGCGATCATGGCTCTCCACAATTTCCTGTCCTTTGTAGTATTCAATATATTTGTTTGTTTGTTTTCTTTGTTTTCTCTCCTAAACCTTGTTATGGTTGGAAGGTTATGCGTTGTTTTCCTCTGGCCATCTTGCCTTCAATCTGACCTGTGAGCATCTAATTTTCTAAGCCTTCTTTCTTATTATGTGCTCTAGAAATTCCAACTGTCTCTTCCTGATGTTAAGTATAAGTGTCCTTTTTGTTTCTAATGTATTTAGAACTTCGTCGTTGCTCACATGCTCAGTCCATGGTATTCTTAGCATTCTTCTGTAGAACCATATTTCAATTACTTCAAGTCTCTTCTTCATCTGCGAGGACATTATCCAGTATTCACTCATATATAGGAGGACTAATATTATATAACAGCTCAAGACACTTTTCTTTGTTTCTAACGAACTTTTTCTGTTCCTTAAAAACTAGCTTAGCTGTCGAAAGACATCTTTCACTTTCCCAATACGCCTTCAAATTTCTGTTTTCAATATATATTACTCGAAAATTTTATTGATCATATCCCATCCTGGGTCTGACTATAAACTACATCTAGCTGCAAGGCCTCTGATCGGGTGAGTGGAGCTTTTGAGTAGCGTGGAACCACCCTTTAATTGGTGTTTTTCCCAAATTTACCCTGACCGAGGGTGGTAGCACCTGTTAGTGTCTCGGCTAAAACTAATATAAAAAAATAAAAGCAACTAGGAATGTAGAAAATTACCAAGAATACATTTTGTAGTGAAATTGAAGCTAAGCCATATATTGTCAAAAACAAACAACAAAAACAAAACAAAAAAAGTGTTATGATTCATCTGTCTTGTAAGGAGAAACAATTTTTCACTTCACTCCCTATTTGATTTTGTAAAATTATTTAGTTAAAAAAAGGCAGCTAAATAATAATTTAATCATGTAAAAATGTCATTCTCTTGAATTAAGTATAAACTTTAAATATCCATATTTAGAGTCCGGGATTAAATAACCCATACTGGTCGGTATTCTGATAAACAAATATAAGAAAACATTGATCATATCGTCGTGTACATTTCGATTCTTGTAAATTTTTTTTTTCATAACAGACTTACAGCTAGGACTACGCTGTGGGTGGTAATATTTGTACCCCGCACCTCCCAGTTTTATTTTTGTTTTTACCCGTCTGACACTAACACCTTCACCATGAAAGACCCTAAAAAACACTAATGAGATGTTTCCAATGTCAGAGGCATTGAAAAAGATTTTAGTCACTGGGCTTTTCGTTGTGCGAAAGTGACTTACTCCTCTTTATTTTTAGTCCCTTTCCCACCATCTACATTTTCGCTTCCTATGCTTGAAACACGACTTCCGTTTGTAATTTATTCAAAAATTTAAAAGCTTCATTGGGCATGCTCTCAGGCTTGCAATCCAAACATGCACGGTCTCTTCGTATAACTGCTGTAAAGTTGAGTTTGTTGATTTCCTTTGGAAATGCCTTGGAGAGAATTTGACATGTCTTTTGTTTTATCTTCTGTTTCTTTTATTTCTCAAATCTTTAAGTTTTTGCTGATTCTACCATTTATTGTATTTTAAAACACAAGTTCTATTTTCTTTACTTGCTTGTTTTTATTCTTTTTGTATTGTTTTTGCCTTTGACTTTTCAGTCGATCTGTTTTTTCCATAGTTTCCTCTCTCCCTCTTCTTTCTCTCGTTCCCTTTTCTCCTCTTCTCTCTCCCCCTCTCTCTCTCTCTCTCTCTCTCTTGCAATCATTCACCTCTTTCTTTCTTTCTCTTCCGCACGCATTAACCTCCTTATTTGCTCTCATTCTTCTCCAGCTCTTTATCTCTCGTTCCCATTCAATCCGTCTCTCTCGTTCTTATTCGCCTCTTCTCACGCCCTCTAGTTTTCATTCTCTCTCTCTCTTCTCTTTCTTTTTCTTTCTCCTCCTTTTTCTTCTTTCTCTCTCTTTTCCTATTTCTCTTCCTTCACGTTTTATTTCCTTGATCCTTCTCCCTTTTTTCTCTCGTCTCTCCCATTCTCTCTTTTTTTACAATGATATTCACCCTATACGAGTCCCAAGAGCCACTCGAGGT
>OZ010585.1:123975569-124035569 GCA_963932145.1 Acanthosepion lycidas
ATATTGTACAGATCGTTTACACATGTGCTCGCCAGCGCTTCGGTGATGTTTCTCCCTTCCCGCAACTTACTTTTTCTCGGTAATTTTACTACTTAGCGATTTCTATTTTTTTTTTCCTTAATGAATGTCTAAATTTCTACAATAAAAAATTCTAATTTAATCCAAGATTTTTTTTTTTTTCCTTTTCCCGGATTTTATTTATTTATTTATTTGCTTATTTTCTGATTAAAATAAGTAAATATATAAATAAAACGTTGGGCGTTATAGATTTTAGCAGCAACTGGAAACTTTTTTTCCGGTAATTAGATTCAACAAACAGCATTGCATATTTCATCATCATCATTTTTTTTTTTTCATTATTTGCTTCTCTACCTCCTTTCTCCTTCCTCTTCTCCTCTCCTCTCCCTATTTCTCTATCTATTCTTTTCTTGCCTTCTATTTCTTTCTCACTTTCTCTCTCTACTCGCGTTTCGTATTTTTATTTTTTATAATTCTTTAATACTTCTCTTGGGTATTCTATTTTTATATCTGATTACTTGATTAAACTTTTTTTACTTTCTTTCATTTTCTTTTTTATTCTTTCTTTCTTTATCTTTCTCTATATTTCTTCTTCTTTGTTTTCTTTTCTTACGCTCTCGTCTCCTTTCTTTCTCTTTTTGCCTTTTTTCTCTCGTCTCCTTTACTTCATGTTTTTTACCATTGTTTCTCTATTCTCTTTTTTCTTTTACTCGTCTTCTTTTTCCTTGTATAGCCTTTCTTTCCTTATTCTTCCTTATCTTATTCTCTTCTTTCTTTCTCTATTCCCGTCTATATTTTTCTATTTTATTATAAAATATTTATTAAAACAATGAAAGAGACTACACTTATGTAATATCTTTCTTTTTCTTTTTTAGAAATATTTTTCTTTATATATTCTGTCTTTTCTTTCTCTATTATGGCTTTTCTTTCGCTTTCCCGCCTTTCTCTCGTCTTTCTGTTTTTCTTTCTCTCTTTATTTTCTTTTTCTTACTCTCTTTACCCCTTTCTTTCATTCTTCTCTTTTCCTAATCTTCACCTTCTTTTTCTCATTTCTTTCTTAATTCTTTTTATTCATCTATCTTCTTGTCTTCAATTCTATATTTTCTTTCTTTCTTTTTCTTTCTACTCCCTGTTCTTTGTCTCCACTCTTACTCTCTTCTTTCTCTCTTTTTTCTATACCATTCTCACTTTTTTCATTTTATATTCGTCTCTTCCTTTCTCTTATTTATAACATCTCACTTTTTATGCATTTAGCATCATCTGTTCTTCTTCTGAAGACTTATTTCAGATTAACGATGATTATTTGTAATTATTCGTCATTTTTTATATTAATGTTCGCCCAATACAGGGCCCAAAAGCCACTCAATATAGAGTTACTGTGTGGTGCTGTATAAGCGTAAGAAAAGGCAAGAAAGGAAGTACATGGGGATAGATAACTTAACCCTAAACCTGAAGAGGTCATGATTGTAGCGATTGGAAAACATCCTACCGAGAATGTATTCCATAAAGCAACAGTTCTTAGGAAGACGCTGTATGAATAGAACTTCCTCCTTACTAATGGAATACAAAGGGAATAGAGATGATTCGCCCTTGTGTACATCCATGGCGAGTCCCACTTGTAAAAGCTCAGGGGTGGTGGGACTAAGAAATGTAGCTAGTCAGAATGCATACCATGGAAAAAGCTCGTGGCGTTTTGTCTGAGGGAAAAGGCTTGTTGGGTGGAAATAATTCATCACCCACAAGGCCGCATAAACGCGTTTGAAATCGATCAGAACAGCCAAGTGAGAACTGGCACCTCCAGCCCAGATGTGCCAACAACTTTTTTTCTGATCTGGCACTTGTAAAGCTAGGTATAGCAGGTGGGTAGACAGATATTTACTGGGGCGCTGAAATGAACCGATCATTTTCCCAGCATCTTTAGCAATAGATCAGATATATGAGTTCCTGATGAGGTCTGGAGAGGGCTTGAGTCCCAATCGACTTTCAAGACACGGAGCCTCCTTAAGAGAATATCCAACGATCATTCCAGCATCTTTAGCAATAGATCAGATATATGAGTTCTACTTAAGGTCGGAGAGAGACGTTCTAGACAAGGAGCCACTTTGAGAGAAGATCCATCCATTATGATAACTGAAAGTAAGTTCTGTTCGGTGGTGGTGGAAAGTTACTAGTTTAGACCGTATAGGATTTTACAAGCCAGTCCTTACCCCTACTGAACCACTTGGGTTAAGTCGTAGGAGAGATGGGCTGCTCGGTTCTGGTCTTCCATATTTTTGGAGATGCGCCTATAGACTGTTTTATCCACCGTACAAGTACATTAGGAAGCACGGTGGAGTAATGGATAGCGGCTCAGATTGAGGAATCGGAGAGCAGAGTTCGAATTCCAGTTGAATCCATTCCGCTCACTTACGTGCTAATACCCTTGGGAAAGGTATTAATCCTCGTCTTCTCCTCCCAGCTATGGGTAAATAAAAGGATAGACCGGGTTCTATAGTCTTGGATGGCAACTGGTCTACCGCTGAAAATAATGGCAACCTTCTGCTGAAAAAAAATTGCCTCGTCAGTCATGTATCGAAAGATACGCGTTCAACACGAATTATAATCAATGTTCATTTTTTAACCAATTTATTGAAAATATTGATGTGTAGTTAAAATTTTGCTCAATCCAGTGGTATTATTATACGCCCGCATCTGTTGTCGTTTGTACAAATAAACAGGAGACATTACTTTCGGAGTGTCCATCGCTACTCGAGTAATTTGAACAGTTTGAGCGAAACAAAGTAGTACGGAATTTTTTCCACTGCCTTCGTGAGCAGTATTTTGACATTTTGATCTGACCATTTTTTTTTTTTTTTGTGATATTATTTGGAAGAAGGAAGCAGTAGAAACAATCAACACCAAAACTGAACAAACAGCTTTAATTAAATTCCAAAACCAAAACAAAACTGTTAAATAAGTGATATAAACAAATTTTTACTACGTTAATAAATAAATAAATAAATAAACAAAATAAGAAACAAAAATAAAAACAAGCAATATAATTTGACCTAAATAGATAAACAAACGACTTCCGGTGAAATAACCGCCATAACAGAATACCCACAATGCACCACTAACCCGTATATATATAAATACCCGAGAAAAATAACAGCACACGTGGCCTGACGATTGCATATAGCATGAAACAGACTGTCGCCTCTAAGTGTTGACTTCTATGTTCACTTTTATATTTACACACGCTCTATCTCTGATATTGAGCACTTTATTCCATAAATATAGCACACCTTAAGACTATATATATATATATATATATATATATATATATATATATATATATATATATATATATATATATATATAATATTATTGGTTACTATACACATACATATATGTACATATATCTAAAACACACAAATATATATACATACATACATACACACACACATATATATATGTGTGTGAAAAAAAATTTTCTAAGAAGATAGAATTCAGGGAGAACTCAATGTCCAGGACAGAGTAAGGATATAATAAAAAAGGTTTAAACACTAGTACTCCATGGTCATAATTTATTCCATTGGAATCGTAAATACGATCCAATTCATGAATTGGATCGTATTTTTATTATATATATATATATATATATGTGTGTGTGTGTGTGTGTGTGTATTATAAATAAGCCATTTCCGATTTTGATATACCGTTCTTTTATGGACACACACACACACACACACAAGATATTAAGAACATCCCACCACATGTGTGTGTGCATATTTTTTAAAATCATTTCATAAAAAGGAAGGCAATAAAGCTACTAGGACGCAAGGGGGTTACTGAGTGCTAGAGAATATGAGAAAAACTACTATTAAGGAGAGAAGACAATAAAAGAAGAAGAATCAAGAAGACAAAAGATAACGACTGATATTGCATTTAAATTTTTGAAGATATAAATTGAATGAAAAGCAAGAAACCAGAAAGAAAATAAAGTAGTTCTCTTATCTTACGTAAATCTGTACGAAGAATTTCATGGATTTTCTTTCACATTCGGCAGACTTCTTGGTATTTATTTACAGATTGGATTTTCTTTTCTCAATTATAAAAATTATAATTTACTTATTTACAACGTAAGTATTTTTATTGCTTAAAAAAAGTTACGTTTCGGATAGTGTAACAGAGACTGGCTTTGCTGCAATGGCTTCTTATGAATCGTAAAACGCGCTTAGCTTGGACGTGCTTTCCCAGATTAAAACGCGAATAACTGTTCGATTCCTATAGGGAGATACAAATTCTTTAATAAGTCTTTCTATCACTAAGCCGGTAGATATTAAGTTCATTGTTTAACAAAAGGGGAGTGTCAAATATAACGGTTATAGTAATAACACACACTCTTATACGCGGGCGCACGCGTGTGTGTGTGTTTTATATATATATTATTTTATATGCACAGTACTTAGTGGAAAGTGCTCAATATCAGTGAGAGAGCTAACATATTCAGGTTTTCTGTTTGTCACGCAAAAGCGTGAAACCCACGGTCACAAACTCATATCCATGCAATTGAATATATATATAGATAGATAGATAGATAGATATAGATATATATATAGATATAGATATACATATATATATATATATATGTATGTACAGGGTGCGATGGAAAAATTGTCGTTTAAATAACGCAAAAATGGAAATAAAACTGACATAACACTGATGTTTTTTTTATATATATTTACCAAAACTAAACAAATACTAAAGAGTAAATTTATTCATTAAAAATCGCCATTGCCTTCATCCACGACCACCAGACAACTTCGGAATCTCCTGCATCTCTTCTGGGTGTTATCTTTTTGTAAGTTGGTGAATGCTGCCATAATCAATGCCTTCAGTTCATCTTTGGTCTTACAACGAATTTTGTTAGTGTCTCGCTTAACTGCGCCTCACACATAATAACCAAGTGGGTTGCAGTCTGGAAAGTTAGCTGGCCTGATGTAAGGGGTGATATGGACGCAGATCTGACAGCCATGTCTGTTTTTTTTTTCTGCTTCTGTGGCATGGTGCAGAGTCATGTTGCCAGACATAGGGTCTTCCAGCAGGAACTCACATGACCCAGGGCTGCACTACCTTCTCAAGGCACATAATGTAGGCCGACGTGTTGTGTCTGAGCCCGAGTGGGAAGATGAAATGTGGCCATCACTAGTGATCAGTCCAAACACCTTCGTAATCACCATTAGACTCAGACAACTATTTCCGAATCCTCTGCACTGTCCTCAGATTGACACCCAAAAACTCTGAAATGTTCATATTGGGCTTTTCGGTGCTAATGCCAAGTAGTGAAGTATGCCGTTTCCAAATTTCTGTCGGATTGAATTGCGTCATGGTGTCTCTCTCTCTCTCTCTCTCTCTCTCTCTCTCTATATATATATATATATATATATATATATATATATATATATATATATATATATATATATAAATATTACTTAAACATTATTTGTAGTAGATACTCGGATTATATATATATATATATATATATATATATATATATATATATATATACACACACACACGCTCGGTTTCTTTATTATGATTATCTCAAATCCTTCTAATAATTTCTATCACTTATATATATATATATATATATATATATATATATATATATATATATATAAGTGATAGAAATTATTAGGAGTATTTGAGATAATCATAAGTATGAAACCGGACGTCTACTCAAATCCGAGTATCTACTACAAATAATGTTTAAGTAATATATATATGTGTGTGTGTGGGAGGGTAGAAACGTTTTCACTTACAATCTATTTCTCTATCTTCTCTTTATTTGTATCAAATTTTTCTTTATTTCATTTCACCTCTCCATCTTTCTCAATCGTCAGGCGATACAGAGGAAAGTTAAGACAAGTCGGAAAAAAAAGGCTGAAACGTGAAAAACAATATGTCTCATCGGCTCTTGACATTTTACGAAGATGTCACACCCACCCCTAAACCGACCATCTCACCTCATCCATTTTTTTTGTGTTCATGAACAATTCACACTTGGAAATCTCTACTTCTTAGTTTCAAAATTCCTACTAAGAGTTTCTCATTACCTGGACAAGGGCGTGGTTCCAAGAGAAAGACTGCGATTTATGCTAAACTAAACTTAGTCTGACACAAGGCCAGATAGAAAAGGGGACCAGAGTCAAAACTTCCATTTAAATAACTAACTGAAGAGAGTGTGTTCTTTAAATCCGGTAAATCCCTCATTTCATGCAGAAGATGCAGTTATTACTAGATCACTGAATTTAATGAATATTGATCTGTTAACTTCCAAACTGTCAGCATGCATATAACCAATGCCCTCACCTGAGGGTCATTGACATCAGTCGATTACATTGATTCGTTCTCTACTGCTTACCAATCCTTTGTCGGTTAATTTAATCCAAAAAATAGTTTTAGATTGTAAGAATTTTTTTAGTGGAGTGTTGGAACACAAGTTTTACTAATTAACCCATAACTGGGGAGAAGTAGGTTCATAATTAATGAGAATTTGATTTACAAACAATGAAATTATAGTGTAAATATAAAGTTAGGGATCAATTCTATATCACAATCAGTATATAAACTGACCCCCTTACTTTGAGAATGTAACTAAATCTAAATGACATGTCTGCGGAGTTAATCAGTATTTGATTGTGTCATTCGTTTTCTATGGCTTATTATAACCATTGCAGGTTATTTAAAGCCAGAAAATATTTTTAGATTGTAAGAAGTTTTTGATATAATAATGGTATAGTGATACAAGTCTTACTAATTAACCCATAGCTGGGAGGAGAAGCGGTGCTTTCATTCCATTCCCAAGGGTATTTGCGCGTTAAGTAAATATAACAAACCTAACGAGAATTGGAACTCGGCTCTCCGATTAACAATTCAGAGCCATTATCCATTACACCACCTGCACAACCAAGCGTAAAGCACCCGGTATTCCCAAGCAGTCACCCATCTAGGTACTAACCAGGCTCGACGTAGCTTAACTTTGGTTAATCAGTCGTTTATGAAAAGCAAGCGTTTAATCGGGAACAAGCAGGTAGAATAAATTTTTTCTCAGTGTCATTAATAGAATGAACCTTCCAAATTAAAATAGAGGAGATACATTGTATTTTTGTCATTCATGACGTGGACAATCAAGGCTCACTACAGCTTCCTTTCTTTAATATAAAATATTCTCATAATGATTTTCAGAAGATCAAACAATTATTATTTTGCGAAAATGTTTTTAATGACAAAACTCTTCAGGATGGAGTTAATCATATCTTTCCACAGCTTCCTTTCCTTTGGGATAGTAATGAAGTCCTCACAAACAAACACATCAATTCTACATAATATTCATAAAACTTTAGTGTCGATTTTTGGTGTATGCCAGTTTTTAACATATTTTACAAGTATAAATTTGAATACTTGAAAGAAGGATTCCACTTTCAGATTGGTTTGGTTTAGTTTGGTTTGGTTTGGTTTACGGCATATCAGTCTTAATGGGTTATTTAATGCGATTTTTATTGCTGGTAATATTTTTTCCAAAAATGTATTGCTGGTATTAAAACCTATTTTTACAATTTCATCGTGTTTTGACCCCAGTTTGGGGTTAACTATTTGCCCATAGCTGGGACCTCTAACAGGTGCTACCACCCGGGTTAGGGTGGATTTGGGAATACCAGCAACTAAAGGGTAGTTTCCCGCTCCTCAAAACCTCCTGATCAGAGGCCTTGATGTCGGATGTAGTTTATCGTCCTACCCAGGACACCACTTTCAGATGACAAGAATCTTTTATTCGATTTGTCGAATCATATCAAGTTCCAAAGACAAACTACCCTTCTTTTGTTAATTTACTGGGATTACATTCTAAATATTATTCTGAATCTTTTCTAATTTTTTTTAAATACCCTTTAGCATATATATATATATATATATATATATATATATATATATATATATATATATATGAATATTCTACATCATAAAAACAAAAAAATTCAGATTACATATCCTAGAAGCAATTTATATTAACAAAAATTGAAGTCGACACTTAACAGAATCAACTATGAAGACTGCAGTATTTGCCTATAAAGGAACAGTCTTTTCACGCTTTAATGTGCGTATGACAATCACATTATAACAGCGTGAAAAAATTCCATAATGGATAATTTTTTCACGTTCTAATGAACACTGAGCACATTGTTTCGGGTGAAATGATTTAGAAAAAAATATACACTACCTCTTTAAATGAACTCAGACAGATAAAATATGTGTGACGCAATCTATTATCTGTCTGAGTTCATTTATTCAAAAGGAGAATAAATCTGACGCTATCCAGCGTAATGTGCCTCTAATTTTTCATGTTTCACATTTAATTTTATCCTCTTTTTTGGATGGGATTATTGAATGTTTTAAACTAATAATTTTCTTTTATGTTTTATTTTCTTTTAATTTTTATTGAAATTTTTATTGTACTCTATCTATTTTAAGTTTTATTTTCCTGTATGTTTTATTTTCTTTCAGGTATGGAAGGACCTATGCAAGACAATGGAAAGGACATGTACTGGTATTAGACGGAAAAATAATCTTCATTGAGAACAATTTACGAAATGATGACTACAACGAATAAGATACTTGGGAGCCTCAAAACCAGGAGACAATCCCCAAAATATTTTAAAACCCACTGCAGTCATGTGACTGAGAAACGGACATGATGTGTTTTCAGAAGCAAAACAATCCGATGACAAATTTGTCTCTCTTCGTTTTGAAAATTAATTTGATTCGTTATTTTTTCGTTCCAATTCACCAATGAAACATCTTTGCATGTGCAAAGAGTAAACAAAATAACGACTTAGCACATTATTTAAAAAAAAATTTAATTCATCTTTTTTTTCCTCAAATGTTATGCTTGTTTTTTGTACTTTTTATTAATTAATGAGAAATCTGAAACTCCCTTTTAAAAAAAAAAAGATGGGAAAATTTGATTTATACAAATCAAAAATTGAACAATGGACGAAATAAACGTTTTTTTTTGGGGTTTTTTTTTATTTTTTTTTTTTCTTCTTCGTGGATGAACCCCATAACTGTTGATTTGCCTGTCCGAGTAAGGACGGACTCGTCTATCGTTCTGTAACCCAGTTCGAGAAGAGATTCATTCAAAACTTCCACAGTGGATACATCCATTGACAACCAAGGTTGCTTTCACACAAACAAATACAAGTAGAATCGTGATGCTTTTAACCTTCTAGTCACGGAATTTTTGGTGAATAAATGTCTGACAGTTTTCGTTTCTTAATATGCTCTCAAAAATGATAGGAAACAACAAGAACAAAATACAGACAATAGGAATTTTCAAATTATGTCACCTTATCTCGGTAACCATTCAAAATGTCCGTCCCAGTTGACTGAGAACTAAACGCTTTTCCAAATATAGACTCGTCTTTTCTTCGGGGTCTTTTGGTAATACAGTTATTTTCTTGAATTTTATAGCATATATTCTCAGCTAAAAAATCTCGGACTGATTTCTTTTTTCAATGTTATATTTTATATGTCAGTCTATTTAAGGACCATGTTTGCAAAATGTCCTTGCTGAAAACCTATCAAATTTGAAGTTTGTAATATTCTTCTCTATCCATTTGAGACATACGGTTGTACGTGCACGTGAGTACGACTATTAAAAAACAATGTTATCACCAGTGACACTGGAAAAAAACTATGGAATCTAAATGCAACGTAAACAAACTGTCAAGTACTTCGACAAATCCTTCATTCATTCTACAAGCGTCTGAGCCAGTGTTTTGTATATTTTATTTTCTCCCGTAACGATTTATGGAAGACTATGAAAAAGTGGCAAATTTGTTTGTGCGGCTCTTTACGTTCTTTAGAATTTCATCAGACTAAAGTAATGTTTAGGTTGATGCGACTACACATTCGCCTGAACGAGAAAAGGGCGCTGACATTTAAAATTATTTTTTTTCCTTCTCAGTGACCCCTCTCCTTCATGCGCATGTGAAATAGACATAAACATCACTGTAGTCTGATGAAGTCCTAAAAGTCGAAGTGCGTTACATGAGACCTTTTTTCCACTTTGCCATAGTTTTTCCTAAAATTGTTCTTGATATATAAACATTTATATATCGTTTTCCCAGTATATATATATATATATATATATATATAGCAATGTATGTGATTTATTGTATCATCAGAAAATGTCCATCAAAAATTATTTTGAGATTCTAAAGTAATTTCATTATTATTATTATTATTCGGCCAGTCAGATAAGTGCCATACATAATATACATTTGGATGATCATGTCACTTTAGAGTTATGATTGCTAGGCAGATATTCCCGCAGTAGGCTGCCGTTTCTTTCTGTGGTAGACTGGTCTCCAACCAAAGCTATAGGAACCAGACTGTTCTGCTATTCAAGTTGTAGCTGCGGGTGAGGGAGAAGAGATGAATACATAGCTTTCCCAAGGGTATTTGTGTGCAAGTGAATATAACAAACCCGACTGGAATTCGAACTCAGATCTCCGTTTTCTCATTCCACGCCGATATCCATCATACCACCCTGCACACCTCATTATTATTATTATTATTATTATTATTATTATTATTATTATTATTATTATTATTATTATTATTATTATTATTATTATTATTGAGTGATCAACACACCAACAAAGTGACGCTGAGGTACAAATATGTTAATACAAAGCCCAAACATATACTTATTATGAAGGTATAACATGCACACCACATCCAACACAGCCAAATGTTCGCGATATGGTGACAGGCTGTGATAAAGGCAGAACATAATCTAATAAAAGATGGTGCCTTGTTATAAATACCGTTTGGTCGGATAAACCAGTCCGTTAAGTGAGTCTCCGATTGAGGATGTTCCCAAGTATCTAGATATGGCTTCTAAATTGTCATGGCTGCTTCATCCCATACACTTTTAAAAAAAGAAAGTAAACATCTCTCTCGATACCTGGCCAGTTTGCTACAATATTGCTCTCAATCCTTCTCCCTCTCTCTCTCTCTCTCTTTCTCTCCCTTTTCTTTCTTTCTTTCTTTCTCTCTCTCTCTCTCAGTACTATAAACAGAGATGTACACTACGTCAATCCTTAAAGTGCATGCTCAACTGGTTATGGTCAGACAATTGACAAGCAAATGTGTGGAACTGAATAAAAAGACAAGATAAAACATTTACATGTTAAAACCACCAAACAAAATCAGAAGCCATGTGAGTCATGCCACTTGTAGCATCAGAGCATTTATTATTATTGACTCTATTGACTGAATAAATGGGGTCTTAAGTTTTAAACCTTATTATATACTGTATATTTATAAATATCATTTAAATAATGCAAATAAAAAAGGGAAAAAATGTATGGTTAAATAAAGACCATACGGTGTCTCTCCTTTGAGCAGAAGAAGTTGTAGTCATCAGCTGAGGTCATCTTTGAATTGTGAAAACCTGGAAGTAAAGCGTTTGTGATACGTTTAAATTCTCTACGTATGTTGGCTTTTACTCAGAAATTTTGGGTCTGCAGTTAAAAAAAACAAAAAAAACTTATAAATGTCGTCTTGAAGACTCGAAAGAGATAATGATATACAAACTTAACGTATTTTTTACCTCTATTCAAAACTGACATGAATGCGTGTATACAGTGAATACTTGCACATATACACCTTGACGCTCCAATAAATATTTACATGAATATTTAGAACTAAAAACTTTTCAAATGTTATGTGAAAAAACTTAACAAGCCCTTGGTTTCAGACTTAAGTTATTTTTGTGGAGGGAGGGGTTAAAAAAAAGGAAAAGAAAGCTGAAACCATGTTGATATGAGGAGAACATTGCAAAAAGGCGTAGCAGTTATCGACTGGGAGAATAGAACCGTGTTCGAACTGCGCTTGTGACTGTTTATATCACTTTTATTTGAAAACCCTTCTAAAGGCGTGAATCCAACCTGTCACTGGGTCCTGTCCAGTCGCCAGTCATCTTAAATACTTGTTTCCCTATGACATGCTCGGATGATCGACAGAGAAAGGAGTAGGTGAACAGTTTCGTCAGTGATACAATAATATACCTCTTCAGAAAGTGTCTTTACTTTTTTAATTCTTTTTTTAAATGTATATAAAGAATTCAAATAATGAATGATTCTTCGTAAATATAAATAAGAGAAAAATGGCTCATCCGCAAAATGGATTGTACAATCTGTAAGCGGGAATAAAACCTTTATATTATGGTTGTTGAAAAAGAAAAAAAGAAAAAGCCATATGCGATTTTAAACAATAAAGTCTGCAGTTTGGATCATATTAAGTGAATTGATCCGTGAGAATTTGTCGTATTGTTATATTCATTAAAATCTAATCAACTCATATATATATATATATATATAAATATATATATAAATATATATATAAATATATATATATATATTTATATATATATATATATATATATATTAAGACATTGTTAAGTTTATACATTCTTTTTATAGATACAAATATTTAAGTAAATGCTCTGTTTTATAATAAACAGTATTAGTAACATTTACCGGCCTTAAAATAATTGTCGGACTTTGTCCATTTCATAATGTGTTACGTCATTTGTTTATTACATTTGGATACGCTTTGAGCAGATATGAATGTACGTGAGAGATTCATGGAAGATTGAAGTTTAAAAACAGTAAAATCGACCTTACTAACTGAACGATTCTCCGTGGCTCGATCGATTAAGGCAAGTCAGGCTATATGACGGTTCCGTATAGGATACAGGTTCGATTCCTGTCGGAGAACGAATATTTTCTCGGGCATTCAGGCCGGTAAATGTTACTAATACTGTTTATTATAAAACAGACCATTTACTTACATATTGGTATCTATAAAAATCTATAAACATAAAAATGTCTTCAAATAATTGTCGGACTTTGTCCATTTCATAATATATATATTTATATATATAAACATATATAAATTGTCGGACTTTGTCCATTTCATAATATATATATATATATATATATATATATATATATATAAACACACCGGGGGGTAACAGCAAAATTATCCAAGACCTGAAACAGCATAATTATCCATCCACAAAATGTTTACTATCTAGAAAACTACTAAACTGAGTTTTTTCAGGTTTTCAGATACGACGTTTACCATTTGATGTAAGAATCATAGAAAAATTCTTTGAGTTATACAGCTAGAAAGAGAACAAGTAAAAATTGTTTTGTGTCAGCTCCACTGTCTTCCCAACTGACCAATAGTGAGAGGAAAAAGATCATTCAGGTCTTCAGTAATGGTACCAACATTCATAATCTTGTTTCCATCTTCAAGGCCTATTCAAGAACCATCGTTGAATAAGTTTAAAATAGTTGGAAGAGTAGAGAAGAAAACTGGATTAGGAGGTCACAGCAAGAAGAGGGATCATCATTTCAACTTATAGCTAAAGAGATCAATTAGATCCAACTCAATCCATACGACAATTGACACGTGGGAGATAAGTTTCAGTTATGACAGTACAAAGGGCAATGAAAAAAGACTTGAAAATGAAATCGTACGTGAAACCTGTGAGGCACTTTGTTACTCCAAGACAGAAAGTTACAAATTTAGAGAAGGCAAAGATCATGAATAAGTGAGAAAATGATCCAAGAATAATATATATATATATATATATATATATATATATATATATATATATATGTATATATAGATATATTTGAACTTTATTTCAATCCTTCATTAGCTTCCGATCCTGAGCTATGATTAATTATGAATGAACATGTCATTTTCGTTTATGATAGATTTCATCACGATACCGTTGATAAGCTTAGATAGTAATTATGCGTTCTTATTGCTCAAAGTAGAGTCTAATAGTGTTATAAAAACGCGGAGAATTCCAGTAAGATAGCTTTAATCATTTCTAAGATACAACGGTTCAGAGCTTAATGTAAGAATTGGAAAATTTTGCTGTTATACGATTTTAACAATTTTGCTTACACCACACACACGCGCGCGCGCACACACACACACATATATATATACGTGTTTGTTTCGCCTTTCTTCGCTTCATCAGATCAAAAACCGAAAATAATATGTGTGTGTGTTATTTTTGTGTAGGCTTAAATGATAAGTTATTCGTACTTTTTCTGGTAAGTTGGTGTTTCTCGTGATGAAAGAAAAAGGTAGAAATGAATGACTTTTAAAAGAGCCGTAAATATTTAACTTGTCTTTATAATTCTTAGTTGATGTCGAAAGTTATTCATATATTGTCCTATCTTTTCTGGTAAATTCAAAATGACTCGAAAGCAGGTTATATATATATATATATATATATATATATAGAGAGAGAGAGAGAGAGAGATAGGCTTTTCTTAAATTAATTTAATGCCAATCCTTATCCAATTTTTCGTAATTATACTCACACACACACACACACATATTTTTTCTTTCGTTTTTTGATTTCATGAAGCCGAGAATGGTGAAAAAAGGAATCAAATCTATTTTCCATGAAGCGGTTTTCCATTTGTTATATATCAAAACTTTTTCTAGATTCTATATCCTATATTATACTATATATATATATATATATAAATATATATATGTGTGTTTGTGTGTGTATACATATATATATATATATATATATATATATATATATATATAGGTAAAATGAGAACAAATAGAGTATAATTCCGCTGTACGTAAAATTTAATTTAAAAGATGGCTCAATACAAAGTAAAACTAAATATTATTTATTTTAGGATATTGAACAAAAACGTGAAAATACGCGACACAATTAAATCATGTTTCAACACACACAAATGTTTCTCCTCGGGTAATATCAAACTACTGGAGAGTGAACTATTTAATTTCCTAAGCAGAATACTTCCTCTTTTTTCGAGAAAAAAAAAATCAGAAAAAATCTGGGCTTTACCAAAAAAAAAAAAAAAGAAAAAAAAAGAAGGCCCACAACCCTATTTCGTAATTTTGTAGCTATGTTTAAATTTTTTTTTTGTTTTAATATTCTAAAATAAATAATGATATATATATATATATGCCTCCAGATTAAGTTGGAATCTCCATCAACTCTACTGGAGGATCCCCTTGTTTAAGCTGGTGAGTGTTGCCATAATCCTTTCCTTCAGTTCATCTTTACTGTTACAAGGAGTTTTGTTGGTCTCTCGCCCAACTGTGTCCCACACCAAGGGATGACCTGACATATCCATCAAGATTGTGCACTTTCGCACATACAACAGGTTGCGATATATAAATTGTCGTCTAAATGACGCAAAAATGAAAATAACACTGACATCTCATTTTAACAGATATGTTTATCAATATTACACAAAAATATCTTAAAATACTAAAGAGTAAATTTATTCAATAAAATCGCCATTGTCTTCAACCACGGCCTTCAGACAACTTCGGAATCACCTGCATCTCTTCTGGATGGTCTCCTTGTTGGTGAATTACTTGCGGCTGTTATAAGTGTTTGTTTCTTTGACGCTTATTTATAACAATTGGATGCATTAAAGGACTGTGTCGCAATGAGTAACCTAGATTCGTTCTTGAATGCGACATCCGCAGCTATGACTGGCCAGACATATCCGTCACTTTCGCACATACAACAGGATGCGATGTATAAATTGTCGTCTAAATGACGCAAAAATGAAACATAACACTGACATCTCATTTTAACAGATATATTTACCAAACTTACACAATAATATCTTGAAATACTAAAAGAGTAAATATATTCAATAAAACTTCGGAATCTCTTGCAACTCTTCAGGGCGGTCTCTGTTTTTTAAGTTGGTGATAATCCTTCTCTTCAGTTCATCTTTGCTATTACAAGGAGTTTTGTTGGTCTCTCGCCCAACTGTGTCCCACACATAATAATCAAGGGATGCTATCTGGGGAGTTAGGTGGCCAGATGTATGGGTTGATGTGGTCGCAGAAATTTTCTGGCATCCATGACGGCGTTTTCCGGCTTGTGTGGCATGATGCAGAAACCTATTATCAGACATAGTTTTTTTCAGCAGCCACTCACATGACCCAGAGCAGCACTACCTCCTCAATGTACTTGATGTATGCCTCCGTGTTGCGCGTTAAGCCGCTTGAGATGAATGGAGGCATAACGTCGCCATCGCTAGTGATACACTCCAAACAACGTCGTAATCCCCATTAGACACATCCCTTTCCAAATCCTCTGCACTGTTCTTGGATCTTCCGGCGCAAATGCAAAGCAGTACAGCTAGCTGTTTCCGAATTTCTGGCGGAGTGAATTGCCTCACGGTGTTCTTTTTCTCACACACAGTATCCAACTGTCCATACTATAAAATGCTGTTAACAAAAACAAAAACAAACAAAGCGCATGTGCGAAATGAAAAATTTAAAATGGCGGCAGAAATATCCAGAATATATAATAACACACACATATTTGTTCCATTCATGATGAACATTTACCCATCGCAACCTGCACAATTATAGTATGCACATACATGTTTTTTTTTTAGTAAATAAATGTACAGCTCACCTACCTTTACAGTATAGTATAAATATCAATATTTACATTTTCCAACAACCAGTTTTCACTTGGTACCTAACGGCTGCATCGTGTATATAACTCTTGTGCTACCGACAGGGAAAAAGTTGTATATTTATTATTAATATAAATTTGAGCTCGGTTACTGTACATCGGGCACTGTTCTATTATCGCCAGCACACAATGTGTGACATTTTGTGTGTATATATATATATATATATATATATATATATATATATATATATATATATATGTATATATATATATATATATCCATCTCCAGGTAAAATGTGAACATATGGAGTATTATTCCACTGTACCATTTAATGTAACATTTAATTTAAAAGAGGCCTCAATATATGCATATATATATATGTATATATATATATATATGTATAGTCAAACTATATTTTTTACGTGTGTGCATGTGTGTTTTACACACACACACACATATATATATATAACACTACTGTGTGAAGTTATGAAAATTTTTTGAATTCCGACATTTTTACGTTCGATGGAACCAGCTTCAAGTAACTCAAGGTGACGTCATATAAGTGGTTAAATTATGTAAGATAAAAATTGTTTTATATAAAAGAAATGTTTAATTTAAAACAAACAAAAAAACACACACACATGCATAAAAACTTCAGTTTGTCCATTTATCTGAAGTCACGTTGAGTGACATAAAATTGATTCCATCAAAAGCAAGAACGCCGAATTTAAAAACCAGTTGCCTAACTACATCGAGAATATATAATAATATAACACACACATATTTGTTTCATTGATGAACATTTTTATTTAAAACGATCCCCTTTTTCCTTTATTTTTGTTTTATAAAAAATAATATTTCTATTATTTGCTATTATCTCAACGTGGAAAACAAGAAGAAAGCTCAATGAATATTAAATACTTATTAAGTCATTGTTTGTTCGTTGCTTTTTTTCGTTTTTTTGTGTTTGATCTACACACAATTTCATATTGCATTCACAAGATTAATCGGAACTTTAATTCTCAAAGGATAGACTGAAGGCAAATGGGACAACATAAGAAAACAACGTATCACTTACCTCGCGAGTTTGGTTAAATAGATGACAGAGCAAGTTTCTAGGGGAGATAACAAAAAGACAAAATTTATTAAGAGCTACAAAGGAAAGAAAGTTGTTTTTTTTGGCGGTTTTGTTTAAGAGTTTCCCCCCAAGCAAGGCGGAAAGACACTAGCACGCAAGGGGTTACAGAGAGTTGGAGCGTGAGCAAATAGCAGTGATAGAGGAAAGGGTGAAGAGAAGGATAGGTGATAGATTAGGTCATCTGGAGACGTCGATTGACATTACATTTGAAAAGTTGGAGATTACAGCTATCAGGGAAACAGGAAGAGGGGAAGGAGTTCCACAGGAGAGAGGTGCGAGACATAAAGCAATTGGAGTAGAATAGACGGCTACATTTAACAGTTTCGACAGTGAAAGGGTGAGAGCGAGATGTCAGCCTAGTAGAACGCTTAAATTCATGAAGTCTGGGAACCAGCGAAAGCAGCTCCTCGGAGCAGTTACCATGAAAGCATTTGTAAAAAAGACAAGAGAGCGACTGCAGACGAGATGCCAGATCAGGGCCAATTACATTGCATATCCGTCTTTGGATTTTATCAAAGGCCTTGAGACAAACATAAGGGGCACCAGACCATATATGGCGGCAGTACTCCATGCAAGGGCGAATGGTTGATTTGTAGATTTGAATGATCGACTCCGGCGAGAAAAATTTCCTGGCGCGGTACATGGAGCCAACTTTCCTTGCAGTGGACAATGCTATTGACTCAGGTCAGCAGTCAATGTGAGGCCGAGTAGTCGCAAAGAGGAGTTATGGAGAGCTATGAATGCCAACATCCTGAACGGACACGGTACACAGAAGAAGATTCTCATAGATGAAAAAGTGACTTGAAGCAACAGAAACGTGGTTCTACAGAAGGATGCTGAGAATACCATCGGACACGTGAACACCGACAAAGAAACAAAAAAAGATACTTATATTTAAGATCAAGATGAGAGGGTTGAAGTTTCTAGCGCACGTAATGAAGAAAAAGGGCTTGGAAAATTTGATACTCACAGGACAGATTGAACGAAAGAGTGACAAAGAACAGCGCATAATCTACCCGACGAACTTCAGGGAATGGATAGACATGCAGGGTTTGGGGGAGAAAATATACCTTAAATTTATTAAGCGCTACAAAGGGCAGGAAGTTGTGGAGTGTCATGATCGCCAACGTCCTGAATGGACACGGTACGTAGAAGAAGAATAAAATTATTGAATCGCTTGCATTATTATATTGATTTCTTTCTTACACTCCCAATAAAGAAGTGTTAGGATTAAGGACCCATGACGCAATTGGAGAGGGACTTTTTCCACCCGGGTTTCTGACTACTGAATCTTTGCACACATATCCGTCCCTGTGCTGGTAGTATCACAGCTATGACCAGCTTGAACCAGCTAAGACCAGCTATGACTAGCTTAGACCAGCTCTGACCAGCTTGGACAAGCTATGACCAGCTAAGACCAGCTTGGACAAGCTATGACCAGCTAAGACCAGCTTAGACCAGCGGACTGAGTGAAAACACTAGGGTCCCCACGTTAAAAACTGACCTTGTGTCACAACATGACTCAGTGGGGTAAAGTAAATATCCATATACACGCAAAGAAAAAAAATTCTTGATAGCTAAATTTTAGCCGGGTACCCTGTAGTATATTTTTCTCTCTTTGGTTAAACATTTATTAGTTATATATATATATATATATATATATATATATATATAGATAGATAGATAGATAGATAGATAGATAGATAGATAGATAAGAATAGATGAATATATCTCCGTGTTGAAATATATTCCTTTTCTGTTGACTTCTACAAATGGAGATAACCCGTCAATTACATGTGAAGATTTTGAATGCCACAGCTTTCAGTTTAGCAAGAATTAGTGACCACAACAGAACAAAAATAGTCCAATAGTCATATCAAGTTGAAACACTGGTTACCGTAAGATCACCGATGTTAAGCAACGTCGAACTTGGTCAGTACCTAGATGGGTAACAGCTTGGGAATACCACTTGCTGTAAGCTTGGATTTGCGGGTGGTGTAATGCGCTTGCAGGAGAACTGACATTGAAAAAAAATGTAAAACAATGCTCCGAAACAGACACTTAGGGGCTGACGATAACCACGTACAGAACGGCTTGAAATAGACTATCCTCTACGTAATTTTCGTTTTTTTACTGTTATATATATATATATATATATATATATATATATGTGTGTGTGTGTGTGTGTAGTATGTGTGTGTAGTATGTGTGTGTGTGTTTATATATATATATATGTGTGTGTGTGTGTGTGTCTATCTATCTATCTATCTATATATCAGGGTTCGATGGGTAAGTTTTCGCTATTTTATAGTTTTGATTTCGCGCATGCACGTTGTTTATTTTTGATTTTGTCGTAAGGTCAGTTGGACGCCATCTGTAAGAAAAAGAGCACCATGTAGCAATTCAGTCCGCCAGAACTTTGGACATGGCATGTTGACATTCGCGCCAGAAACTCCAATACGAGCATTTCAGAGTGTTTGGGTGTCAACGTGAAAACAGTGCAGAGGATTTGGAAAGAGTTGGAGGAGTCTGAATGTGATTACGATAAGAAAATAACACCCGAATTTGATTCAACATAAGCAGGTGAACACAGTCATGGTTGTTACACAATTTCCGCGACCACATCAGCCTTTAGATCTGGCCACCTAACTCCCCAGACTGCAACCCCCTACATTATTATTATTGGGGGGCAATTGAGCGAGAGATTAACAAAACTTCTTGTAATACCAAGGACGAACTGAAGGCAATGATTATTACTTAAAAAAGCCTGTCCCGAAGAGTTGCAGGAGATTCTGAAGTTGTCTAGAGGCTGTTGTTGAAGCCAATGGCAAATTTATTGAATAAATTTACTCTTTTGTATCTCAATATATTTTTGTGCAATTTTGGTAAATGTATCTCATAAAATGAGATGTCAGCTTTATTTTCATTTTTGCGGGATTTAGAGGATCGCACTATATATATATATATATATATATATATATATATATATATATATATATATATATATATATATATTGCGTTGTTAGATTTTTAAGGGAAATTAAAACACAAAATGAAATTATGTCATTAAATAGTTATTCAACTAAATTTGAACCATTTTGTTCCACAACTTTTCCCCATTTTTCTATCAACTTAATGATTCGACCTTCCTAGAATTTCGGTGGTTTTTCGGCAAAGACCTCAATAAGGTAGTTTTTTTATGCCATCCAAAGAATTAAAATTTTACCATTGAGATTGTTTTGCAAGGCTCTAAATAAATGAAAATCCGAAGGAGCAATGTTTGGTGAATATGGCGGTTGAGGTTACACATCCCAGCCAAGTTACAAGTTTTTGCCGGTTCTCCAAAGAAACGCATGGTCTGGTATTATCTTGATGGAAAACGACACATTTCCTGTTCGCTAATTCTGGGCGTTATTTTATTTTATTTTCAATTACTGCCTTTTTAATCTGTTTAAAATCAATTGATTGGTTACTTGGCAGAAACTCATGGTACAGAACCCCTTTCCAATCCTGACTTTGTTAGGATGAAAACCTGCTTTTGAGGTGGCTACAATTGGCTCATGTCGCTTACCCCAGGATCGTTTCCGCTGAACATTGTTGTAAACGATCCATTTCTCATCACTCCTCACAATTTGCTTCAAAAAGGGCACATTTTCATTGAGTTTATACAGCAAATCAGAGATGAAATGTGACCCAAAACATTCTTTTCAATCAAATCATGTGGTACGCAAATATCTTTGCGATTTGAGTGCCTAAGCTTCACTAAGTACTCATAGATGGTAGATGTTGATAAATTTATTGTTTCTGTCAATTCCTGCTTTGTGCAATGCAAGTTATTCTCATTCAATGTCTTGTTTTTGCCGTCATCTGTAGTGGGTGGGGTCTGCCTGAGCGTTCTTTATCAACAATTCAAAACTTAGCGAACCACTTCCCTACAGTACACAGCGCATATCTTTTTTGTTGTTTGCAAGGTATTTTTGCCTTTACGGTAATAAAAAAGCATCAAGTGTCTAAAATGCACTTCGTAATGCTTCCATTTTCATAGGCACGAATTAAGTAATTTATACTTTCTTTCTCAAGCGATAGTTTAAAGTGTGCTCTAATCGGAAATGTAAGCAGATTATATCTGTTGATAAATTTGACGTGTTCTAACGTATTAGAATATAAACAACTAAAAATCGGCATGAACTTTTTGGACAACCCAATGTATATATCGTGTCCAGTTGAACGACAAAATGACGAATAGACAAAAATGTCAAATAGACAAAGTAGCACTGACTAAATGACAAAAGGCCAGAAATGTGCCTACAGTAGAACACCTTTTAATTAGCATGCAAGTGTCAATGGCGGTATTTTTTTTAATTTAAATTAATATAAATAAACTCCGATTAAAAAAAAAACTTTCGAAGTAATTAGCATTTTTTTTAAAAGGGTCTGCATTCAAACTACAGTAAAGAGTTAAAATTTTATTTATGAGAAATTACAACTGTGGTAAGAATATAAATAAAAGTTTTTATTAATAAGGTAATTACATATGTAGCAAAATATAATTAAAGATTGTGAGCGATTTTTTTTAAATCATGACGATATGTACGTTTTACTTTGATCAACATTTTGCCCTTTTGAAATTGTCCATTCGACATTTCGTCCATTCGTCATTTTGTCTTACGACGCTTTGTATTTTGACACTCTAACCCACTAAACACACACACACATACATATATATATATATATGTGTATGTGCGTGTGTGTGTGTATGTGTGTCTTCCACATACAGACTGTTTCGCTGTATCACAGTTCATCATTGTGGCTAGACATCCGATTGCCTCAAGATAGGATTGAAACCCAACCGATTTGGCTCAAGTATATATATATATATATGATAATAAACGTACATATACTTGCACGGGCATACATCATACATACATATATATATATATATATATATCTGGTGTTATAAAAACAGTATTCAATGTTGTATAACAGGCCTACTAAATATATATTAGGGAATATACATACTATCCTACATCGATAGCTCGACTCGGAGTTTCGTGCGGATACGTGATCTTCAGGTGCAAAATATTCAACAACGAAACTACAAGTTGTGCTATCTATCGATGTGGGATATTATGTATATTCAGTAATATATATATATATATATATATATATATATATATATATATATATATATATATATATATATATATATATATATATATATATACTCAGTTATATGGATATGAGTTTGTGACCCTGGGTTTAACGTTTCTACGATCACCAGAATCTTGTCTAATGATCGCATAAACGTAAAATGCAAAGTGATAAACCCATATGCATACAACTGAATGTTAGCTCTATCACTGATATTGAGCGCATTTCACTAAGTGCTACACATACAAAATAATATATATATATATATATATATATATATATATATATATATATAATGATGATGAAAAATAAAAACAAATTAGTATTTCTTTATTTTTATTTTTATCATTATCTTAATAATATATATTTGTAATATAATATATGAAATATATATATATATATATATATATATATATATATATATATATATATATATATATATATATAATTTAAAAATGAAATTGAAAAGAAAATGTTTTCCTCCATCAACCGCTTCCTATAAACAGTATATATTATACCCATACATTGTCTGCTCATCTCTTAGGTCGTAAAATTGACTCTTACTCTGTAAATTGAATTTTTTATCTACACACTGTTCATGTATACATATATACATACACACGCACACATGCATATATATCCATAATGATAAAGAATAGTTTAATGATATGCTGTATTATGGGTAAAAGTGCTCAATAACAGGCATAGAGCGTATGTAAATATAAAAGTTGACACTGGTATCAAAACTGAATCGCGACAGTCTGTTTCATGCTTGAACGCAACCTGAAGGCTATGTGTATTGTGTTTTGGCTCGACTATTTATATAATGCTGGTTAATGGTGCATTATGATTAGCATGGTCTATTGTGTAGTCCAATCTGTTACAGGGTGGGTGGTAAGGTAATGATTATATTTCAAATTATTCATAGCCCGAAGATTGCGTTCAAGTATATAACAATCTTTCGACGTTCTGTCTTGATTTCAGTATCCACCTTCCCACTGGGGTAATGTAGCTTCACTTTGACTTTTCTTTAAATACTTTCAAGGTAAATGTTCTGATGAACTCTCCGCTATGGTAAGCTACACTTTAGGAATTTAGACGCATTGGTAGCATAATGGAGAGTGGCTCGGACTGAGGAATTGAAGAGCCGAGTTCGAATTCCAGTCGGATCCATTACATTCACTTACGTTCTAATAGACTTGGTATGAATCCTCTTCTTTTCTCCCCAGCTACGGGTAAATAGCAGGAGAGACTGAGTTCTATAGCCTTGGACAGTAACTGGTCAACCGCAGAAAGAAATGGCAACCTACTTCGGGAAAAAAATCTGCCTCGTCAGTCATGTATCGAAAGATACATGATCGCCTAAGCGTGTATCATGCATGACACATAACTGACTGACTGGCGTGCTAATACCCTTGGGAGAGGTACGAATCCTATTCTTCTCCCCACAGCTATGGGTAAATAGTAGGATAGACCAGGTTCTATAGCCTTGGATGGTAACTGGTCTACCATAAAGAAATGGCAACCTACTGCGGGGAAAAAATCTGCCTCGTCAGCCATGTATCGAAAGAAACATAATCGCCTATACGTGTGCCACGCATGACACACAGATTGGCGGCAAGATCTCATCATTTTACACTTAAAATGGCTAGATATAACCGAAAGTTCTATGCTAACAGTTTCTTTTCTCACACTTGTTTGTGGAACTCTCTTCCGTTTTTTAATTTCCTGTCAAGTTTAATCTTCAAGAATTTAAATGCAATGTCAACGATAATCTGTCCTCGTAATTTCTGTTCTTTTATTGTTCCCGTTCCTTAATAATGTTTTCCTTATATTCTTTCACAGAAGCCCCCTTGCGTGTTAGTGGCTCTGTTACCTTGCTTGAGGTGAAATGATTAAAAATAATCCGACCATGTTCAAAATTCAGGCCTTTTACCCCGACAGGGACAGCAGCACCCAATTCAACCTCGTTTATTGCCAACGAAAGCTGAGTCGGTGGCTCTGAAAGATTTATATCAGTAATGACAGATTTCTATAGGCGCTTCACACTTCCATTTCTCTCTTTCTGTTTGATATTTTGACCCCAAAGAGTCATAGACCAACATAAGGAAGGTGTCGTAGATGTCACCCTTATCTAGCATCCCATCATTTTCACATGGATGACTTAAAATTGACCGTTCGCTCCCTGGTGTATCTAGGGCAAGCGTGTCCTTTTTTGTGGGGTCATTCCTTAAACTTAAATTGTTCCTAAATTTTCATATTTAAATAAGAAATCTCGTTTTAATGTTATATAATGCTTTCCATGATTTTTTATTCTTTAAAATTTATTAATCCGTCGTCTATTTTATTTTTATTTACAATTTTTCTCGAAATGACCAGGAAATTCTTACGCATTTCACTACCGTTCAATAAACCGCATATTTCGAAAATCTTGGCTCTGGTTCCATCTATGAGCCGTGTCCATTTAGGACGTTGATGATCATGGCGCTTCCCAACTTTCTTTTCCTTCGTAGTTTTTTTTTTTTTTTTTTTTAATCAATTCGTCCCAAATAAAGCGATAACGCCACTAAGACGCAATGAACTAAAAGCGAATGAAAAGACTTTAGAAGAAAGCGGAAACCCGTGTCTATTTCAGAGTGGGCCGATCATGGTACTTCCCAACTTCCTTTCCTGCGTAGCTTTTTATTTCTATTTTTTTAATCAATTCACCCAAGAAAGGTGATAACGCCACTAAGACGCAAAGAAACAAGACATAAGGAAAAGACTTTAGAAGAAAGTGGAAACCGGTGTCCATTTAGGACGTGGGTGATCATGGCGCTTCCCAACTTCCTTTTCTTCGTAGCTTTTTTTTTTTTAAATCAATTCACACCAAGCAAAGCAATAACGCCACTAAGAAGCAGGGAAATGAAAGAGAACGAAAAGACTTTAGAAGAAAAGCGGAAACTGAATCCTAAATAGAAAGCAATATTTCTTCCCTTGTCCTCGCAGTCCCTGTTCTAGGCATCAATTTGCACACGCTCATTAGATAGGTTACTTACTGTTGCCCTCAGCCCCTCTTTCCTTTCCTATGTCTCGTGAGTGTTAAATTATCCAAGCCCACTTTCCTTATTGTATGCTCCAGAAATTTCAAATATCATTTTATGATTCTAAGCGAAAATTTCCTTTTTTGTTCACTTTTCCATAAAACTTCCTAATTGTTCGCATATTCAATTCTTGGTATTCTCAACATTGGAGCCACATCTTTGTTGTCAGGTGACTCCTTTCTGTCTGTGAGGAAATTGCCCAACATTTACTGTCATATAGGTAGATTGATTTTACATGGAAGCCCAACACTCTTTTCTTTGTTTCTAACGAAATCTCCTTGTTTCTTTATACTTTGTTTATCTTTTGGAAGACATGAGGAGATTGTCCAGCATTCACTGCCATATAGGAAGATTGATATTACATAGAAGTTCATCACTCTTTCCTTTGATTCTAACGAAATCTCCTTGTTTCATAATACTTTGCTTAACGTTTGCAAAGCATCTTTTGCTATCCCGATGCACCTTTGGATTTCTGTTTTATATTTCGTGTAATATATAACATTTCACAGATAGTTAGATTTCTATACTTGCTTGATTCTGACATCTCCAGTTTGTAACTCGCTTCGTGAGTTGCCCATTCTGCTAACGACCATACATTGTCTTTTAACAATAGATAGTCTTTTCTTCCGGATTTCCTTTACTCCTTCTTCTAGCTATTTCAGCACTTTCCCTTCTATGGCTTTATCCTCTGCATATCTTAGGTTGCTAATAACCTGCGAATAATAAATCCTGGTAGGATTTCTAGTTCTCTTAGGATCACTACGCTGGAAAGGTTATAAAAATCCGGCGATAGGATGCATCCTTGCCTATTTCTGTTTTTGCGTATTTTCACAATTCATTTATTATTCGTATGCGGGCAGGTTTTTTTTTTTTCTGTTTTAAACCTAAGTACTGCTATAAAAATCTATAAAATCTATAAAAATTAAAAATAAATTAAAAATAAAATGAAATAAAAAGATTAAAATTAAATTAAAATTGAATTAAATTAAAATAAAAATTAAATAAAAAAATAAAAATAAGAAATAAAATCTATAAAAAATCTATACAAATCTATACAAATTCATATAATCTATAAAAATCTAAAAAATATATAAAAATATATTGCGATAAAAATAAAAAAAAAAAAGACAAAAGACCTGTAGTATTTGTGAAGAAAAATTTTGAAAAATTGTATAAATTAAGATTTGTTAGAATGAATAAATCCTAAATTCAAATCATGGCGATAAATTAAAATATATTCTATTAATTTAAACAGTCTCGGGCTAAAATAAACCATTTTTCATTTAAAATTATCAATATAACATGATATCCATACAGAGTTGATAACAATTTAAATTTAAATAACTTATGGAGAAAGATCAGAATTACACAGCATTTAAAACATATATTAAATTATTTATCTGCAACGTTTCAGCTTTAAACCATGTATAGTCATTCATATAAGTCATTCTACACTCTTTAAGTAACACACAATCAAACTGAGCTGGGGATTTTTCTTTTAAATATTAGCGCACATTTTGTCGACGTCTGTGCATCGGGTATAAGAACAATCGACAGGAAAATATTTATAGAGACAGTACAGAGAAATTACGTTACGGCGCTATCAAAATGAATTGAGGCAGAGATGCCAGGTCAGGATTGATAACATTGCAGATTCGTCTTTGGATTATGTCAAGAATGACTTGATACATAACAGAAGCACGAGACCAGATGTGGCAACAATATTCAATGCACGGACAAATGGTTGACTTATAAATGTGCAAGGTTTCGAGAAAAAAAATGTACACCGCGACATATTGTATTTTGGATTAATCAGGATACTTCTTCGTAGGCGAGCATGGCTCTCCACAACTTCCTATCCTTTGTAACCCATAATAAACTTTAGCTTTCTATTATTTCTCCTAAGCGCTGTCCCGCCAACCATTTTCATAATTACTTGCATTATTTACATTATTCGGATTTATATCCTCATCTTCACTGCCATATTGACAACGTTTCGGCCGTTGTATGCCCCGGCCTTCTTCAAGTGATTTGAATTTCGAGCCGAACCCTTTATTTTGTCCACCGGGGTAGATTTTTCTAGTTTCACGTGCCATGCCTCTTCTGGATGTCTCGGTTATTTCTCTTTAAGTCAATTCTCCAAGTTTTCGTCTAGTCATTGAATCTAACAAACGTCTTTATCTACTGAGCTATGTGACCTTGAGGAATCAGCTGAAGAAGACCGGAGCGTGCAACGGCCGAAACGTTGTGAATATGGCAGTAAAGATGAGGGTATAAATCCGAATAATGTAAATAATGCAAGTAATCATAATACCTCATCTCAGAAATATAGACAAGATACTTTTTTTTCTTCTTCTTTATGTGTCATGTCTCCACCCCCCGTGGGCGTAGACGGGCATAGCTCCCCACAACCTCCTATCTCTTGTAGCCTATAATAAACTTTGTCTTTCTGCTATTTCTCCTAAGCCCTGTCCCGCCATCCATTTACTCAAGCTCACTACGTTATGCGTTGTCTTCTTCTGTCCCTCTCTCCTTCTGTCCCGTGAGTATCAGATTTTCCAAGCCCTCCTTCCTCATTATGTTCCCCAGAAACCTCAACTATCTCTTCTTCGTGGTTACTCACATGTTTGGTCCATGGCATTCTCAGCATCGTTCTGTAGAATTGTATTCCTGTTACTTCAAGTCTCCTCTTCATCTTTGAGGAGATCGTTCAGCACTTACTGCCATAAGGGAGGACAGATATCAGGATACTAGTATGCAAAATAAATAAAAGAATATTGAGATGTTTGTATATCCTTTCTAACAGTCCGATGGTGTAGTAATTTCAAGTCTGGCAACGACCTGTAGTAGCTGTTTCTCTTAGATTGTGTGTATCTGTCTGCCCATGCCATGGTGGGTGCAAAAAAAAAAAAGGAACGGCATTTATTGTTTACGTCTTATACAGAGCAGCATGACGTCAGCATTGAGGACTTAATTTTGGCCAATGATTAGTTTTCTTCTATTTATTGCGTATTACACTCTAAAATAAAGGGGCATAAATCATTTCCTTGAATTTTAACTGTAGTTGATTTTAATTCTAACAATATATCCCCTCAGCTGATGATTTAAAAAAACAACACCCAGCGTGCACAAGACTGACCGAAGTGGACAGAAGTCATTTTGTCAAGGTTACAGATGGTTACTTTAAGTGGTCAATTTAGTAAACATTGCAATCTCCAGCTGGTATAAATAATTTATTTGTTTATTAATCTCGCTTTGTACATCACTTTAAACAAGTGTTATTTGTGAATCTTGTTTGGTTGCACTTCTTAAAACGAGGCTTTCTTAATCTCAAACAGGCAGACGACAAAAACAAACAGTAGCAGGAGTTGGGTTCCTGACACTCACACAAAGACCCTTTTTTCTTCTTTTTTTTTTTCTTTTTTTTTTTTTTTTTTTTGTTGTCTTTTGAGTTGAGTCGGAAGAATCGTATGGGACGCAGTTTAAGTTTACACCGCGCTAACGAGATCTCATTCCAGGCAAAAAATTAAAAACAGCCGGTCCAATAAAAGGATGGGACACGTTAAACAGTGGTAAAAAATGAAGAGAAAAAAAAACAAAAGGAGAAACGTCAGAGTTAGAAACTGAAGAATAAGAAAAGAAGTTAGAAAAGCTGAAAAGGTTCTTCTCTTGAACAGCAGTTGTGCAAGAGTACAAAGTGTGTTTTCAACCCTATAAAATAAATTGTAAACAGATAAAATTATGAAGCTAGTATCAATACGAAATAAATTTATTTCTCTTTAGAATTACGAGGCTAGACTGATAAGTAAGGTCGCTAGTTTTATCAAACAAGTTTTACACTAGACAGAATAATGAAACTAATATTAAAACGAAGACAATTTATTTGTCTTCAACGTTACAAGGATTTATTTAATTAAGTATGGCGTCGCCGATAGGTCGTTTAAGTCGCTTGGCGGAAATAGAATTTGTCAATACTTGGATACGGTATTTTGCAGCCCAGGTTAGAGCTAAAAAACTGAAAGACAGCCAGGCAAGAGGGAGAGAAAATAAAAATAACTGACCTCTTTCTAGCTTCAGCAGAGTGTGAAGATATAATGCGAATTTCTGTTATGGCGTACCCCAAAGAATTGGAGAATTTGACTTTCGTTCAAATTTCATAAATTATAAAAAGAAGTTGACTTTTGATCACAATACAACAACACAATACAACAATAAGCAAAGCCCAAATACAAAAAGTTTTAGACCTAATAAAATAATCTGTTATCAAAATGAAAGGGTTGATTGCTAATTAAGGTCTCCAATACTAAACTGCTAAAATAGATTGAACAATGAAATTCAAAATGAAATAAAATTGTTTCTCTTCAAAATGACGGGCTGGTTAGTAAGTCAGGTCTCTTGTCCAATAAAATAAGTTTTAGACAGAATAAAATCATGAAACTGGTATCAAAATGAAGTAAATTTATTTCTCTTCAATATTACGAGAAATTAAAGATAAAACGTGTCGCAAAAATAAACAAAGCGATTATTTAGTGAACAGCATTAAAAAAATTTCCAGAAAAGAATCCTGTTGTGTTGCTCCCATCATCTTTAGGCACGAGAAGAGGTTTAGAAAAATAGGGTGCTGAAAACTTCTGGGCCCGACTGAATAAGAAGGAATTCTCCTCCCCGATTTAATCATTTGGTTAGATTTTGGGAAATTAGTTGGGCCTAGAAAAGGAGTAAATGTTTGTCAAAAGTACGAGTCTTATTACAAGTCTGCGTGGTTCAAGTCTGTGGGATTATGATTTACATCTGTATGCATAGTGTAATTAATCATGTATAATACGCCCTTTTTTCCTGATTTTTTAAAAGCAAATATTAGGGATGCGCATTATACAAGAGAATGAAACGTTAACTCTTTTCATAGACACGTGCGTCATCATAGTGATTTTCTAAACACAGTTTAGATGTGGCAGAAGGCCGAAAGTATGGGGCACCCAGTGAGGATCGAACTCACCACTCAGTCGTAACTGATCTAGCAAGACAAGCTCGCTAACCATTACACCACATCGAGGGGCCCGATGTGCGTCATCATATTCGAGGCTGTAAAATGAACGTAAGTCCAAATCAAAGCCGGTACCCCTAATATCCATCCCCCCACCACTACCGCCGATTGCGGGGGGGGGGCTTGATTGGGGGTTCCGGGTATTACTTTGTGATACTCGTTGTCTTATCAACATTTGCATTTTATATCTATATTTATTGTGTAGTTTTTCGTCCAAATCTATGAATTTGTTTTGCTCATGGTCAGTCTGGAAAAAAAAACTATATTTAAGTCACTATTTTTTAACCATAATGTTGAATATGTTAAAATTATTAGGTTGGTGCAAAAATAATATCTTTTTTGACGTTAAAAAATAGGTAAAAAAAAACGATATTATTGTTGAACCAACCTAATATTTAACAAGAAAAATGTCAAGTTGATGCTAAACATTGCCACAAAACTTTGATTTATTTATTATGACATGTCTCTAATTTGTATTTATTATGACATGTCTCTAATTTGTATTTATTGTGGCATGTCTCTAATTTGTATTTAAATACATTGTATTTCTTTTCAGTTTGTCTAGTTGAATTGTTCATCTCTATTGCATATGATCCATAATTACATATAATTAGGTTACAAGAAAATTTGTATTTTATATGAATACTACCTTATGAAAAGTGAGATGAGTGAGGGGGCCCCGTATCATTGATTCGAGGAGTATCACAGATACACGGATATCATAAATTACTATGTCTTCCAGTCATTAGGTTACCAAATATTCAAACAAACTGTTAACATTTGCCCCTCTTGACTGTTAGTGTCAAATTCTCCAAGTCCTCTTTCCTCGTTATATGTCTCAGAAATATCAACGTTCATCTCTTTTTCTGATTCTAATGACAAATGTAAATTTTGTTTTAAATTTCCTTAAAATTTCCTCATTACAAACATGTATCGTCCATGGTATTCTCAACTTCCTTCTTTAGGACGACATCTCTTTTATCACGAGTCTACTCTTCATCTGTGAGGAAATTGCCCAGTCTTCACTGCCATATAGGTGGATTGATATTAGATAACAGTTTAGTAGGCTTTTCTTTGCTTTTGTTGCCTCAGGTCTCCTCTTCATCCGTTTCTAGGAGACAACATTTATATATATATATATATATATATATATATATATATATATATATATATAGTAAAAAATAAAACAAAAACCATCGTGATCAAGAATTTGAGTGTATTCGTCAGAAATTTCAGAGTTCGAGCGGAGACCTTAGAAATATAGAGAATGAAGAAAGAACTGGAAACCCAATCCTAAACAAGAAATAGGTGATGATCCTCTACTCCTTTTCAAAAGACCGTGGAGGAGTGTGAACCGGTCGATAGACAAACTTATCTACTCCTATTAGGAAAAGAAAAAATAATAATTACTGAATAAAATTTCAGATTTCACCCGCAAACGTACAGAGTTGAAGGAACGGGTAACCCAATCCTAAGCAGGAAACAAGGGATAAACCTGTACTCCTATTCAAAAGAACGAGGCAGGAATAGAAACAGAAAGATAGGCGAACCGGCGAACCTATCTATTCCTGATGAGAAAAAAATATATAAATAAAATTTAAGTGTTTATGTGGGGACGATAGAAGTGTAGAGTTGAAGCTGGCCTTTGAAGGAAATGGAAACTCAATCCTAGACAGGAAGTGGGGGATAAACCTCTACTCTTGTTCAAAAAATATCGGAATGAGTAGGAACGGAAGATGGCCTATCTATTCCTATTGGGAGGAGGGAAATAATTAATTAATGAAAAACAGAGTTTAAGCGGTGACGTTAGAAGTATAGAGTTGAAGTAGACTTTAGAAAGAACTGAAGACCCAATCCTAAACAGACTAACCTCCCACTCCTGTCCAAAATACCGGGAAGAAGTGTGAACGGGACGATAGGCAAACCTATCTATCCCTATTGGGGCGGAAGGAGTAAAAATTAACATAAATAATTAGTGAATAAATATTCAGAGTTCAGGTAGAGGCGTTAGAAGTATAGATTTGTGCGGCACCTCGGCGTGGTATAATGGTTAGCAAGCTTGTCTCACTAGATCAATTACGACTGAGTAGTGAGTTCGATTCTCACTGTGTGTCCCCCTAATTTCGGCCTTGTGCCACATCTAAGCTAAGCTTGGAAAATCTCTAGAAGTCTAGATTTGAACGAAGAGGGAGTGAGAATCGGACGATATGCGAACCTATTTACTCTTATTAGGGTAAGAAAAAGGAAAAAAATAGTAATTAAGGAATAAAATAGCGGATTTCAAGTGGAGACAGTAGTCAACTTTAGAAGGAACCACAAACACAATCCCATGAAAGAAAAAAATAAACAAATACTAAATAAAATTACGGAGACTAGTTCCGAATATAAGCATTAGGGTAGAGTTAGTAATGGAAATGACAGTATAAGTTAAGTTTTAACTTGGTCAACGTTCAAATATCCTCTATGAAAACAAAATCGAACAGGGAATTTGAATTATGGCAAGATATACGTACAAATAATTCAAAATGCCAATTGGCATTACATTTGAATAGTTGGAGATTATAGCTATCAGGGAAAGAAGTAATAGAAAGAGAATTCCACAGCCGAGAGGTGCGAGACATGAAGCTATTGAAGTAGAAGAGACGGCCACATTTAACCGTTTCGACAGTGACCGTGATGCCAGCCTACTAGCACGCTTAAATTCATGCAGCCTGGGAACTAGCGAAAGTAGCTTGTCGGAGCAGTTACTGTGAAAGTATTTGTAGGAAAGACAGAAGGAGGCAACGGCACGTCTGTGAGAGAGCGACTGTAGACTAGATGCCAGATCAGGACCAATCACATTGGATATCCGTTGTGGAATAACACCGTATTTCCACCTACATTTTACGCGCGCACGAGTTTTTCCATCCCTTCCTTTAACTTTCAGCTAGTTATAGCAGTAAACGGTTGTTCTGTAGCCGACGTTAAGGGAAGCAGCTGCTGCTGATGTTGTTGCCAGCCTTAACAGAATTTGAAATTATTTTTCTCCCGCGCTTTTCTCTGACGTCAAAGACAGACTGGTTTTTCGAAGTTAGTTGCGGCCAGGTCACTGAACCGATAAGTGATTCATTTATTCCTCGTCTGTTTACTCATATTTCAGACAGGGATATCTTAACAACAAATTATGCTTAGTCCCTTTTGGTTCGTCGTGTGTCAGGAAAACTTTGAGCTTACTGTACGTTCGTCGTAACATCTTTTTCGACGACTATTTCTTCGACCTAAGACTAACAACTTGTTTGAACTTTCCTCTGTTTTCTATCAGGAAAACGTAGCACTTACGACACTGTCATCACAACACCCTTTTTTTTCGATGACTAATTTCTCGTCCTGATGCGACATCTTGTTCGAGCTTGCCTTCATCCATGACCAGGGAACTTTGAAACCTTCAACAATAAAAAAAATGAGAACTTCTCACATTTCTTTGAACTCTAACCATTATGAACCAGTACCTTAAAAATATAACATTACACACACATTACAAAAATCTCGCAGTGAGTATTTTCTTTGTTGTGTATGTATAATATTTCGTAAATTGATTTTTCTGGAACCTTCTTTTGAAGAAACTTTTCCCGCCTTAGCCATTTTGAATTTCGTTTTGGCGCGGAACGCTGACATTCCTTTAGTGACTACTTGTCACCACCTTTTCATTAATTGCAAAGATACAGTAACTTTACTGAATAAAATTTTATATTTGTTCTTTTACCAGGCTTACTTTCGTCGTTCCTCCTGTCTACTTATTTTTCTCCTATTATGCACGAGTTTAACGACCCTTCTTTTTCCTCGCTGAGGAAATTGTGATAATTTACAGTGAAAGAACACGCTTTATATTCTCTCCTCTTTTTTTTTTACTTTGTTAGCGGATTCGGTAGTCGTAAGTAGTGTCTGGCACAAGGCCACCTTTTCGTAGGTCAGCACTGCATGCTATCGGGTCCGCAACACCGTCTCTGGATTTTGTTAAGGACCTTAAGGCGAATAGCATGGGCATCAGACCATATATGGTAGCTAATGTCCGAGTTTTGGTCAGACTAGACAACATATATATTGTGGATGTTAACAAGCTTGTGTGTTTTGAGTGTATTTTTTAGGTGAAGGTGCGTGCTCTGTGTATAAACAAAGATAGAATAAGCATTAAAAAACTTGTGTTTCTGATACAAACATTTCTTTCTTTTATGTTGACTTCATGAAAACACGTCCAAACGATCTCGTTGGAAAGTGCAGAGAGATTCTGTCCTTTCCGGAAGTGCGAGGTCATGAATCGCACATGTGACCAGAAACTCTTTCCGGTTTCTTTATAACATGAATCATGGCAAAATGAATTTATTTATTTATTTATTTATTTTATTCTTTAATATTATTTTATTTCTTCGTTTTATTTAATTTTGCCACAATATATATCCATTTAAAAATGAATATACTTAAGATAAATAAATCAAAAAACAAAAAAATTAAAGTTTGGTTTGTTTTGTAGCATATCGACCACAATGTGTTATTTAATGCCAACAAGATTTTTATAGGTGGTAATATTTTTTTATCTATCTATCTCAGTATATATTGGTTTGGTTTCTTTTGTTTTACGGCATATCAATCTCGGTGAGTCATTCAATGCCAACGACATTATTCGTTACTGCTGGTAATATTTTTCTTTTTTGAAAATGTACTACTGGTAATAATTTTTCCAAAAAGATATCGCTGGTAGTAAAACCTATTTTTATAATTTCATAGTGTTTTGACCACTTTTGTGGGTGGGGATGTAACTATTTGCCCATAGCTGTGACTCTAGCAGGTGCTACCACCCTGGGTCAGGGTGAACACCAGCAATAACGAGGTATTTTCATGCTCCTCAAAACCTCCTGATCAAAGGCCTTGCTGTCGGATGCAGTTTATCGTCTTACCCGGGATGGAAACAATGAGGAAAAACAGTATAAGAAAACTTCTCTGTTCTCTTTTTCAGTCAATCTCATCAGCGTCAATCGACCTCTCGGCCTTGAGATTACGTGCCAGCATAACGGTCGATGGCTTCTAGACAGTTTCGTCTACCCAATTCCACTCAAAACATTGGGTTAACCCGTGCTAAGGAATTCGAACATTTTTCAAAGGTGCTGCATGCACGCTGGGATAGAATCTCTAGGCGGATACTATCAAAACCTCACTTTTCTGATAAATTGACCATGGTGAGATTCGAACCCGGGCTTAATAGTCCATTATGCCGAAACATAAGAAAATATACAAGTATAAATGTGTATGTGCCGATATCCTCTGACGAGTGGACGGAGTGATTGCTGGATGGTCCGTCTACGAAAAGTTACAGTCGGGTTTCTGAAAGTAACATCAATCACCTAAGTGATAAATTTCATATTTTTATTAATTATATATATATATATATATATATATATATATATATATATATATATATATATATATATATATATATGTGTGTGTGTTATATGGTAGAAATTAAGGAGGATTTGAGATAATCATAATAATTAAGTAATTCATCGAGTGAAGAAGAAACCTCAACAGAATGTCGAAAGCAGTGCACAGGTGTTTCGTCCTATATTTAGAACTCATCAACAGTGCGCATCCACTACCGAGAATTGAAACACTTACGGTATGAGGAAAACGTTATACCAACTGTACCAACGAGCCTCGGTGACGAAGCGTTAACTAATTAGACTCGATAGAGCTTGGGGATAGTAGTCGAGGCTCTTGGGAGTACAGTCTTATGGGTAAGGGAAACACGGATGAGTTCCACCACGGAATATGTGAACTTCTAGACTCGATGAATTAATTATGATATATATATATATATATATATATATATATATATATATATATATATATATATATATATATATTCAGGTATATGACAAAAACAAATGGAGTAGCGAATTTTAACAAGTTTTTGTTTTAATCTACTATAATAAATAACTATATATATATATATATATATATATATATACTTATATATATATACATACGTACATACAGACATATATATATATATATATATATATATATATATAGTGAGAGAGATATCAACAGGATTGGATAGATCGATAATAAGCAGAATGAGATAGATAGATAGATAGATAGATAGATAGATAGATAGATAGATGAAATTAGAAACTTATTTACATACATGATGGCTGTTGACTCGTTACCCGGATGTGGCAATTACTGACAAGTTTTACATCGACCTGTTTTTATGAATTCCGTTTTTTTCATTCTCCTAGGCTGGTTACCAACCAAGAATGAATAGCCCAATCTACCCGACCATTTAAGCCCTATATGGGTTAAATAGTAAGCTGCATTGCTACTTACAGACATACATAAATACAGAGAAAGAGAGTGATCCAGTATGATAGATTACTAAGTTTGTTGCATTCCTGACATTTATATTGAGTATTTTCTTTTGATCGTTTGAAAGTCACTATCTCTTCAATAATCGAAAGAGGAAAAGAAAAGAAAAGAAAAAAAAAAACGGAGCAAAGAAATAGATAAAGAGAGCGAGACCTAGAGCGAATAGTGATCGGTCATTACTCGTTAAGTGTTTCACTCCAGTCACTTGGGAGACATATCACGCTTCGTCCAGAACAGACATGATGTGTACTTTGATAAACGCTTTTGGGAATAGCGATGTAGAAAACACGTTCTCAAGGAGCACTTGTTTCCTGCCCACGACGTTTTCTTTCTTTCTTTCTTTCTGCCCCCCCCCCCTTTGTTTTTTTTTCTCTCTGGCTATTTAGACCTGTTTGTATATTTTAAAAGATACAGACCATTACAATTAATGAGTCTGTGTCAGTAGGAGCAGAATGTTTGCCCATCTGTGGTTTCTTTGAATGTGTTCGCTTCGTGCTGTTACATCTCGTAAGATGAGTGGCCTTTCGATAGCAAGAGATTACGTTAGACCTTTGTAAGAGGATCACGTGACCTGACACCGTTCGTCATCAGATGACATTTCTCGTCCTGAGTGTTAAGGGGACTAAATCCACTGTGACAAGGTAAAGTATTATGTGCGATTCTGCCACGATCGTTAGAGGCAAAATCTTAAGACTTAAGGCTAAACTATAAATTTTTATAAGCATATTTAGATTTTTGGATAAGTTTCGGCCATAAATAATTTTTTGTAATTTTGTAATGACGAAATGGCAGACAAGAACTTTTTGTGTCAGCAATAAGACGTTTTGTCAAAAGGACGGTTTTTCCAGTGACACCGCTTTTTTAAATACCGTCATTCGTTGGCAATGTTTATTCTTTTAAAAGGCGATAATTATAATTGGAATAAAACCTAAACATACGAAAGTGAGTTTATACATTTTCTTTGTTTTTGAGAACTTTTTTTCTTAAGCATTTCACCCCAAACAATGCGGAAGTTCCACTAGCACGCAAGGGGTTACAGAGAGTGAAAGTAAGAGTAAATTGGGGTGTTTGGGGAAAGGATAAAGAGAAGTACGGGGATCAAGATCAAGACATCAGAAGATGTCGATTGATATTACATTTAATTTTTTGAAGATTATAGCTATCGTAGAAGCATGTAAGAGGAAGGGAGTTCCACTGTCGGGAAGTGCGAGAGAAGAAGCTGTTGGAGTAGAAGAGGCGGTTACATTTATCTAGGGTCATCCATTAGGTCACGTAAAAAAAGCAGCATATCACGATGAAAAAAGGTCCATAAATCAAGGAAAACAAAGTTTTGTATCAACATGGTTATGTTGTTATGAAGAGGAAAGACCAAAGTACTTTTTGAATTTTTTTACTCCATTCTAGCACGTAGAAAACTTTGGTTAAAAATGTTTTTTTTTTACGACAGCGCGATAAAATAAAAAAAAAGGTTTGTTTTATTTTGCGCCTTTCCCGAAGAAAACATGTTAATTAGGAAATTCTTGCAAAAATCAAATAATTGTCGGATTTTAATGAAACTTTCAGGACTTATTCACAAATGAATGAAATTATTTTTGAATTTTTTTTTTAGAAAATCTTGTTAAAAAGAGATTTTTTTTTTTTTACATGTTTCCACCCACTTACATATTTTCCTGAAATTTCGAGAAATTAAATCTTCACGCGCGGGATTTGTTTTATTAGTTATAAACAGGACTCTTTATAGAAAGTAAATTACCAGTTTTTTTTGTTTTTTTTTGTAAAACAGTACCCGGTTTCATAGAAAATCTGCTTTGAATTATAAAAAAAAATGTAAAAAAAGTTTTTGTAAATACGTTATACTAAGGACATTATTTTGTGAAGAAATAAAATTTTTTCGATGAATAATGTATTTTTTACAAAATTTTCCCCATTTTTAAATTTTTTTGAATTAACTTCTTAATACTTCAAAAATCGTTTAAAATTCTTTATTGCTTTCAATCACGTAATGCAATGATAACGTTAATTAAAAAGTAAATTTACGAATCGAAATTTGAAAAGCACATAACAGTCGTTTGATCCCAAATATTTTTAAAATAATTTAAAAAAAAAAATTTATTGAAAAAAACGTTCATAATTTCTACGTATGGAAATGTATACATGACATAATCCTTAAAAAAAATAAACAATGATCTAATTAATAAAAAACTTTAAACTATTATCTAATTAAGAAAGTATGAAATAAAAAATAGATATTACATAATTGCTGAATAAAAATGTTAATATTTAAAAAGTACTAGTTAAAAACGAAAAACCGCGTTCGCTTACTTTGCAAAAATTGGCAATTTTTATCATCCAGAGTAATCTGTCACCTCGTCACAATCGATTTCTTTGATAAATTCAGAGACATCGTTAAGAAATGTTTGGATACAAATTTTTATGCTATAAGTAAGTACTGTTTGTTTCATATCAGATTAATTTAACTTTAAATTTTCTAATTTTACTCAAATACCGTGTCAAAAATATATAAATTTATTTTAGGAATAAGTTTAAAATCAAAATTTTGTTTGTTTACAAATTTCTTAAAAGTTAAGAAAATGGCCGCTTTTAAGAAAATTAAACAAAAATCAAGCATATATTTGACATTCCAATCTATATAATTTCTATCTGAAAGAAACCAAAATATGTTACTTACTGTAAATAATAAATTTAATGCTTTAGCTTTCAATTGATAACAACATATTGAGACAAAACTTTGTTTTTGTTGATTTGAGCCTTTTTTAATCGTGATATGCTGCTTTTTACGTGACCTAACAGAGGACCCTACATTTAACTGTTTCGACCGAGATTCCAGCCTAGTAGCACGCTTAAATTCTTGCAGTCGGGGCATCAGTGGAAATAGCTCGTTAGAGCCGTTGCTATGAAAATATTTGTAGAAAAGACAGAGGGAAGCCACATGACATCTGTGAGAAAGTGAATGGAGTTGAGATGCCAGGTCAAGACTTATCGCAATGCATATCCGTCTTTGGAAAACAAAAATAATAAACGCTATTTTATTAGCGTCTCCATTTACACTATTTATTATATTTATTGGAATGGTGGGAAAATAACATTGGTTAATTGCTAATCAATTCGAATTTTATAAAATGGTAAGTAATAAAGATTTTCCTTATAGTTCGTTCATAAATTTTAATTATTTAACAAATGCCTATAAATTTATGAAGATAAAATAATTTTGATATTTATTTTGATATATTTATTGGAGAAACAGAGGGAACGAGCTTGCTGAGAGCTACAAGGGATAGAGGGAGGTGGAGAGCCATGATCGCACACATCCTGAAAGGACATGGCACATAAAAAGAAATTATAAGAGATATATAATTGGTAATATTAGCCGTTTCCCCATAAGGAAATATTCGGTATTCATTGATCGAGCAGTCAGTATTACCGTCAGCTAAAATTTCAAAAAAAGTTTCTATTAAAATGTTTTTTTTCTTTTTCAGAAAAATAAGTTTTTGAAGCCGCTCTTTACAATATTGACGGAGGTTTCCTTCCTAACTTTTTGTTTGAAGTAGTGTAGAACGGCAAAATTTTGAATATATCATTATATTCAATAGGGAAATAGTTTTTATATTTCATCCCAAAATAGCACTGATTAATGATCAATGAATGCTGCATGTTTCCTGATAAGGAAACTGCTAATACCGCCATTTTTTAGCGATCGAAAAATTAATAATCAGTTGGTGCAAGTAACCTCATCGTTGCTCACCCGCTCGGTCCATGATATCCTTAGCATCATTCTGTAAAACCACATCTCCGTCGCCTCGAGTCTCTTCTTCCTCATTGAGGAAATCGTCCAACATTCGCTGCCGTAAAGAAGGACAGATGTCACATAACAGCTCAGTATTCTTTTCTTTATTACCAAAGAAATCCTCCTGTCTCGCAATAGTCTGCACAGCTTTTGGAATGTGTCTTTGGTCATTCCAATATATGTCACAAAAATTTAAGAAATTTAGAATACTTTGGATATCGATCCCAACTATATACTTTGTCATGTTTATATAAAAGATAATTGGCGTTAAACCAATTAATGAATTTTACTAATTATCCTCACCTCTATTTTCTTATTGTAGAAAATTTATTTTTGTTGTTTTTTTTAATATTAGATATTTACCCAATATGAATCCCAAGAGCCACTCATGATAGAGGGTTGTTGCAGACTAAAGTGTTTTAAGGGAAATATTTTATCAATTTCATCCAACGATAATACCGGCTGCTTGGTCATTGAATACCGAAAGTTCACTTAAAAGCAATTATTATCATTACTCTTACTGTTTTGACTGTCAAACATGGTATGTATCTAACTTTTTGACTAAACCCAACCTATGTCTACATTTTGACGCAAAAACTTGAAAACTTGACTTATGTCTACCTTTCTATTAATTTGTTACAATGTTTCTTTTATAAGACTTATATTAGATATTATATGATTACATAAAGATTAATATGTCATTAAATTGAGCAAATTAACTCGACCTAATATATCTATGTATAATACTAAAACTCTTATCTTGTATGCATATATGTATATTTGTTCCAGAAATACAGCTTAAATTATACATAATACCCCAACCAATTCAGGAGCATATTGTACAATGAACCTCTGCTGAGGGCAATGAGAAATTTCATTGAAATTAGACAAGGTTTTTTTTCTGTTTTAAAAGCATTTTAATAGCTATAGTTAGAGGGAGAAGAGGAGGATTAATACCTTTCCCAAGGGTATTAGCACATAAGTGAATGTAATGGATTCGACTGGATTCCTCAATCCAAGACGCTATCCATTACTGCACCGTGCCTCCCAATATATATATATATATATATATATATATATATATATATATATATATATATATATATATATATATATATGAATGCTCTGTAAATTTACATTGAGCACTATTTTGTAAAAATAAAAATATCTATAAGAACACCGGATTATATATCTTACTGTTCTTTCTTATATATATATATATATATATATATATATATATATATATATATATATATATATACACTACATTATTACTTTTATAAATAAATGTCTCGGATGTTTGGCAAGTACTTGATAAGTGAAGACGGTATGTGGTTTGTCACTGTAAAAGTGTGTGAGACGTCTGATGATGGTAAATAAATAAATAGATGCACGCTGGTTTGCCGCCGTTATGTATTTTTGTATAAATATGAGGAAGAAACAAGTATGTATAATAAAAATACAATTATTTTTAAAAAAATAACCTAGAAAAATAAAACTAAGTGCACAAAAAGGAGGCATCCATATTTTACGCCTTTTCAATAAATATGAATCTTCCTAAGCAGACGATTGCTGTGTGTATATATATATATATATATATATATATATATATATATATTCTCGAATGACTTTCACCTTTGAAAATTATAATATAGTAATTTTAAAATAAGGGAAAACAGAATTAACATTGTTTTATTTAAATATACTTAACCATCGTATTAGTTCCATGTTTGAAGTAGGTGAGGTATTTCCGAACAGGAGGCAACATTTTCTTTGAAGCTGTCTGTTCAAGAGATATCACTTTAAAGGGATTACACCAGATTTAACGAGATTTAAGACAAAAAACTGTCTTAAGAGGATTGTACATTTTTTTAAAGAGATTACACCAGTTTTAAGCGGTCAACACAAGTTTGATGGTATTATTATTATTACCTCATCATTTTGTATCATGAACTGTTTTTGAAATAAACACAGCGTGTTTATGCTGGATCTAGTGTAACTAAAAAGTAAGCTTACAAAGGTAAAAATAATAAATGACTAAGAAAGAATACAATAGTAATGATAACAAAATTATGTCATGTCGTTTCTTGCTCAAAATATGTTTGATGCTTGCAGATGAGGGTCATCATCTGTCGAAACATTGTTGGGAGAACTATTTCAGATACACTGCTGCCGTGTGTTTAAGGATACGGGTGACAACGGTTGCTTTTACTTACCTTCATTCTCTGCTTTGTTTATGAAATGTAACTATGTTTTTTTTACACCTCAGCCTTGTTTTTTCTTTCTCCCCGCTTTTTTTTTTTTTTTTTTTTTTTTTTTTTTTTTTTTTTTTACTAATTCCTTTGATTTACCCTTCCCCCTTGCTTTAATTCCTCACCCATTCACCAAAGGCCATTTCCAAAATTGCAAACACATGTCAAACTTGTGTATATAAACAGAGAAACTTGTTTCTTCTAACACTCTCTTCTTAATTCTTAAGTAAAAATCCTCAGCAAAGCTTTGGTTTATTTGATATTTAACCTAATATAGTCGGACATAATTTTTGGAAAAAAAGAAAAAAAAAGAAAAGAGGCTGCCAATCAGTAGTGACTCTTTTGCGTAAGTGTGTATGCGGCTGCCGATATTCAAAGATTTTTTAAAAATCATTTCACACCAAGCAAGGCAATTAAGCCGCTAAGACGCAAAGGGTTACTAAGTGTTACAGAATATTAGTAAAAAAATACTGTTAAGAAGCTAGAACAATAGGGACCAGAATTAAGAAGACAGATGACGATTGGCATTGCATTTAAATTTTTGGAAGTCAAAGTTGGCAGGAGAGCACGGAACTAGAAGAGAGTTCCAAAATGAGGAAGTGCAAGAGAAGAAACTTTTATCATAGAGCTTACGGTTATATCTGGCTATTACAACTGTAAAGCCCCGCCGCAAATCTAGTATCGCGCTTAAATTAAAAATCTCTAGGTACCATAGCGAAGAGTTCATCCGAACAATTACCATGAAAATATTTATAGAAAATGTACAGGGTAGCTACATTACAGGGGTGGGAAGGTGAATGAAGTCCAGACGCTAGGTTAGGACCAATAATATTGCTTTCTTAGAAGCAGTCCTAGCACGTCCAGAATGGACACGGTAAGAAGAAGAAGAAGAAAAGAGACGAAAAGAAGAAGAAAAGAAGAAATGAAGACAAAGAAGAAGAAAAGAAAAAGTCGAAGAAAAGAAGAAGAAAGAAGACGAAAATAAGAAGAAAAGAAGATAATAAGAAAAGACGAAAAGAAGAAAAATGATGAAGAAGAAAAGTAGAAGAAGAAATGAAGACAAAGAAGAAAAGAAGAAAAGAAGAAGAAAAGCAAAAGAAAAGAAGAAGAAGAAGAAAAAAGAAAAGAAGACGACGACAAAAATAAGAAAAAAGAAGAAGAAAATAAGAAAAAAAGAAGACGAAAAGAATAAATGATGATGAAGAAGAAGAAGATGAAATGGCTAAGAAGAAGAAGGAGGAGGAGAAAGAGAAGAACAAGGAAACAGAGTGGATAAAACAAAGAATGAAAAGTGGAGTTGGAAGGTAAAAATAAAGGAAGGTATGAATGATGGATGGAAAAAGAAAGAAGGAAAAGGTAAAAATAATAAATGACTAAGAATACAATAGTAATGATAACAAAAGCGGGTAATGAAAAAACAAACATATGTCCTGGTCGTAAAATGCGGTTCTGGAATTGATTCTATTTCGATAAGCCCAATTTCGAACAAGCCTGATCGGGTGCCCTCGCTGTAGGATTCCCGTAACACAACAAACAATTAAAGAACACTAACCAGATGCTCCCGGAGAGATCCTTCAGTAGGCAGATCTTATGACAAGGACCACTCAGAGTACCAAAGGCAACCCTCTCCGAAAAAAAGAAAAAAAGAAAAAAAGCACCACTAAAAATTAACAGAAAAATAGTAATCTCTTTTTAGCTTCTATGTGGGTTAGGACTTTTCACATCGGCCTCGTGCTTCATTGAAAAAAGCGTGAGAAGTTATTCCCGGTGACAGGTAAATGAGGCTCATTACTGCTTCTGCTTGAACCTTGGAACGATCCATTCCTGTCGTATCCCATTAGCAAAAAAGAAGTTTCACTTGGACATCTTCTTTCCAAGAGTCGCTATTTTGTGGAACAGACTCCAGAGGGAATGCTTTCACGATCGCTATAATCTTAAAATCACAAACCGCGCTAATACCGCCTCCTCTTACAACAAACTCATTCAATAACCCTCTACCTTGAGTGGCTATTGGGCCTTTTTTTAGTGAACATTAGAAAAAAATAAAAAATAAAAATAAAAAAACGCTCTTAGTCACTATACTGCTTTGTATCGTGTAGAGCCGGGTCCAAACTATGGTCCCTAGGCCCCATAATAGAACTGCCATTTAGTTGATAGCACTTTTCTTAGTATATGCGATGTTCCTAGTAAGGCGATCTTCTGGGCAAATTATATGTTGATGTTACCTGCTGGGACACTGTTAGTAAAATTGTCTATTCCTATTCTAACAAGGCCAAGATCTCCGATTGTTATTGGTACAGTCTTATCCTCATTACTCACATTAAGTTAATCTCGATCTCCAGGGCCTTGTATTTCGACAATTTCTCGATAATTTTTATAAAGGTGTTTCTCTCAGATGATACTGCGATGTCAATAATCATACACTTCCTGAACTTCTTGTCTTTTATGATAATATCGGGTCTGTTGCTTTTTATATCCCTTTCATTTTGAATTAGCATATCCCAGAGGATAGTTACATCATTTTATTATTATTATTATTAACATCTTCATCATTATTGTTTTTATTATTTGTGCATGTTATGTTTCCTGGTTTGTATCCCGTAGAGCCGAGTCCAAACTATTATCTTTAGACCCTATAGTAGACCCTATATTTACTTGATAGCAATTTTCTTAATATATGGGATGTTCCTAGTAGGGCGATCTTCAGGGCAACTTGTATGTTGATGTTACCTGGGACTAAAATTATCCATTCCTTTTCTCCCTCACGAGGCCCATAGCTCCGATTGTTATTGTTACAGTCTCATTCTTCATTCACCACATCCTCTTGATCCATGTCCTTGTATTTGGACAGTTTCTCGATAATTTTCATGGAGGTTTTTCTCTCAGATGGTTACTACTATGTCAATAAGCATACACTTCCTGAATTTCTTGTCTTTTGTGATAGTATCGGGTCTGTTGGTTTTTATTTCCCTTTCATTTTGAATTAGCATATCCCAGAGGATAGTTACATCGTTATTTTTGGATAACTGTGTCTGATTGGTGTTCATATCATTTCTCAGTGGTTTCGATTATGTGCTTTTTGCATATCTTCCAGTTCACATATGTTGCCACCTTGTTATATCTGTGGGTTTATATATTTGCTAGTTCGTTATTATTATTATTATTATTATTATTATTATTATTAATATTCAGTATTTTCTGAGATAAGATCTCATTATATGGTAATTATGCGTGGTTAGCGGGCTACATCCAGTAGTCTTAGGTATCATGCAATTGTCCTTTAACTCAAAATATTGTTCACTTGCGGATATTTCTTGCCACTACTAGATTGGCAACAAGGTCTCATAATTTTAAAGTTGACTTGGTTAGAAAAAAGTTTCTTTTCTCGAACTTCTCGCCTGTTGAACACTCTTCCGGTTCTCTACTTCCCAACCAAATTTGATCTTCAAGAATTTAAATGCAATGTCAATCGTTATCTATTATCTTCCTGATCCCTCTTCTATTGTTCTCGTTCCCTTATAATGTTTTTTTTTCTTTAATTCTTTCACCCCCAGTAACCTCCTTGTGCCTTAGTGGCTTTATTGCCTTGCTTGGGGTGAATTTGATTAAATAAAATTCCTAAGAGGCTTCTTTCCTGCAACAGTTCCACTACGCAATCAATAACGTTTTTATTTATCCAGGTTTATATTTTGCGAGACACTGTACCAAACGCACCAAAGACAACTGGCATTATTGTTGTAATCTTCTTAAGCTTCAAAAATCTTGTGTTCACACGTCAATAAGTCATAGGTTACTTTCTCTTACCTGTTTTAGCCCAATTCTTGTATGAAAATGACGCGATGGATCAATGATTAACCTTCTTTATTCTATTTTATCTTCCATCAATTTGTTGTGATCTGGTTTCTTATTTGTTTGCATTGAGAAATCCCACAAGATTGTGAATATAGTGACTTAAGGACTTTCTCTGATTCATTCTCTTTCCCCGTTGAAAACCCCGCTTTTCAATCAAATTCCAATGGATGATTCTGCTTATCTGGTCATGTCTTTACTTTTTATACTGTTTATAGCCATATCACATTGAAACACCAATTCTTGTACGATCACCGAAGTTAAGCAACGTCAAGCCGGGTCAGTATCTAGATATCGTTATATCTCTTCTTTGTGGACATGCTGCCTCATAATATTTTTACTGATTGTCTGGTCTTTGCTTTTATTATTGTTGTTATTTCATTTTCTTTGATTTCTGCTGTCTACTCATTTCTTTCCGGGTACCGACCAGAGACTTATGGTCAGAAATGGTATCATGACATTTTCCACTGAGCAATTTTGAAAAAAAAAATCATACATATTTTACATAGATAAAGTCTTTGGTAAGGTGTGAGCTGTACTCGTGAGAACATTTTTTTTCTATTTCTTCAAGGCATCGCTAACAAGAATCCCTTCAATAAGTCTATTGGAATCTTTTCCAACTAGTCTGAGGGCTCCAACTCAAATTGTTGATTTTCTCATCTACCACATTTTTTACATTTCGATTTCAATGTGTTTGTATTTTGATTTTTTTTTTAAGATCTTCAAAGATTGATTGCAGTTTGCAGGCACTGCCATATCAATAAGGAGGCACTTTTTGTCTTTTCGGTCTCTAATCACGATGTCTGGGAGATTAATTTCATTGTTCTGTCTATGTGTATTGAGAAGGCCTATAAAATTGTTACAGGTCCAATCTCTGTAACCGGGTCTGGGTGATGTTCATACCAATTTCTTACAGTTTCCTTTCCGTAAGTGTTGCAGATTTTCCAGTGCAGATATTGGCCCACTCTATCAGGCCGGCGTTTATATTCAGTGGGTGCCAAATACCTCGGAACTTGATAAAATATTATTATTATTATTATTATCTCTTTTGGTTTCTTCTGTATACACATTTACTTCCGGATCCCAACCAAAGGCCTAAGGTCAAAAATGGCTTCATGACATTTTCAACTGATCATTTTTCTAAAAAGATCACACACACATTTTACACATATAAAGCCTTTCGAAATGTGGGAGCTGTACTTGTGAGTACAATTTACGTATTTCTTTAAGGCAGTGAGTCTATCGGATCATTTTCTAATCAATTCGAGGGCTCCAACTACAAGTGGAATTATTGATGTCCTCATGTGCCACATTTTTTAGATTTCCACTTCAAGATCCTTGTACTTTGATATTTTTTGCAGATGTCCGAAGAAACATTACAATCTCCAAAGACTGCCATGTCAATAAGAAAGCATATTCTATTTTTGTGTTCTTTGTTTATTATTATTATAATTATTGTTATTATTATTATCTTCTCTTCTCCTGCACGTAAAAGTAACTTGATCATGTCTTCACCTTTTATACCACTTATGGCCATATTATATTAAGACACCAATTCACGTACGATTACCGAAGTTAAGCCACGTCATGCCTGGTCAGTAACTAGATGGGTGACCACTTGGGAAGTCCAGGTTCTGAAAGCTTGGTTGTGTGCGTGGTGTAATGTATAAAAGTTCCAGTTCCCATTCGGTTCGTCATATTTACTTATTAGCAAATACTCTTGGGAAAGGTATGAATGCACCCCCCCACACACCATGCCAGTTAGAATTGCAAGAACCGGATAGAAAATGGGGAATCAGTTAACGCACACAACCCCCAAGCGAATATATTAAAAGGTTGTATCTTAAGAGGTACTGTTGTAGGAAGAGTGTTAATTCCAGTTGAAATGGCTGATCAGCTGTAAAAAACATCAAATCAATCATTTTCAGTTGGAACGGTTTAACGTCTTGGATTACACCGAGAAACTGACGAAAACTGTGAAAAAGGAATAAGTTTTGGAAAGGGATTCAAAAGGAATTTAAAAGAGCCCTGTAACCCATCAAGGTCGTAGGGTCAACATGTATACTTTAGCCCTAGTAGCAGTGATGTTTCCGGTGCAAGATGGCCAAACCCTTTCCAAGCTGGTTTGAATTCAGAGTTTTCCTTCTGGACAAGTCGCTAACCAAAGGCTATAGGGCCCAGTCTATCCAGCAAGAGGGAGAGAAGAGATGGATTCATACCTTTCTCAAAGGTATTAGCACGACTGGAAATCGAACTCAGCTCCCGATTCCTCAATGGCTGTCGCTATCCACCATGCCTCTAATGCATTAGAATATTCGGTACCTAAAGACAAGAAAACATGAAATGGTCAGTTTGAGAAAACAACAGAAGGAAGTAAAGTCAAACTAATATAGAATTCTTCCAAAAATGGTATTTTCAAGAATGAAACTGAAAGCATTATGATAGCAGCTCAAGATGAAGATTTTGGTAAAAATAATATCAGGAAGCATCTCCACAAAGAAGTCGTTTTCAGGGTTTGTTTTAATCATTTCACCGTAAGCAAGGCAGTAATGACACTAGTACGCAGTGGGGGAGGGTTACAGGGAATGAAAATGAATGAAAAGACTGATAATAGGAAAGATTGAGGAAACGGACAAAAAAAATAAAGAGAGTTCACGAAGACAGAAGATGGCGATTGACGTTGCATTAAGACTTTTGAAGATTGTAGTTATCAGGGAAGCAAAGAAACGGAAGGAGTTGCACAGTTGGGAGGTACGAGAAAAGAAACTATTGGAGTTGAAGTGGCGGTTGCATTTAGCTATATCAACAGTGAAAGGGTGGGACCTAGTTGCCAATCTAGTAGCACGCTTAAATTTATGTAGTCGGAGCGCTAAGAAAAATTGAGCAGTTCTAGTCATGGAAATATTTGTAGAAACGACAGAAGGAGGTCACATCACGTCGGTGAGAAAGTGACTTATGTTTAGATGTCTGGTCAGGATCGATGCCATTGCGGATTCTTCTATAGATTTTGTCAAGAATTGTGCCATTCCTGCTCTCATTGAATACCCTGCTTCGCATTCAACTTACAGTGGATGATTTTGCATACTTGATCATGTCTTCACAGTTTATCATTCTGAACTAAATATGGGAACTTATTCATAATGTGTGCTATAGCTTCAAATTTCCCTAGGTCATATTATTATTATTATTATTATTAACATCTTCATCATTATTGTTTTTTATTATTTGTGCATGTTATGTTTCCTGCTGTGTATCATGTAGAGTTGAGTCCAAAGTAAGGTCTTTAGACCCTATAGTAGAACTGTCATTTAGTTGATAGCACTTTTCTTAGTATATGGGATGTTCCAAGTAATGCGATCTTCAGGGCAACGTGTATGTTGATGTTATCTGAGACACACTAAAATTGTCCATTCCTTTTCTCACGAGACCCAGAGCTTCGATTGCTATTGATACAGTCTCAGGCTTCATTCCCCACATCCTGTTAATCTCGATCTACAGGTCCTTGCATTTGGACAATTTATCGATAATTTTTATGGAGGTGTTTCTGTTGGATGGTACTGTTATGTCAATAATCATACAGGTGCTAGTCGACTTAACAACACCGATTGCTTCCTACCGAGAGACTGTAAGTCGATCTGGTTGTAAGTCGACCTGTAAATAATCTATCTTTCATTATTTTAATTTTTAACATTTTTACGGTTTCTTTACTTTTGATAGCATTTGTATCATCTCTGTACACATTGTTTGTTGCTTATTTTTACGTTCGTCAAGTTTAAGTCAAACACTACATATTATAGTATATATATAAGTAATTCATCGAGTCTAGAAGAAACCTCAACAGAATCCAGAAAGCACTGGACGTTTGCCTGTCAATGTAGCTGTCCGTGTTTTCAATTCCCGATAGTGGATGCGCACTGCTGATGAGTGCCAAATATAGGAGGAAACGGCCGTCCAGTGCTTTCTGCATTCTGTTGAGGTTTCTTCTAGACTCGATGAATTACTTAATTATCTCAAATCCTCCTTAATTTCTATCACACACACACACACACATATATATATATATATATATATTAGGTTGGTGCAAAAATAATTTCGTTTTCTCACATAGTAACATATGTTAGAAAACGAAATTATTTTTGCACCAACCTAATATATGTATATATCAAGTCGAGAATTCTGACTCGTTCCTTTCAATCATCTCTGTCAGACATCGCCGGCGGCAGGTTCTCTAAATGGCTTCCAGAGTTATGTACAAGTTGGTCAATGTAGGTATGATGAGGTCTTCCAACCGATCTTTTGCCGTGCAATGGGTTCCATAGGAGGGTGTCACTCAAAAGTTCTGACTTACTTCTCCAGGAGTGACCAGCTAGCCGAAGCCTTCCCTTTACATAGGAGGAAGGTGTCCATACAGGCGTTTCTTTGTTGGGTGTTTCTTCCAGCTTATGTCTAATGCAACTCGTAACATCCTTGCGCATATTCCGCCAAGTGATGTTTCTTGGCGTTTTATCAGTGTCCATGTTGTTGAGCCATAGAGCAAGACAGATTCTACCGTGGCCTTAAAGAAGTTCCTGTTTAAGATTATTTAATATTTGCGAAACACACAAAACCCAAAATACAGTTTGCAAAAAAAACAGAAAACAAAATAAAACATACCAAAAATACATAGAAATGCATACAAAAGCAAATGCGCAGAACCTTCCACAGCTTTACAAATTCTTTCTCTGGCCTTCAAAATCGTCGACACAGTAGAGTAGGTATCTCCAGATATTTTCTAAAAGATGAGCATGCATGATGAAAAAAATGAGCCAAACTTAATCGAATAAAAGTTTTATCGTCGAAAATGTAATTATTAAGAGGAAAGATCAAAAGATTTTTTTGATTATTAAATTATATTTTTTTTAATTATATTTAGCACCTTCAAAATGTTGGTCAATTTTTCTTTTCTCTCGTCAGTGGGTAATTATGAATTAGTATAGGTACTTTAGTGTCTTTTTGGGGTGAAAAACATTGATTTGAAAATTCTTACAAAATTCAAACATCTGTCTATATTTCTAATATGGGGACTATAAATTTCTGGAAAGGTCATGGCATGTGGAACTAGAATAATCTATCCCAGTAAAGGAAATAAAGGGTTCGAAATTCCAACGTATGTCACCTGAAGAAGACCGGAGCTACAGCGGGTGAAACCTGAATAGGACAGTAAAGATGTGGACAACAGTTTGAACAATGGAAATAGTGTAACATTTTAATAATTGTTGAATTTTACTGAAACTTTCAAGACTTATTTACAAATGAATAAAATTATTTCAGAAACGTGTCTTTTTTACGTAAATCATGTTAAAATATGTGTGTATATATATATATATATATATATATATATATATATATATATATATATATATATATATGTGTGTGTGTGTGTATATATATATATATATATATTACATCTGTTGCCCGTTAATTAATTTTATGAAATTTCGAGAAATTCACTTTTGTATGACTTAATGTTTATATCTCTATCTATAAAAGGCAGAATAAGTGTGTGTGCGTGTGTGTGTGTGTGTGTGTGTGTGCGTGTGTGTGTGTGTGCGCGCGCACGCGCGCGTGTGGGTGTGTAACGAATGCACGGCTGCAATTTTCGACGGATTTGCACCAAAATTTACATGCACATGCTCCAAGTTAGCAGGAAGACCAAGACCGACTTTGCATTTCCCAACTCCCATCGATAGTGGAAATAATTGATTTTTTCATGCTTCTACGGCAGTTTTCATGTAGTTTGCGGCCATTTTCTACTGGCCTGTGTGAGAGCCTATAGCTGGCTGCCACGAATAGGCAGGAACAGTCTATTGGCTAGCGTGAGAGCCAACAGCTGACTGACACGAATGTTAACTAGCATGCTAGCATGCTAAGAAAATCGATAGCTGCATTCGTCACAATTGGGAAAAATTTAAATCTGCATGGCACTTTACTCCAATTGGCTCATTCGCTCGCTTAAACTCAACGTTGATTCTGATTCCGCAGAACTGGGCTGTGTCTAAGAAAGTATTTGTTGTTAACATTCTTTTTTCATTCGGTTTTTCCAGTTAAGAGTCCTTTTTTAAAGCTGATTAATTTGTGTTAATTTTTTTTAGTTCTTTTTTCGTAACAGATTTAATGTTTAGTATACAGCTTAGAAAAAAAATCGCAGTGTGAGATAGGCAAGAAGTAAGGCATGTAGCAACATCAGCATGGCAAAGGGCACTCGTTTAAAGACAAAGAAGGACAAAAATATTTTAAGTCAAGTGATAGCGATTGCTGTATGAGTCTTACGATTTTTGAATCAAGCACGGGCAACCCCGCGCCATACTGCTAGTTAGTTATAAGCAGAAGTCCTCGCTGAATTAAAATCAATATCTTTTCGTAAAAACGGATCTCTGTTTACTGATAATCTGCTCTGTATTGTAAAACAAAAAAAAATGCAATAAAACTAAGACATTATTTAATTAGTAAAGCGTTTAATTGCTTTTATGAAAAAAATTCGATGGATAATGAATTTTTACAAATTGTTTTTTCATTTTTTTAAAGGTTAATTAGAATAATTTAGAAAGTTTTAAATCTTTTAAAATTCTGTATTAATTTGCATCGGTTAGATGATATTGTTATTATGTAATAAATATATTTCCTACTCATGAATGGAAAGGCTTACTACAATTCAGCGACACCCAGTATATTAAAAAGAATTTCCCATACATGACATCATTAGAGAATAAGTAACTATAGTAAATTTAAGGTCAAAATATCTAAAATTGAGTTAAACATTAGATTACAGAGAATATTTTCCTAATTTTTTAAGATTACTGGGTAGGTAAAAATGATATAAAAAAAGACGACCAAGTAATTCTTACAGACATGTTCCTCGTAGAAAAATTAGTTAGATTTTCAGCTGTCAATAGAGCTGTCAACATCTTTTAAAAACATTCATCTTCCTGTTAAAAAATGCATTTCTGTGATATTTTAAGCTAAAAGTAAGTAATATTTGTTTCAAGCCAAATTGAACTTTAAATCACTTCATCTTTCTCAAATAATCTTTCAGAAAAGTATCTTTTATTTTGAAAGATTCTTTTTTTTTTTTTATTTACATTGAGCTTTGGGGAATTGAAAATTTGATTAAAATGAGCCATTTTTTTTTAAATCAAAAAATGATTCCAATTAATTTAAATTCGTTTTGAAAGACAGCAAAGTATTTTGCTTATTGAAATATTAAATGTAATCTATTAGCTTGAAATTAAAATTAAAATAGAAGCTTCAAAATAGATTTATTTTAAACCTTAGCTATCACATTTTGGTGTCGCTTTAGCGTGTGTCCTGCCGATCAGTGTGACCTACCAAAAAAATTGTATCCTACATTATCTAACGTAAGAGGAAAAGCAAAAACGGAAGGAGAGATGCCATTTGTTGCTGTATTATAAAATTAAAAATAAAATAAAAATATAAAATAAGAAATTTGACTAAAAAAATATAAAACAATATATTTGAATCCTTTAAATAAAAACATTCTGAATTAATATATCAAGACAAAAATTGGAACAATGCCTTAATAATTTAGGATACAAATGTGGTGGAAGTATAGAAACTAAAGCAAAAACTGATCGGTAAGACCCATGCTAAAGTGGCACCAGCTTTTCATTGGGGGTAGCTGCAGTAGAGTTTGATAAATTCAGATCACGTTTGTGGCACCATTTAACGAGGCAGAAAGAGAGAAGGAAAGAGAGGAAGAAAAAGAGAGGCTAAGAACCGAATCGTGAGTGTTAAACAAGAACACACACACAGGTAAGAGACAATGGATAAAAGGATATTTTGATAAGTAACAAATGGCGAAGGAGTGTCATTACAATGACAGGGAAATTCTGAGTAGAAAGAAGGCGAAGGAAGGAAAGAATCAGATATGTTTTGGCATCGGCTGTGTTATCAAAAGATATGAAAACAAACTATTGGTACGGAAGACATCTTGTTATCGGCTACAGGCCGGCTGGTCAGAGAGAGAGAAAGAAAAATTCAAATGAGAATGTTATTTCGTTAAGTGACAACTAAAAAGGCTTAGACAGATATGAAAAATTAAAAAAAAACACCCACGAGCATCCTTGGCCTGCGATAATAAAATTTTGTTATCAGGAATTGTGCCGAAAGAAAATAAATGTTTTTTTTTTCTTTCTTTCTTCGAGGCGACAGACCGACTGGGGCTTTGGAGATGTTCCTTTTTCTTTGAGACCATGTCGGGAGGACCACACATTCTGATAATTAGCGATAAAATACTTGAAGTAAACCACGTGTGGAACAAGAGTTATGACCGCCATTGCCATATTGTCCCGTTCGCGGCTGGAGAAATGATAAACCATTAAGGGGAAGAAAAAGGAAAGAAAAAAGAGATAATTTTTTTTTAAGCAAGATATTTTTTTTCTGAAACAAGCCGCAGAATCGTCCACGCCCGGCTGAGACATCATTGGTTGAGTGGTGATCACGTGGTGCACGAGGGAGGCTGTTGCCGCCCATCTGGAGGATGAGTAAGAGAGGTTGCCGCGAAGATGTGGGGAGGGCAGTTCACGCCCCTCTGAGGTATGATGAGAAGGTGGGAGTGAGGAAAGGTTCCCAAAAATGGAAAAAGGTGGAAATTCCTAACCAGAGAGGTGGATATGTATTTAGAATTATCGAGGAACCCCCCAGCGCCGACAAACCCACCCCGGTTTTGGTCGGCGCCCATATAAACGAAGCCACAACGAGCATTTTGAGAGAGTCGAGTTCCAGCAGTCTTCGGTTAAGGCAAGCCTCGCAAATAGCTGACAGATTCCCGCACATTTTCCAGACCCACATCTTCAACCCAAGAACAATTATTTTGAAGAGCGACTTAGATCCAGATCACCGAAATAAGTTTTTCTTTTGACTTTCGTCCAAAGACCCACCGAAACACCAATTTCTTAAAGAGCAGACGACTTGAAGTGTTAAAACTTGCCTAGCGGAAAACGACGTGCCACAATCCATAGAACGGGTCGAGAGATAGATGCAGTCCTATGTATCGAACAACTAGACATAAAGTTTGTTACCTTTTTCTTTGATACTTTGAACTTTTGAGTTTTCATTTTATTGCCTTTTATGCGTATTTTTGTGGTATCACCCCCGTTGGACTCGGTTTGCAGTACGGCCCCGATGACTGATTGATTTCCTCCGCCTAGATCAAATCACAATGTGGGTAGGCAGACGGGGAATCAAAGTAGGGCGTCACTGTTGGTGCCGTGGTAGACTGGGATACAACGACACGGTTGGCGCTACGACCAGGGGACGACGTCACAGTTCGATCACATTCAATTTCTTTCCTCCTTCGTACAGATCAACATTCATCATTTTTGGGTCGAGATCAATAGCCCTTCTTTCCTTCATCGAAGGCGGAGGTTTAGACAAATTCAGTTTCCTCTTCAGAGACATCATAGAGCTCTTTTTTAAAAAAAAAAAAAAAACTTCAAAGACACAAACGGACTCCCTTGAACTGTATTGCACCGAGTCAGTCTTAACACTGATTTTGAGGCGCGCCAGAGAAGGTTAGCGTTGGCGGAAGCTGAGGCGGAAATTTTCGTCCACTGAACTGGGAAACACTCAGGCTGCCAGACACGGAACAGTTTTTTCCAGGTGCCCAGACATACCAATTCGCGGACGTTGTCGTAAAATCGAACAGTCGTAAGTCGTATAGATCGTAAGTTGACGACGACCAGCATTCCATAAAGTGGTGATATCTCTCCTTTGTGGCCATGTTTCCTGATATTATTTTTACTAATATCCCGATCCTGAGCTGCTATCCTAGTGATTTCTGTTTTCTTCTTTAAAATAACAATTTTTCTACATCCTTCTCGTACGAAATTCAGCACCGTCGAGCCAAGTCAGAACCAAGATGGGTAACAGCTTGGAAATATCAGGGGCTGTATGCTTGGATGTACGGATGGTGTAAATGGATAACCACACGGAATTCAATTTCAATTCCAATCGGGTTCGTTATATTTCCTTTCACGCAAATACTCTTGTGAAAGTTATGAATCCATTTCCCCCAGCGATGGTGAATTCTGCCAACCATTTTATACAAGTTCGTTAGGTAGGTCATACGCTGCTTTCCACTGTCCGTCTTGCCTTCAATATGTCCTGTGAGTGTTAAATTTTCCAAGCACTATATTTCCTACAAATTTCAGCTGTCTCTTTCTGATGCTTCGATTGAATGTCCTTTTTCCATAAAACTTCGTCATTGCTCACGTGTTCAGTCCACGTTATTCTCAACTGCCTTCTGTTGGACTGCATTTCTATTGCCTCTAGTCATTTCTCTATCTGTGAGTAGATTGTCCAGAATCCACTGACATATAAGAAGACTGATATTATATAAGAGTTCAGTACTCTTTTCTTTCTTTCTCTTGCTTCAAGACTTTCTTCGACTGTGAGGAGATTGTCCAGGATTCAGTGCCATACAGGAGGACTGATATTATATAAGACTTCAGTACTCTTCTCTTTTTTTTCCAATGATGCTTTCTTGTATCTTTATACATTACTTACCTTTTGGAAGGCATCGTTCGCTATCCCAATGCACCTTCACATTTTCCATCAACCATAAATTATGTCTTCTTACAGTTGATGTTTAGTCCTTTCTTCTTGCTTTTCTTTGCTACCTTCTGTAGTTCCCTTTCTGTGTCTACTAGCAACACCGTGTCAGCTGCATATCTGATGTTATTAAGGTTGTATCTGCTAATGATGAATCCTAGTAGGACTTATAGTTCTCTCAGGATTGATTCACTCTAAAGCTTGAATAATTCTGGTGAGACGACGCTTCCTTGTCTTACGCGACTTTCTATTATTATTATTATTATTATTTTTTTGTCTATTTACTGAATTCGTTTTCTATCTTCAAGCAGGCGGTTTGTTTCCTGTAGACGTTCAGGATTATTCTAATATACTTCCGAAATAAATCAAGAACGCAATTTTTAGAAACATCTTTCTCTGCGTGTGAGTGTGTGTTTTGTGCAGGCTATGTGTGCAATGAGATGAATTTTGCGTTAAAATGAAACAATGTCTTATTGACGGATATCCATCCCGGAAGAGAAAAATAAGTAAATAATCATGTAGAAAGAGCTGTCAGTGTTTGTCAAGTACTCCTTTTTTTTTTGTATGAAAACGAAAAGTGCGTAAAAAACATAAAATAAAAGTATTTAACAGAAATAAAACATGAAAGTTTTCGTTGCGGAAGTCAATCATTGAGCATTGGAATAAATCCGACATTTTTATGGCACAGTACTTCAAGAACAACAAAAAAAAAAAACCTTTTATAATGTATTTTTAGTTTAATTGTACAAACACTGATCGACTAAAAAACAAAGTCTTTGGAAAGTACTATTCCCTTGCAGGCCGTCATTACACACACAGACAACAAACACACATATATATACATAAATATATATATATCGCTTCAAATGAATTAAACGTCTGTTTTTTGTGTTTTTGTTTTTTTTTGTTTTGATAAAACAACAGAAAGAAACAGAGTCAGATTAAAATACAATTGGTTGAAAATTGGTATTTTGAGGAATAAAACTGAAAGCGCTAGGACATCAGGATATTAGTAAAAATCAGATCAGATCAGGATATTAGTAAGAATAATATCAGGAAGAATGTCTGCAAAAAGCCGTTTCAAGGCTAATGTCTTTTTTTATCACGTCACCGCAAGAACGGTGTGTATGCAGGGGTTTATAGGGAGTGACAGAAATGGAGAAGACCGAGAATAGAGAGCATTGAGGAAAGGACAAAAATGTACGGGATTCAAGAAGGCAGAAGATAGCGATTGACATTGCATTTAAATTTTTTTTTGAAGGTTTTAGTTTTCAGAGAAGCAATGAAACGGAAGGGAATTCCACAAGCGGGAAGTACGAGAAAAGAAACTGTTGGAGTAGAAATAGCGGTTGCATTTCAACAGTAAAAGGGTGGGACCTAGATGCGAATCTAGTAGCACGCTTAAATTCATGTAGTGGGTACAGCAGGGTAAAAAGCTCGTCAGAACAGTTGCCATAAAAATACCTAGAGTAGCCGCGCCGCGTCGGCAAGAAAGTGACTGAAGTCGAGATGTCTGGTGATATACATAATATACAGTGATTTAAAAAAAAATGGGGAAACAGCTTTTGTCTTTTTCCCAAACTTCCATATTCTCAGTCTTCTTTTTTACTCCCTGTAGTGGCATCCCTGTCTTGCTTGGCGTGAAACGATAAAAAAAAATCTATTTCAAATACAGGTATCCACTAAAAATAACGTTTGACGTAATAAAAATGCTGGATTAAAAATAAATCCATTAATTCTATATATGTACACCCTCCACACACGCACATACATACATACATATATTATTATTATTATAAGAGATTATAATAGAAAAATGGTGAAATTGCTACACAAAAGATTTCATACATTGTTTACATTATTCGGATTATTGTCCTCACCTTTGTCGCCATATTTATCACAACGTTTCGGCTATTGTACGCTCCGGCCTTCTTCAGGTGGTTGGAATTTCGAACTGAACCCTTTATTTCGCTCACTGGGGTAGACTGTTCTAGTTCCACGTCCCATGTTTGATGGATGTCAGTTATTAGTTATCTCCTGCTAATTTCCCTCTGAAAGTTCCCCACTGCATTAACGGGG
>OZ010585.1:124062382-124104882 GCA_963932145.1 Acanthosepion lycidas
CCCTTGGCAATGTTTTATGATCCTCGCTATCTTATCAATATTTGTTTTGTTTTTTTCTACCTACATTTATTTATTTATGTAGGTTATAAATTAAACTATGCACAACTGACAATTAACACTTTGAGACTTGACCAATGCTTTACTGAGACTTGACCAATGCTTTACTGAGACTTGACCAATGCTTTACTGAGACTTGACCAATACTTTACTGAGACTTGACCAATGCTTTACTGGTGGTAGAGAAAAATGATGTAATACCGAGTCACTGGTTAACAGTGGTAGACAAAAATGACTTAATGCCCAGTCACTGATTGAATGGTGGGTAAACACTTGTTACTCTTTTTATATCTATTGTGAAACATTACATACCAATTATTTGCAAACTTTGGCTCAGGAGTTCGGGCAGAAGGGTTAAAATTGTTCAGAGCTCAAAGGGTTAAAAATTGTTTTTTTGCAGATTTTGATGTCATTCTAGGGTCTTCTTTTCTTTCTGGTCCATATCTGTGAATTACTTTTGCACATGTTAACTCTTGAAAAAACATTATATAAAATTCATTAATTTTTATCCATAATGTCGAATGTGCTAAAATTATTAAACATTTTTAACAAGAAAAGCCTCAAGTTGGTGTTAAAAATTTCTGCAAAACATTGTTGATTTATTTAAGATGGAAGAATCTATTATGGCGTGTCTATAATTTGTATTTAGATACATTGTATTTATTTAAAATTTTTCTAGTTAAATCGTTCACCTATATTGCCTGTGATCCATTATTGTACATAATTAGGTGACAATAAGAGAGCCATGATTGCCTACATCTGGAGGGGACATGGCATATAAAGAATAACATGATGCCTTCGGTTAATTCTATATGAGTCTAAGTAAAAAAAAAATAATAAATAAAACATTGTAACTATTAGGATTTACAATTCCAAGAAACACAGTTACATCCACTTTGAATTTGAAACTGTAAATATTTGAGGTGTGTCAATTTCAGTGAAAAATTTGGAAATAGTAGACAGACAAGATTTGAATAGAGAAAAGAATGATTTCAATTTTACAAGCAATACCTTCTACTTTTGATGAATCACTATTCTTAATTTATTTACCATGCTCCTCCTAAGTTCTCAGACTACAAAATACCTATGGAAATTCCCCAATTGCATCATGACATATTTGAGCTTAAAACATTAACAATATACTACAATCTATATAAATAAAGTGCAGTGTATGTGTGTCCATCTGTTTTTCAATCTTAGTGAATCATAAACAACCTGATTACACGCCATAAAAATTAAATAAATAACTCATTTAAATTTGAATTTAAATATTGGACTGAGTGAAAAAACAACGCTTTATTAAAGATTTAACTTTAACTATTAAGCACAATTGCAATTCATAACATCTAATTAAATCATAATTAAAACTTAAGTTGGGCATGGTACATTGCTCAAATGTTTTTTTTTCTTTTTCTAGCACATGTATTGTGATGTAATTGAAATATTACATAGATTGAGTTCTCTAATGTCTTTTAAGAGTGACTTTATGTGAAGGGATCATAATGAATGATGAATTTTTTTTAAAGAAAATAAAAATTGTGTGCAAAATAAATGTAAACAAACTGTGGAGATTGGTTGCATATATGAAGAAAAATTATGCTTAACTAAGGTGTTGGTAAAGATAAAATAATTTTATTATTTCAAAATTGTTATAACTTTTACATATATTGTATGCCCAAATACATGCCCAAAATACCTCAAAAAGAGTTATCCTAAAGCGCACCCAAAGTGGGGTTTCTAGACTAGTAACAAATATAAGTATGAATGCAGGTTACTATTTTTTTTAAACAAATTCACCCCATGTATGGAGGTAAAGCCACTAAGACACAAAGGGTCACAGGGTGTGAGAGAACTAGAAAACAGAAGCATTACTGAGGAGTGAAAATAATAGAAGACTAATCAGGACGACAGTAAAGACTAATTGATTTTGCATTTAAGATTTTGTAGCTCATACTTGTTTAGAGAGCAAGAAACCAAAAGAGAGGTCCACAAGCAAGAAATGCAAGAAAAGAAACTTATCAGAGAGCTTAGGGTTAGCAATTTCAAATGTAGAAAAAAAAAGGATAGTTTTTCCATTGATGCTTCTATAATTTGTAACTACCTCCACTCCCATCAATTTTTACCTGTTTTAAAAAATGATCATTAGAATTGTAATAAAACTTAGATGCGAGTGAATTTATACATTTTCTTTGTTCTTGAGAATTTACAACAAAAATTATCAACATTATTAGATTGTTTATTAGGATGATTGGCAGAGTGAGTCTTCCTTAGTAGTGACACCATATCTTGGTTATAGGATGAGGTACATTGAAAGTTATTTAATAAGTGTTTGCCTGTCACCAATCCAGATGTGTGAAGTCACATGTGCACATTGTTCTAATTACTTTTCCGAATATTGGCTTTTATATGTTGATTAATCCTTTCTTTTTTTTATATGTTGATTAATCCTTTTTTTATGATAAGTTTATTATTAATTAACTCTTCTGATAATAAACTGAAGCACAGCATTTTAAAAGGAATATAAAATATATATAAATAAAGTGAAGTGTCCGTCTGTTCGTTTTACGATCTCGGTGAATCATAAACAACTTGAACTAACAGATAGTAACTACTGTAGTTACATGCAATTAAAAATTAAATAAGTAACTCATTTAAAGTTAAATTTAAATATTGAACAGAGTGAAAGGTTTAAAAAACTATTCCTCAATAAAGGTTTAACTTCAATTTCACTTTTCAGCACAATTGCAATTCATATTGTCTAATTAAATCATAAATAAAACTTAATACATGTTGCTTATATCTTTTTTTCTTTTTCTAGTACACATACTGTGATGTATTTGAAATATTACTTAGTTCAAATTTTCTGAGTGACTTTATGTGAAGGAATCATAAAGAATAGTGATTTTAAAAAAACAAAAGTTGCACACAAAAATAACAACTACCCTGGGTACATGACAGCAGCCCCCAAAAACTGGGATAGGCGGGTACAAGAAGAGGAGGACAACAACACTCAGAAAACAGTCTGCCTGCTTTATGTGAAGGGGTTATCAGAGAAAATACAAAGGATCTGCGGTCCATATAACATCAGGACAACCTTCAAAAGTTTGACAACACTTCACAGATATCTCTCTCGAGTGGGACCCCCCATATAGAACATGACTAAAGACTGTGTGTACGCTATCCCATGCAGCTGCGGAAAGGAATATAAAGGAGAGACAGGCCACCTCCCCTCAAGGTAAGGCTTCAAGAACACCAGAAAGCTGTAACACGAGGGGAAGTAGAAAAATCAGGCATGGCTGACCACATATAGAGAGAGAAGGGAGATCCCCGCCCTCTGTGGGATCAGGTTGAGATCATAGACAAGGAACACCATTGGAAAATTCATAAACCTAAGGAATCAGCACATATGTTAGGCCACAAAAATCTGCTGAGCCGACCAAGCATAGAAATAAATACAATATGGGAACCAGTAATAAGGAGTGCCAGAGAAAAAGCAATGATAACAAAGTTGCAATATGAGCTCTGGTAAAAACATAGATGATAACAGCAAAATTGCAATATGAGCACTGGTAAAAATGGTTGCTGAAGACATTAGGTTTATAATACCCAGAAATTCATATCCAGATGTCCTCAAGGACACATGGCACAGTTAGATCCAGTGACAGTACCCAAAGAGTGTGAGTTCAATACCCGGTTAAGGCAGTGGAGAACTTTCAGAGGGAAATTAACAGGAGATAACTGATAACTGACATCCATCAAACATGGCATGTGGAACTAGAACAGTCTATCCCAGTGAGCGAAATAAAGGGTTCAGTTCGAAATTCCAACCACCTGAAGAAGGCTGGAGCATACAATGGCCGAAACGTTGTGATAAACATGGCGACAAAGATGAGGACAATAGTCCGAATAATGTAAATAATGTACATAATACCTCATCTCAGAAATATAGACAAACACAAAAATAAATGTAAAAAAACCATGTTGATTGGTTGTGTATACAAAGAAAGATTATGCCAAATTAAGGTGTCAAATAAAGATAAAATAATTTTATTATTTCTAAATTCTTATAACTATTATGTACATAGGACATGGAAAGTAAAAGACTGAAGGCCCAAAATCCCACTGTATGACCTAGCTTAAAGTCGGCTCAAAGGGCAGCTTCTAGGCTAGTCTAATAATAATTTCAAAGTTTAATTAGTTAAGCCTAAAAGTCACTCCTTTTTCTTACAGAGGAATGACTAGAAGGACTCAATCTAAATTAAATCTTAAGGTGAAAATTAGAGTAAACCTTCCTCAGTACTGAGAACATATCCTGTTTGTAGAATGAGATACAGTGATTGGCTTTTAATAAATGTTCAACTATTGTCAATCCAGATGTATTAATGCCCCTAGGCAAATTGACTCTCCAAATATGGGCTTGTATATGTTGATTAATCCGTACTTGAAACTTTTGAACCATTCTACCAATGTAGTCAGCATTGGACTAAATAAATTTAAAAAAAAAATATTATTATCAGATTATGGTGGGAAGGTAGAACATCCTTTTCAGGTCGTGCTTAATATGTCTTGATCTCTGATGTTGTTGCTTTTAGTCAATGCATACATTTCTTGTCCTCCACTGAACTCTGATGGGAGATGTCTGAAATTGATTAATTAATAGAATATGCTCTAATAATGTGTCCACTATCATCTGAATTGGTTCATTTAACTAAATCATAATTATGATTTGTAATTTTTTTTTTTTGCACAAATGCTACAACAATAAATATTTTGTACATGACATATATACATTTGACACACTTTACAAAATTGTAATCTTAGTCTTATAAAGGCACAGATAACATAAGAGATGAGTACAAGAGCTTATAGATAGCATAAGAGGGCCATAACAGCTACTGAGCTTGAGAAATATATTTTTCTGAGAAATTGTTTGAAGAGAAAGATTTTTATCAATTTCAAATGAAAGCAATACTGGCTGCTCAGTCAATGAATGCCAAATGTTCCTTGTAGGGAAACAGCTAATATTAACATTACCATTTATTTGACCTTCTTTTTATTATTATTATTAGTAGTAGTAGTAGTAGTAGAATTATTACTTCTTGAGGTAATTTTTGTTTTTTTGCTGTAATTATATATATATATAATCTCATCCACAGACAGACTATTTCGCTGTATCACAGCTCATCAGTGCGGCTAGACATCCGGTTGCCTCTAGCTAGGATCGAAACCCAACTGAATTGGTATCAGGCGGATATTCTACCACTAAGCTGTCGGCGCACGGTTGGGATGAAGGTGGATTTATGGCGTATTTATTTTAGGAAACACGGCCAATAGTTGGATTGATGTGAGTTTGTAATTCTGGGTTTTACACTTTTGTGATTGTCTGAAGATTGCAAAAGCATGAAACTCAGCGTCACAAACTCACATCAATCCAACCAAATATGTTAGCTCTATCTCTGATATTGAGCGCTTTCTAATAAGTACCGCGCATATATATATATATATATATATATATATATATATATATATATATATATATATATATATATATATACACACACACACACAAAGATTAATCAACCTCACACCAATAAAAAAAAAAATGCATAAATTATTTTTTGACTTGATATAAAAATAACAAAAATGAGAAAATTGACAGACATTTTCTGATATCTACTGACAAGTGGACTGAACAATTACAGAAAGGTTCATATATGAAATTACAGGGTAGAGGTGCTGAATATAACATCAATCAGCTAAGTGACAAATTTTATATATATATATATATATATATATACACACACACACACACATATATACATATTTCTTTATTTCCTTTGCCTTTCTCTTCTTTTTTGTCTTAAAGTGAATTTCATTGATTTTGTATCAACATCTTTCTCTTATCTCCTTGACTTTCCTCTTCTTATAAATGGGTGTAATTTTGAATACTTGTCTATTCCTCCTGGCTTTCCTTTTTGTCTTTTCTATTGGTAATATTGTTAATTTCCATACATTTTCTCCTTTCTTTTCCCTTCTCTTTCCTTTTTATTAATTTCTTATCTTTCCTTTCTCTTCATATAAATCCTTTTTTATTTTTATGGAAATCTTCCAAAGACGGAAAGTGAAGCAGTGTTTTATTAATTGGAATTCTGAATGAAATCGTTTAGTAGCTTCATTGTTTTCGTGAAGAAACGCTGATTTAAAATTGAAACAAAATGTACAATTTTGTAGTTGATATTAATATGTTATAATATAACAGTGCATAATAAATATTTATTGCTCTACTTTTGTATTGAGCCCTGTTTTAAATTAGTGTTTTGAACACTGAAATTTTATTCTTCATTCTTTTACATTTGGAAATATATATATATACATATATATAATATAATAATATTTTTTGTTTAAAAATATGATTCCTTCGCTACATAAGAGTTCTCATGTTTCAAGAACGAGAGCCAAAATCATCCAAATAATTAATAAAATTAAGTTGGATTGTGGTGTTTAGTCCCGTTTCATCTTCAAGCGAAATTTTAGGAATAAGCTATCTCTCGGTTTACGTGTATTTTTAGGCATGGTCCGTTACAGAATTTGTTGTTGTGGGAGTGGCTAGACTATTTTCCTTCTTTAAGTGGTCAGGGAGTTAATTCTTATCAATAGATTCATCATCCTCTGAGAGGTTTTGCTAAGGTTGGGTAGGGTATCTATTTCAAGGCTAATGTTTACGGTCATCCTTTAGTTGGTTCCCAGTGAAGGATATTTTTATGGCGCGCCTACAGTCGTTGTGTCTGGAGAATTGTCTTTTATTATTGTCTATCTGATTATCTATTTATTTATTTGTTTATTTAAGTGGGTGTTTTATATACAGATCGCTTTGCATTGAATTTCAATTTGATTTTTTAGTTTTTTTGACGACGACAAAAAGGGTTTTTCCTATTTAAAGGTTTGGCTAAGCTTTTTAGAATTTTACTTAGCTATGTTTTTTTTTTTTTTTTTTTTTTTTTTATGCTAATTATCTAATGCGAAAGTCTGTTGATGTCGGCAAAAAACCGTTAACTCCTGCCTATGGTTTAATAATTTTTCATGTGTAGTTTTTCCTGTAAGCATAAAAGGCATGGGTCATCCCAGGTTCTACAGGTTCTTGTTCTATTTACTATTTTCCATTTTACTTTTGGTGTTTTATTCGTTTCCTTTAGATGCCAGAAATATTGGGATAGAGATGTCTGATTTCTATTTTGAATATTGTTGAAGGAGCTCTTGTGTTGTCTCCATCTAATTTTAAAATTATTCTTTGTTGAGCCTATGTATATCCTATCAGTGTTAGGGCTCTCAATGGATGAGATAGTGCATTGGTATACCACGGATTTTGTGAGGCATTTATTTTCCAACGGGCAGTTTTTAGGGTTTCTAAAATCGCATAATTTTTCGTTATTTTTATCTAGTTTTAGTTTATGTGTTTTATTACTGTTTTGGTATGCATGTTTTTCTAGGATTTTTTATATTGTGTCTTTTTATGATTCTTTCTATATTTTCAGTGCAGCTGTAACTCAGTTTCAATGTGTTTTTGTTAAAGATGTTGCTAAGTTTGCTATTAGTGGGAAAGTGCTTTTCAATTAAAGCTAGGAACTTATGGCCTAGTTTGGTGCTGACCATTTGGTTGTACGGTGGGGTATACCAGATGATCTTTCTTTTCCTGTTTCTCTTATTATTGGTACTAACGTTTCTATAGGTTATGTCAAAGTTTTTGTATCCGCTGTTTTTCAGGGCTGTGTTGTAAAAACTACAACTGTCCAACAGTTTTTACTGTGTTGTAAAAACTACTGTGCTGTTGGATACCCTACCCAACCTTAGCAAAACCTCTCAGAGGATGATGAATCTATTGATAAGAATTAACTCCCTGACCACTTAAAGAAGGAAAATAGTCTAGCCACTCCCACAACAACAAATTCTGTAACGGACCATGCCTAAAAATACACGTAAACCGAGAGATAGCTTATTCCTAAAATTTCGCTTGAAGATGAAACGGGACTAAATACCACAATCCAACTTAATTTTATTAATTATTTGGATGATTTCGGCTCTTGTTTTTGAAACATGAGAACTCTTATGTAGTGAAGGAATCATATTTTTAAACAAAAAATATTATTATAATGTAAGCTCTACTTCTGTATGGAGCACTGTCTTCTTAAAAATAAAAACAAAAATACTAAGGAACCCCGGATTATGCACCCAACGTGTTCTTTTCTATTTTCTGCATACCTGCACAAGGATACATACATATATATATATATATATATATATATATATATATATATATATATGTATGTAATTATTTTTTAAAAAATATTATTCCTTTGCTATAATTAATTAAAGTGGAAAGGAAGAAACACAAGAAAAAAAAACACTGAAAAGAAAATGGATAGTGAAAGAAACAAAAAGTAGGTCTGCATATACAGTGTATGATGGATAAATTGTCATCTATCTTATATATATATATATATATATATATATTATATATAAAATAATTATTTTTTAAAAATATGATTCCTTCGCTACATAAGAGTTCTCATGTTCCAAAAACAAGAGCCAATAACCTCAATATAATTATTAAAATTAAACTGAATTAACGTATCGAGCCCTGTTTTATCCTCAAGCAAAAATTTAGGAATCAGTTCCTAAATTTTCGCTTGACCTACAATCTGTTGTTAACTGAAGCTAAGGATGGCCTGTTAAATATTGACACCTCCTAATCTAAACTACTTTATATTAATCACCTGAGAAATCCATGTCATTAGGGCTGATGCTAACCTCCAGGAAAGTGACTTAATGTGCTTACTCAGGCTAACATTCTCAGCTGAAATGAAGTAAAAAGATTATACTGAATCCACTGCTATATCTGTTGCTAAGAAAGTTGGTCCACGATGTCATACTAGACAATTTTTCTCTTTTGATTTTATCTTACATATCTTTAAATCTACCATTTGTCTATGCCTTGAATATTGCTGCCACATGGTTTGGTGTTCCTGCTTTACATTTACAGATTCTTGATACAATCCAAAGAATCAGCAATATTATTGGTCCTAACTTGGTATCTCGGCTTCAGCCACTTTCCCACTGCTGTAAAGTTGCTTCCCTGTGTCTTTTTTATAAATACTTTCATGGTAATTGTTTTGATAAACTTTCCACTATGGTACCTAGAGTTTACAAATCTAAGCACTGTACTAGATTAGCACAAGACCATATTGGTTTACAGTTGAATTGGCTAGATGTAACTAAGTTCTATGCTAACAATTTCTTTTCTTGCATTTCTTGCTTGTGAAACTCTCTTCCCACTTCTTGCTTTCCAAACAAATTTGATCTTCAAAATTTAAATGCAATGTCAATCATTATTTACCATATTCCTAAGTACTCTTCTATTTTCTTGCTATGCAATAATACTTCTGTTTTCTAATTCCTGGTGTTGTTGTGGCTTTGCTGCCTTAATGGGGCGACACTATTGTGATACTGGTACTATGAAATTAGAATTAATTAAATTGTGAAAACCCTGTATTTGGAGAATTGGAAGTGTTAAAAATGTTAAGATGAAAACATGATTTGAAATATGAAGTGAAGAGAGAAAAAAAAAAAAAGAGAAATATTTTTTCCCTTTCTGATAAACAGAAATGGCAAATGGAATTTTGAGTCCAAAATATGGTTTGGAGAAAATATAAACTAAAAAATCAAATAAGAATTGTTATGAGTCCTCAAAGCTGGAATGTAAATGATCTGGAGCGCGTTTTGAAAATGGACAAAGAATTATTTAGGTCATATTGGTAAATCTACAAATGAAGAAAATTCTTGCCATTTGAAAAATTTCAAAAGGCACAGAAAATTGTTGTCAGGAAAATCATTGTTTTGAATATTTGACTGTTTTGTATTTGAAGGTCATTGACAGCAGGGGAGTAAATTTGGGTAAAGCAAAAATGTAAACAATGGGATTTGAAATCGTAAAAAAAAAAAAAAAATCTTTAAAGATAATTTTTAAATGTTGCTAACTGAAAAAAATTATTGTTTTGATAAAAACAGCTGATTGTTGCAAGGAATATGGAGACAAAGTTTATTGTTTTGAAATAAATGACCACTTTGTTTGAGGGCTGGTATCATGCTTCCAGGGTTGGAGAAAATAATTGATGAATATGTAATGAGTTTTGAGGGGTGATAGGAGTTGGGCAAAATACATATAAATCAAATGCTTAGTTGAAATCAGCAGTTGGAGTGAGACTAGATAAGAGTCAACAGCAGACAAAGGAGCTGTTGAACCCCACATGACCTGCTGCCAAGAATTCTTGGCAGCCATCTCATGTGAATCTTTTAACATGCTCAAAGTTTTAGAAGCAAGAGACAGTGTCACAATAGAGTTTAATGGGAAGGGTTAATTTTGTTGTATGAATGAGTATATAAACCAAATGAAAAATAACCCAGTAGCTTTCATTGTTATTTCTTGTGATATTGGGGATTATATATATATATATATATATATATATATATACATACACGAGTTATTAAGTTTTCAGTAGACACTGTTAAATGTACAATACAAGAATATTTTTAAAAACTTTGGGGGCCAAAACAAGGTAAAATGTCAATATAAACATATATCCAAAAGGCTGTCATTGTACTTCAATATAGCAACTCATAACAAATGTTCAAAAATGTCCTTTGCATGCTTCTACACACGAATGCACCCATTGGATCATTGACTGGCAAACCCTTTCAAATACTCCCACATGGTGTCAAATGATTTTGCAGGCCCCCATGACATGTTGATGAAGTGTCTCTGCATTATTAATGCCTACTGCATAAACCAATTGTTTTAGGTGGCCATACAGTTAAAAAAATTCGAAGGATTGAGGTGAGGAGAACATGTAGGCCATGGAATCAGTTCCCATCCATCTATCCATCTTTCATGCTAGATGTCAGCCAGTGCATCACAGTGTGACTAAAATTTGCTTAATTGCAAAGTGATGTGGATGTCTAGCCTGTATGGGGATTCCGATCTACTCGTAGATGTTGGTTGTGTAAATTTGTTATTCAACTGCTTCCAAATGCAGCCTCATCCGTAAACAAAACTGAAGAGACAACAGATCGGCTGTTTGTGCAATAAACTATTGGCAAAAGTTATTCTGTGGTGAGTGATCAAAGAGCAAAAGACCCTACACACATTGCAAATGATACAGATGCATGAGATGTACAGTATGCCAGGTTTACTTGACATGTGCTGATTTGTGGATCATCTCTGACTGCCCATAGAAATTGTTCTTTGTGGTCAGGTATACAATAGCATCTTCGTCTTCCTGTCTCAACAACATGATGATAAATAGCAGAAAAGTTTGGGTGACTTATTTGCCATCAGACTGAAAATGTAATCTGATACAACCATGCAGCATTGGGTCCATTACCATTCATGCTGCCCTTTGTAAAAATCATATCTGCCTGCTCACAATATGAATATCCTGCCATTGTTAAACAGAACATTTCTCAGTTAACTCACTACTACACACGTTAAAACAGACTAGCCACAAATGTACATGAATGACAAATGTAACCTATGTTAACATGGCAACAGAATGCCATCTACTGTAAACTTACATTAAACTTAATAACTCAAAAATGAATTATCCTGGTTGACCTATTTTGGGACAAAATACAATATTTGTTATTCTTATATTTATCTCCCTAGAGTGAGAGAAAATCTCTAGCGATCTTTTGAACAGACTTGCTCTTTGTGCAGTAATACATTTACCTAGACACTAGATCTTCAATATCCTGCTGATACAATCAGCACAATGAGGCAGAAAAAAATATAAAAACAATGATACATTACCTTGCATTTATTGTAATCATGCTTTTTTCTCTTTTGTTTTTTTTTTCTTCAAAATATTATTATGCAAAACATTATAGGTTCTTATATCATTATTTTTGTTATGTATCTTTTAATAATACAAACACTGTTAAATACTGTTTAATACTTTGACAAGATAACTTGAGGTCGGCAGTTTTCATTATGATGTCAGCTATGAGTTATCTTATGTTTGGCATTTTCTGAACCATTTTCATCTGCGACTACCAACAAATGATCAACTGATTTGTTTAACAGATCAAATCCATATGGGTCATTTAATGCCAAAATTTGATTTTCTTGGAAGCTTTGAAGTAATAAGAATATGATATATGTTATTCTGCTTTCACAATTGAATACATGGTAGATGATACTCAGCTTTTGTGCATATACATTTTTGTGTGGACATAATTACTAGAGGCCATGATATGTGTGTGTTTCATGTTGCATTTTTTTTTTGTTTTTTTTTTTAAGTTATACATTGGAATCCCATTGGATTTTTTAAAAAAATTGTAGGGTATTATATGGACTAATGTCATGTGAGAAACAACAAATTTTTGGAGAAAAGTGAAACAAAAAGGAAACATACTTAACATCAGGAAGAGGGAGTTGAAATTTCTGGCACATGTAATGAGGAAGGAGGGCTTGGAAAATCTGATATGCACAGGACAAACTGAAGGCAAGAGGGATAGTAGAACAGGGTTTGGGAGAAATAACAAAAAGATAAAGCTGGAAGATATGGAGGGCCATTACTGAATACGTCTTGAATGGACATGGCACATAGAAGAATGTCATGAAAGAGTTTTTCCATGTTGGCTATTTAGTTGATTTTGTTTGTCGGTATCTCAACCTCTAGGAGTTATTTAATGCCAAAACCTAAATATTTTGTACGTAATTTTATGTTTTCAGATTAAACACGTTTTTTAGATATATATTTTGTAGATGATAAAATGTAATTTTACTATAAGGATGCATTTTCATATTTATTTTTAGTGCTGCATTGATTGTCATTTCATTATAAAAATTTTCTGTTGGCCATTTTATTATTAAAAATGTGCTGTTGATTTTTATTTGGGAGTTCACTATTTGCCCATAGCTAGAACCCTAACAGGGGCTACAACCTCATGTCAAGGTGGAACTGGGAATGACAGCAATTAAAAGATTGCTTCAGACTCCTCAAAATCTCCAATCACTCAATCAGAGGCCATACTGCTGGATGTAGTTTATCGTCATACACAAGACAAGGCCACCAATGAGCTTATTTGCAGCGATACTTTTAGTATAAAGAGAAGTCTTTTTCATGCTTATACATAATTGTCAAGATGATGATTGCATATAAGCATGAAACAGACTGTCACCACTGGGCGTTGACTTCAATGTGAAATTTTTAAATTTACATACACTCTACCCATGATATTGAACACTTTAACCCATAAATATAGTATACCTTAAAACCATGTTTTATTATTTTTATTATATATATATATATATATATATATATATATAAATTAAAAAATTCAAATAACTCCCCCTGATGCATTTATAATAACCTTGCTTTTCTTCTCTTCCCCCTCCTTCTTCTTTCTTCACACCCTCCTCCTCCCTTTCAATTACACCCAACATTGTGTTTTTTTTTAATTTTTTTTTTAGAATAATATAGCATTCATTATTTAAAAAAAAAATAATGTATTAAGAGACTGCCTAATAAAAACTGCCTAATGATACCGTAAGGTTGAAACCAAAGTAGCAGATTCAACTGACATCCTGATTTTTAAAATATATATATATATATATATATATATATATATATATATATATATATATTTTCATAACTTCAAAGTTATTTTTAGTGGATACCTGTTATTTAATAGTATGTATTATGTCTGTCAATCTGTGCACTCCCCATATTCTTTATGTGCTGTGCCCCTTCAGTATGCAGGCGATCATGGCTCTCCACATTTTCCTGTCCTTTGTCATTCTAAATAAATTTTGAAGTTTTGTTATTTCTCCAAAACCCTGTTCCATTTACTCAAGTTCACTAAGTTATATCAAGCGTTGTTTTCCTCTATCCCTCATGCCTTCAATCTGTCCTCTGAGTATTGAATTTTCCAAGCTGTTTTTTCTTGTTATGATTTTAAGTTTTTTTTCTTTTCATTTTCTCTAAAAACTTAATAAAAATGTGTGTACTCCAGCGAGATTTTAATCTGTGTAACCTTTTAGGAACAACCACCATCTGATCTGACATTCTTTAAACCGCTTGTCTATAGAGAACATGATGAATCAGATGATGGGTTTTCCTAAAATGGGGGAGCACAGATTCAATCCCTACCAGAAAGTACATCTAAACAGATGATAGGTTAACCATATAACATCAGGACAATCTTCAAAAGCTGGACAACACTTTGCAGATATCCCTCCAAAGTAAGACCCCCTATAGAGGAGAACATGACTAAAGACTGTGTGTATGCCATCCCATGTAGCTGCGGAAATAAATATAAAGGGGAGACAGGCCACCGCCTTAAGAACACCAAAAAGTTGTAACACAACGGGAACTGGAAAAATCAGGCCTAGCTGACAACATATGAAGAGAAAAGGGAGATCACCTCTTTCTGTGGGATCAGGTTCAAATCATACACAAAGAACATCATTGGAAAATTTGTAAACTTAAGGAATCAGCACATATGCTAGGCCATAAAAGTCTCCTGAGCTGACCAAGCATAGAAATAAATACAATATGGGAACCAGTAATAAGGAATGCCAGAGAAAATATATATATAGCTTGGCATTCATACCGGAAACTCCAGTACAAACATTTCAGAGTGTTTGGGTGCCAATCTGAGGACAGTGAAGAGAATTTGGAAAGAGTTGAATGAGTTTAATGGTGATTATGAAGGTACAGCAACTTGGTAAACTCACACTGGCCATTCTAATAAGAAAAGAATTCTGCCCAGAAGAGTGGCAAGAGATTCCGAAGTTGTCTGGATGGCATGGTTGAAGCCAATGGCAATAAATTTACTCTTTAGTATTTCAAGATATTTTTGTGCAATTTTGATTACTACATCTTTTAAAATGAGATATTAGTGTTATTTAATTTTTGCATAATTCAGACAACAATTTATCCATCACACCTTATATATATATATATATATATATATATGTGTGTGTGTGTGTGTGTGTGTGTGTGTGTGTGTGTGCAACTATATCGAAAAATAGGAAAGAACCTGTTAGGCAAATAATCTTTTGTAGAAACCCTGAAAACTGCCCGTTGGAAAATAAAAGCCGCACAAAATCTGTGGTATACCAATGCACTATCTCATCCATTGAGAGTCCTAACACTGAAAGGATATACATTGGTTCCACAAAAAATGAATTTAAAATTAGACAGAGACACCACAAAAGCTCCTTCAACAATATTAGAAATAGAAATCAGACATCTCTATCCAAATATTTTTGGCATTTAAAAGAAATGAATAAAACACCAAAAGTAAAATGGAAAATAATAAATAAAAGAACTTGTAAAACTTGGGATGACCCATGCCCTTTATGCCTATGAAAAACTACATATTATTAAGTTTCTAAATAATTGCGGATGCATATTGGCCGTTGGGGAGGAATCAGTTCCCTATTGCCTGGCCAATTGTATGGGAGTAGTCAGGAAAGTACCCTGGAAATCCTGGTTCTTGATGGCTGTGATTGAGTAGGACGCCCTGGGACGCAAGGTCATTTCGGAATGTAATGTCAACATTTCCCGACACTTTGGCAGATTGATGTGGTCTACACATATCTGTAATCGTCGAATCAGGTGACACAGGCATGGCGCTTGGTATGAGGGTCAGAGTTAACGGTTTTTTTGCTGACAAATTTTTGCATTAAGTAATTAGCATAAAGAAAATTAAATTTCATAGTCTAATAAAAGGTATAAAAGCTTAACCCAATCATAAGATAGAAAAACCCTTTATGAAATCGTCAAAAAAAAAATAACAAATTGTAGTTCAGTGCAATGTATTTATGCACAAAACAGCCCTTTAGAAAAAAGAAATTCTTTAGACACTTAACAACATATGATGTGCCAACAGCTAATGTGCTTATATGACTGCCATCATTCGCTTTGAAATGGACACCCCGGCCCTACCTCAGGTTGACCTCTTTCCAAAGGTGACTGATATGTGGATACAAATTCTAAACTCTTACACCCCTTATCAAAATGGTCACTCCAGTTGTTTCCATAGCAAAGATGTGTAAATTTCAAGATTGGTTATTCCTAAATTTTCGCTTCAGGATAAAGAGGTCTTGATATTTTAATTCAATTTAATTTTAATAATTATATTGAGGTTTTTGGCTCTTGTTTTTGAAACATGAGAACTCTTATGTAGCAAAGGGATCATTTTTAAAAAGTATTTTATATATATATATATATATATATATATATATATATATATATATATACAAGATAGGTGACAATTTATCCATCATACACTGTATATGCAGACCTACTTTTTGTTTCTTTCACTATCCATTTTCTTCTTAGTGTTTTTTTTGTTTTTTTTTTCTTGTGTTTCTTCCTTTCCACTTTAATTTATTTCTTTCCGTCTTTTTCTCCTCTTAACTTTTTCTTTGAGTTAGAGGACAATTCTGATCTATTGGAGGCATGGTAGAGTAATGGATAGTGGCTCGTATTGTGGAATCGGAAAACCAAGTACAAATTCCATTTGACTCCATTGCATTCACTTATGTGTTAAGCTTGGGAAAGGTATGAATCCATCTCTTCTCCCTCTAGCTATGGCTAAATAGTAGGACAGACTGGGTGCTATAGCTTTAGGTGGTAACCAGTCGAAGAGAATGAAAAACTCTGAATTCAAAGCCAGCCTGGAGAGGTTTGGGTTCTGTCAGACTTAAGAAACACTGCTGCTGATACAGCTTCAGTATATGTAATGCCCCTGTGACAGAGAGTTCAAGCTCCTTACTCCCAACCGAAAGCAGTAACCAGAAAACTGCCAACCCAGTACCCACATAATGAAAAGTTGCAGCCATTGATCTGTTAGATCACCAAAAAGTCAAGACGGTTAAATCCGTATGGTCATGGAAGAAAAATTTGGTAAACAATATCGCAAACAAGGAACAAGTGATAAACTGCTACTTCTGTTCAATAAACATGGAAAGAGTACTGGCCAGGTGATAGGTGAACCTATCTACTTCTATTATCCTCTTTACAGCACCGGAGTTTGGGTGTGTCTATCGAGACACCATCTCTAGGAATGTTTCTAAATAAGGCTTTAGGCCCCCTCCAGGCCAAGGGGAATTACTAAATTTTAAAACTTCTCTTAAGAGAAGATCCCAAGAGTTGAAATCAAAGTAATATTAACATAAAATTACATCATTTAATCTAGAAAAAAAAAAAAATTTTAAGTTTAAATATACAAATGCATTTGTACATGTATATTTTATACTGGACATCAGCATAAAGACTTTGATATCCAATGGACCACTTGTTCTTGCTATTATCATAATTTGATATCCAATGGACCACTTGTTCTTGCTATTATCATAATTTGATATCCAATGGACCACTTGTTCTTGCTATTATCATAATTTGATATCCAATGAACCACTTGTTCTTGCTATTATCATAATTTGATATCCAATGAACCACTTATTCTATTATTCATAATTTGTTTAAATTATGAATAATACATGAATAATTAAAAATAAAAGTAAAAATAAACAAATAAAAGAAAAGAAAATAATTATCAACAAATAAGTAAACAAAAGGAAATCAAACATTCAAAAATCAAAAAGAAATATAAAAGAAATATATAATACATAAATAAATAGAAATAAGATATAAAAATAAGAAATAAATAAAAATAAAACTAACAAAAACTAAAAAAAGTAAAACAGAAAATAAAATCAAAAATTACATAAAAATATAAGTACAAAGATGTAAAAAACATAAAAAGTAGAAGTAAGGAAAAAATAATAATGATAAAAAGAAAAAGCATTTTTTTTTAATGTTAGAATTTACACAGAACGAGCCTGAATAGTTTAGTATTAAAATAGTAATGATGAATGTCTTGTGTAACATGAACAAATGCATAGGTGCTAGGAAGTGAGGGTAGGGATGATCAATAATGACTGACGGTTGACTTAAAAAGGCATTTTTTTTTCAATGTTAGAATTTACACAGAACCAGCCTTGAATAGTTTAGTATTAAAATAGTAATGATGAATGTCTTGTGTAACATGAACAAAAGCATAGGTGCTAGGAAGTGAGGGTAAGGATGATCAATAATGACTGACCGTTGACTTGAAAAAGCATTTTTTTTCAATGTTAGAATTTACACAGAACCAGCCTTGAATAGTTTAGTATTAAAATAGTAATGATGAATGTCTTGTGTAACATGAACAAATGCATAGGTGGTAGAAAGTGAGGGTAAGGATGATCAATAATGACTGACCGTTGATTTGAAAAGGCATTTTTTTTCAATGTTAGAATTTACACAGAACCAGCCTTGAATAGTTTACTATTAAAATAGGAATGATGAATGTCTTGTGAAACGTGAACAAATGCATAGGTGGTAGGAAGTGAGGGTAAGGATGATCAATAATGACTGACCGTTGACTTGAAAAGGCATTTTTTTTCAATGTTAGAATTTACACAGAACCAGCCTTGAATAGTTTAGTATTAAAATAGTAATGATGAATGTCTTGTGTAACATGAACAAATGCATAGGTGGTAGGAAGTGAGGGTAAGGATGATCAATAATGACTGACCGTTGACTTGAAAAGGCATTTTTTTTCAATGTTAGAATTTACACAGAACCAGCCTTGAATAGTTTAGTATTAAAATAGTAATGATGAATGTCTTGTGTAACATGAACAAATGCATAGGTGCTTGGAAGTGAGGGTAAGGATGATCAATAATGACTGACCGTTGACTTGAAAAGGCAATTTTTTTCAATGTTAGAATTTACACAGAACCAGCCTTGAATAGTTTAGTATTAAAATAGTAATGATGAATGTCTTGTGTAACATGAACAAATGCATAGGTGGTAGAAAGTGAGGGTAAGGATGATCAATAATGACTGACCGTTGATTTGAAAAGGCATTTTTTTTCAATGTTAGAATTTACACAGAACCAGCCTTGAATAGTTTAGTATTAAAATAGTAATGATGAATGTCTTGTGTAACATGAACAAATGCATAGGTGCTAGGAAGTGAGGGTAAGGATGATCAATAATGACTGACCGTTGACTTGAAAAGGCATTCTTTTTTCAATGTTAGAATTTACACAGAACCAGCCTTGAATAGTTTAGTATTAAAATAGTAATGATGAATGTCTAGTGTAACATGAACAAATGCATAGGTGCTAGGAAGTGAGGGTCAGGATGATCAATAATGACTGACTGTTGACTTGAAAAAGCATTTTTTTTTCAATGTTAGAATTTACACAGAACCAGCCTTGAATAGTTTATGATTAAAATAGTAATGATGAATGTCTTGTGTAACATGAACAAATGCATAGGTCTAGGAAGTGAGGGTAAGGATGATCAATAATGACTGACGGTTGACTTAAAAAGGCATTTTTTTTTTCAATGTTAGAATTTACACAGAACCAGCCTTGAATAGTTTAGTATTAAAATAGTAATGATGAATGTCTTGTGTAACATGAACAAAAGCATAGATGCTAGGAAGTGAGGGTAAGGATGATCAATAATGACTGACCGTTGACTTGAAAAAGCATTTTTTTTCAATGTTAGAATTTACACAGAACCAGCCTTGAATAGTTTAGTATTAAAATAGTAATGATGAATGTCTTGTGTAACATGAACAAATGCATAGGTGGTAGAAAGTGAAGGTAAGGATGATCAATAATGACTGACCGTTGATTTGAAAAGGCTTTTTTTTTCAATGTTAGAATTTACACAGAACCAGCCTTGAATAGTTTACTATTAAAATAGGAATGATGAATGTCTTGTGAAACGTGAACAAATGCATAGGTGGTAGGAAGTGAGGGTAAGGATGATCAATAATGACTGACCGTTGACTTGAAAAAGCATTTTTTTTCAATGTTAGAATTTACACAGAACCAGCCTTGAATAGTTTAGTATTAAAATAGTAATGATGAATGTCTTGTGTAACATGAACAAATGCATAGGTGCTAGGAAGTGAGGGTAAGGATGATCAATAATGACTGACCGTTGACTTGAAAAGGCATTCTTTTTTCAATGTTAGAATTTACACAGAACCAGCTTTGAATAGTTTAGTATTAAAATAGTAATGATGAATGTCTTGTGTAACATGAACAAATGCATAGGTGCTAGGAAGTGAGGGTAAGGATGATCAATAATGACTGACCGTTGACTTGAAAAGGCATTTTTTTTCAATGTTAGAATTTACACAGAACCAGCCTGGAATAGTTTAGTATTAAAATAGGAATGATGAATGTCTTGTGAAACGTGAACAAATGCATAGGTGGTAGGAAGTGAGGGTAAGGATGATCAATAATGACTGACCGTTGACTTGAAAAAGCATTTTTTTTCAATGTTAGAATTTACACAGAACCAGCCTTGAATAGTTTAGTATTAAAATAGTAATGATGAATGTCTTGTGTAACATGAACAAATGCTTAGGTGGTAGGAAGTGAGGGTAAGGATGATCAATAATGACTGACCGTTGACTTGAAAAGGCATTTTTTTTCAATGTTAGAATTTACACAGAACCAGCCTTGAATAGTTTAGTATTAAAATAGTAATGATGAATGTCTTGTGTAACATGAACAAATGCATAGGTGCTTGGAAGTGAGGGTAAGGATGATCAATAATGACTGACCGTTGACTTTAAAAGGCATTTTTTTCAATGCTAGAATTTACACAGAACCAGCCTTGAATAGTTTAGTATTAAAATAGTAATGATGAATGTCTTGTGTAACATGAACAAATGCATAGGTGCTAGGAAGTGAGGGTAAGCATGATCAATAATGACTGACCGTTGACTTGAAAAGGCATTTTTTTTCAATGTTAGAATTTACACAGAACCAGCCTGGAATAGTTTAGTATTAAAATAGTAATGATGAATGTCTTGTGTAACATGAACAAATGCATAGGTGGTAGGAAGTGAGAGTAAGGATGATCAATAATGACTGACTGTTGACTTGAAAAGGCATTTTTTTTCAATGCTAGAATTTACACAGAATCAGCCTTGAATAGTTTAGTATTAAAATAGTAATGATGAATGTCTTGTGTAACATGAACAAATGCATAGGTGCTAGGAAGTGAGGGTAAGGATGATCAATAATGACTGTTAACTTGAAAAAGCATTTTTTTTTCAATGTTAGAATTTACACAGAACCAGCCTTGAATAGTTTAGTATTAAAATAGTAATGATGAATGTCTTGTGTAACATGAACAAATGCATAGGTGCTAGGAAGTGAGGGTAAGGATGATCAATAATGACTGACCGTTGACTTGAAAAGGCATTTTTTTTCAATGTTAGAATTTACACAGAACCAGCCTTGAATAGTTTAGTATTAAAATAGTAATGATGAATGTCTTGTGTAACATGAACAAATGCATAGGTGGTAGGAAGTGAGGGTAAGCATGATCAATAATGACTGACCGTTGACTTGAAAAGGCATTTTTTTCAATGTTAGAATTTACACAGAACCAGCCTTGAATAGTTTAGTATTAAAATAGTAATGATGAATGTCTTGTGTAACATGAACAAATGCATAGGTGCTAGGAAGTGAGGGTAAGCATGATCAATAATGACTGACCGTTGACTTGAAAAGGCATTTTTTTTCAATGTTAGAATTTACACAGAACCAGCCTTGAATAGTTTACTATTAAAATAGGAATGATGAATGTCTTGTGTAACATGAACAAATGCATAGGTGGTAGGAAGTGAGGGTAAGGATGATCAATAATGACTGACCGTTGACTTGAAAAGGCATTTTTTTTCAATGTTAGAATTTACACAGAACCAGCCTTGAATAGTTTAGTATTAAAATAGTAATGATGAATGTCTTGTGTAACATGAACAAATGCATAGGTGCTAGGAAGTGAGGGTAAGGATGATCAATAATGACTGACCGTTGACTTGAAAAAGCATTTTTTTTCAATGTTAGAATTTACACAGAACCAGCCTTGAATAGTTTAGTATTAAAATAGTAATGATGAATGTCTTGTGTAACATGAACAAATGCATAGGTGGTAGGAAGTGAGGGTAAGGATGATCAATAATGACTGACCGTTGACTTGAAAAAGCATTTTTTTTCAATGTTAGAATTTACACAGAACCAGCCTTGAATAGTTTAGTATTAAAATAGTAATGATGAATGTCTTGTGTAACATGAACAAATGCATAGGTGGTAGGAAGTGAGGGTAAGGATGATCAATAATGACTGACTGTTGACTTGAAAAGGCATTTTTTTTCAATGCTAGAATTTACACAGAATCAGCCTTGAATAGTTTAGTATTAAAATAGTAATGATGAATGTCTTGTGTAACATGAACAAATGCATAGGTGCTAGGAAGTGAGGGTAAGGATGATCAATAATGACTGTTGACTTGAAAAAGCATTTTTTTTTCAATGTTAGAATTTACACAGAACCAGCCTTGAATAGTTTACTATTAAAATAGTAATGATGAATGTCTTGTGTAACATGAACAAATGCATAGGTGGTAGGAAGTGAGGGTAAGGATGATCAATAATGACTGACCGTTGACTTGAAAAAGCATTTTTTTTCAATGTTAGAATTTACACAGAACCAGCCTTGAATAGTTTAGTATTAAAATAGTAATGATGAATGTCTTGTGTAACATGAACAAATGCATAGGTGCTAGGAAGTGAGGGTAAGGATGATCAATAATGACTGACCGTTGATTTGAAAAGGCATTTTTTTTCAATGTTAGAATTTACACAGAACCAGCCTTGAATAGTTTAGTATTAAAATAGTAATGATGAATGTCTTGTGTAACATGAACAAATGCATAGGTGCTAGGAAGTGAGGGTAAGGATGATCAATAATGACTGACCGTTGACTTGAAAAAGCATTTTTTTTCAATGTTAGAATTTACACAGAACCAGCCTTGAATAGTTTAGTATTAAAATAGTAATGATGAATGTCTTGTGTAACATGAACAAATGCATAGGTGGTAGGAAGTGAGGGTAAGGATGATCAATAATGACTGACTGTTGACTTGAAAAGGCATTTTTTTTCAATGCTAGAATTTACACAGAATCAGCCTTGAATAGTTTAGTATTAAAATAGTAATGATGAATGTCTTGTGTAACATGAACAAATGCATAGGTGCTAGGAAGTGAGGGTAAGGATGATCAATAATGACTGTTGACTTGAAAAAGCATTTTTTTTTCAATGTTAGAATTTACACAGAACCAGCCTTGAATAGTTTACTATTAAAATAGTAATGATGAATGTCTTGTGTAACATGAACAAATGCATAGGTGGTAGGAAGTGAGGGTAAGGATGATCAATAATGACTGACCGTTGACTTGAAAAAGCATTTTTTTTCAATGTTAGAATTTACACAGAACCAGCCTTGAATAGTTTAGTATTAAAATAGTAATGATGAATGTCTTGTGTAACATGAACAAATGCATAGGTGCTTGGAAGTGAGGGTAAGGATGATCAATAATGACTGACCGTTGACTTGAAAAGGCATTTTGTTTCAATGTTAGAATTTACACAGAACCAGCCTTGAATAGTTTAGTATTAAAATAGTAATGATGAATGTCTTGTGTAACATGAACAAATGCATAGGTGCTAGGAAGTGAGGGTAAGGATCAATAATGACTGACCGTTGATTTGAAAAGGCATTTTTTTTCAATGTTAGAATTTACACAGAACCAGCCTTGAATAGTTTAGTATTAAAATAGTAATGATGAATGTCTTGTGTAACATGAACAAATGCATAGGTGCTAGGAAGTGAGGGTAAGGATGATCAATAATGACTGACCGTTGATTTGAAAAGGCATTTTTTTTTCAATGTTAGAATTTACACAGAACCAGCCTTGAATAGTTTAGTATTAAAATAGTAATGATGAATGTCTTGTGTAACATGAACAAATGCATAGGTGCTAGGAGGTGAGGGTAAGGATGATCAATAATGACTGACCGTTGATTTGAAAAGGCATTTTTTTTCAATGTTAGAATTTACACAGAACCAGCCTTGAATTGTTTAGTATTAAAATAGTAATGATGAATGTCTTGTGTAACATGAACAAATGCATAGGTGCTAGGAAGTGAGGGTAAGGATGATCAATAATGACTGACCGTTGACTTGAAAAGGCATTTTTTTTCAATGCTAGAATTTACACAGAATCAGCCTTGAATAGTTTACTATTAAAATAGTAATGATGAATGTCTTGTGTAACATGAACAAATGCATAGGTGCTAGGAAGTGAGGGTAAGGATGATCAATAATGACTGTTGACTTGAAAAAGCATTTTTTTTTCAATGTTAGAATTTACACAGAACCAGCCTTGAATAGTTTACTATTAAAATAGTAATGATGAATGTCTTGTGTAACATGAACAAATGCATAGGTGCTAGGAAGTGAGGGTAAGGATGATCAATAATGACTGACCGTTGATTTGAAAAGGCATTCTTTTTTCAATGTTAGAATTTACACAGAACCAGCCTTGAATAGTTTAGTATTAAAATAGTAATGATGAATGTCTTGTGTAACATGAACAAATGCATAGGTGCTAGGAAGTGAGGGTAAGGATGATCAATAATGACTGACCGTTGATTTGAAAAGGCATTTTTTTTCAATGTTAGAATTTACACAGAACCAGCCTTGAATAGTTTAGTATGAAAATAGTAATGATGAATGTCTTGTGTAACATGAACAAATGCATAGGTGCTAGGAAGTGAGGGTAAGGATGATCAATAATGACTGTTGACTTGAAAAAGCATTTTTTTTTCAATGTTAGAATTTACACAGAACCAGCCTTGAATAGTTTAGTATTAAAATAGGAATGATGAATGTCTTGTGTAACGTGAACAAATGCATAGGTGCTAGGAAGTGAGGGTAAGGATGATCAATAATGACTGACCGTTGACTTGAAGAGGCAAATAAAGAAAAATAAAAGTAAGAAAAACATCCGTATTACAAAAGAATAGCTGTGTTATCTTGCATGCCTGCATGTAATTTATATGCCTATATTTGTGTCATGCATGTGTGACTTACATATGCCTGTGCCATTTAATATACACAAAACTGTATGGATACAAACAAACACATAATCTGATTGAATTTAAAATAAGACACTGGAATAATACATGCCCGCCCTGCTGGAAAACCCCTAGCATAGGCTGAACAATAAATCATTAATTTGAAAATAAGAGAAGAAAAAAGATTTTTAGATTCCAAAAATTCAGATAATGATTTTCTTGAACTTTAGATATATCACTCCATAATGAATAGAAAGTTTTTTTTCTTCTTCTATGGTCTTTTCAGGACCCTAACACATAAGTAACTACAATTTCCTGTTCTTCGTAGCTCTTAGTAAATTTTGTCTTTTCACTACCTCTCCTAATACATGTTGTGCCATCCATATGCACAAGCTTTTTAAGTAAGTTATATGCTGCTTTTGTTTGCCATCAACATGTGCTGTGAGTATCAGATTCTCCAAGTCCACTTTACTCATTATGTGCCTTAGAAATTTCAACTTCCTTTTGTGATGTTAAATACAAGTGTCCATTTCGTTTCCATTTTCTCTAAAAATTTTGTCATCGCTTACATGTTCAGTTCATGGTACCCCCAGCATCCTTCTGTAGAACCATATTTTCCTCAAGTCTTTTCTTTATCTGTTAGAAGATTGTCCAGCATTCACTGCTATATAGGAAGATCAATGCTATATTATGTAACAGTACTCTTTTCTTTGTAAATACTTTTTTTAAAAGTTTTTCTTAATTTCCTAGAAATATTTTTAGGTCAGTCATTGAATTAAAATATACAACAATGTGCACAATTTGAATGACATAATCTCATAAGAGCTAATTTCCCTTTCTGTCTGACAAGAAAGTTTTGCTAACAGGAAAAGAGTATAAGTTCAAATGTGCAGACTCTTTAAAGTCATTTTTTTAATGACTCCGTTTGTATTTCAACTGTATTTAAATCATTTGCAGAGGAGTAAATGTTTATTCTTTGTTTCCTGTTTAGGATTAGATATCCGGTTTCTTTTAAAGCCTTCTCATTCTCTTTCACTTCTAGTAACCCCTTGCATCTTAGTGGCATTATCACCTTACTGGGGGTGAATTGATATAAAAAAAAAAAAAGATTTTCTAACAAAGTTTTTAAATGGAAAATAACTAAAATTAGAAATTTGGTCATCTTACTGTTGACAAAGCATAAAAAACACAAAATAAAAGAAAGGGAAGAAAAAAAATAGAAAATCCATGGGATGAGTCATAGCAGAGCTTCAAAAACTAAATGACCAAATGGGTTTATTTTCACAGAACTCAATTTAACGTGAATAAAAAAAATGACCTTTGTACACAGAATGATATTCATGAGTCATAAAACATAGCAAGCACTTATCGTGCTTTGAGGAAATGCCAAGCCCATTTTAATAAAATTCATCTTTTTGTTAACATACTTGATATTCTCACTTGTTTGTTGTTATCCACTACAAATAAAAAATAATACTCTTATTATAGCCCCATTTTTTGTCATGCTACAGTTCTGTAAACTATTAGGCATCACATGTACTGCATCTATAGCAGCAGTGATATGTCTTGGGCACAATAGGCCGATGGAGCCCATACAAGCTCGTTTTGAATTCAGAATTTTCCTTCTCCTAGACTAGTTGCCACCTCAAGGCAAGACGATTTAGTCTACCATGTTATTTAACCATAGCTGTCAGTAAATAAAGATGATGTAATGCATAGCCATGCAGAATGACAAATCAGACAGTAAAGTTTAAACTCCACCTGAGTCCACTGTATTCAGTTATGTGCTAATACTCTAATGTGAAATTTCAGCACTGGCTATGAGACGCCAATAGATATTATGAATTTCAATATTTAGGACAAGAAGAAATGACTGATAGAAGGTATGCACAATACTTCACATAAATTTAAAACATTAGAAAAGTTGCAATTAAATCAAATGTCATTAGAGGCATGTATTGAATTTATACAAGAAGAGTTGACTGAAAAATTCAATAATGAAAAATAGAATGTTAAAAGATTCTAAAGCAAGTACTAAATTGAAAGAAAATTATAACCCAACATATTTTGAATCACGTAGACTTCTAAAACACTTATTACCCCTACTAGTTGCAAAACTGTGTAAAATGGATGAACAAGGTACTTTGGAAGATGTTCTCTTGGGTGGTAGTAAATGAGCATCAGCTATAGTAGTTCTGAGAAAGTCAAATGGTGAGCTTAGAATATGTGGTGATCTTAAAGTAGGTGTAAATCATATAATTTGTTTCGATTCTTATCCTATTCCAAACATTGAAAATATATTACATTTGTTAGCAGCTATGAAATGCTTTACGAAAATTGATCTAAAAAGCGCTTACCATCAAATTTAAATTAATGATAAATTTAAGGAAATCACCACTATTAATTCCCCAATCGAATGAATTATGGGGTGAAAGCAGCAAGTGCCATCTTTCAGAAAGCAATAGAAAAAGTCCTAAAAGGCAACAAAAAATATATAATAATGTATTAAGTTGATATATGTTTGGGTGCAACCAATGAAAAAAAATTGAAACAAATAATCAACCAGCTATTAAATAGACTAAGGATATATGCAATACATATTAACAAAGATAAATGCCTACTTAATCATGAAAAAAATAAATAATAAATAAATTGTTGCCATGTTATATTTTTAATTTTTGCATGTACACAGTTTTTGATTTTGTTGACTGCACAGTATAGTAGGGTCAGTTAGACATCATTTGTGAAATAAAGAGCACTATGATGGAGCAATTCATGCCACTAGAAATTTGGGAACAGCATGCTGTACTGATTGGCATTTACACCTCAAACTCCAATACGAACATTTCAGAGTGTCTGTGTGTCAATCTGAGGACAGTATAGAAGATTCGGAAAGAGATTGACGAGTTTAATCATGATTACAAAGATACAGTAGCTCGGAAAACTCATTCTGATTGTTCTGGTAAGAAAACATCTCGCATATTTGCTGGTGAGGGCTTCAAACTCAACATGGAGGCCTACATCAAGTGCATTGAGGAGGTAGAGCTGCCATGGGTCAAAAGGGTGATCCTATATCTGGCAATAGTATTCAGAACCATGCTACACAAGCAGGAGAATCCAGTCATGCCTCTCAGACAATTTCAGCGACCACATCACCCCTTACATCTGGCCACCTAACCCCACAGACTGCAACCTCCTTGATTATTAGGTGTGCAGTGCAGTTGAGTAAGAGACCAACAAAGCTCCTTGTAACACCAAAGATGAACTGAAGGCAAGGATTATGACATCCTTCACCAACTTAAACAGGGGACCATTCAGAAGAGTTGTAGAGATTCTGAAATTGTGTAGACCTTGTGTTTGAAGCCAGTGGGAATTTTATTGAATAAGTTTACTCTTTAGTTTTTCAAAATATTTTTGTGTAATTTAGACGACAATTTATCTATCGCACTTTGTATATCTTGGGTACCAAATTTCAAAAAACAGAATTTCACCAGACCCTAGTTTGACACGGAAAATATTAAAGATGTGTACTCCTACCAATAAAAAAAGAATTAGTATCCTTTTAGGGCTTAGCAAACTTTTATAGTAAATACTCACTCAAATATTCAGACGTAATTGAAGTGTTTATGAAGTTGTGTAAAAAGAACAATGACTTTAAGTACACTAATATACAACAGTGTTTAATAATTTGAAAAATGATCTTGGGAAAACCCAGTTATCAAGATTTTTCTGTCCCAAAAGGATGTTACATTTACTAAGGATGCTAGAAAAAATTCTATATCAGCAATCTCAGTCAAGGAAGGACACTTAGTTTTGTATCTTTCAAGAACATTTTCATCAGCTGAATCTAATTACTCAAATATAAAACGAGAGGGTCTAGCTATAATCTAAAGCATTAATAGGGCTCTTCAGTTATTACTGGGCAGAAAATTTTTGTTGAAATCTGACCATAATCTCCTAGAATTCATTTTAACCCAAGGAAGAAATTACCAAAACTTACTGATTCTAGAATAGTAAGATGGACCATAAAGCTAATGGCTTTTGATTTTTATATCAAATACGTAAAAGGAAATGCTATTCTCCACGTAATTGCATTATCCAGATTACATTTTAAAAGGGGACAAAAAAAGACAACATATTAAAAAATATGGAAGATGAATTTTTGCATTGGTTTTTAACCTCATACTGATGAATCAACTTGCCTCAAAAATATTACAGGATCCAATATTAATTAAAATTCTATCTAGAATAAAAACCAATAAATGAAATAATTGTTCAAAAGCTGAAAGCCTGTACAAAAAAAGTTAGACATAAGTTAACTGTAGAAAAGGGATTACTATGTAACGGAGATTTAGTAGCACCAGCTGAAAATTGTAGAAAATATGCAATATAAAGTGTGCATGATGATGAATTACAGCTACAAAGAAGCATTTGAAATTGGAAGCATGGTCTATAAAGCATATACACAATTGTTCGAAATGTGCTGAGAAAAAAAAACAAAAAAAAAACAACTTCAACAGAATAAAGTTCACACATGACTTAAAAAGATATTAACGGTGTGGGTTTGTATTTTATTTTGGTTGACTATTTTTCTGGCGGGTCTGAAGTTGTTCACATTCACAATAGAAAAACTAGTACAGTAAGCCAAATATTACAGGTAATATTTGCTAGTAACAGAGTATCAAAAATGTTAGTGTCCGATATTGCTCAAGAATTTTGGTTACGGGAAATTGGATGCTACCCATACAAAACCCCACCATATCATCTGCAATCAAATGGAATTGGATAAAGAATTGTTCAGACTATAAAAATGGGATTGAGAGCATTTTCTCCTCAATGTGACTGATAGTTTCTTACCAAGACTATTACTTAGTTACAGAACTATACCACATGTCGACAGAATAGAAAGTCTGTCTGCAATAATGGGGAGACAGATTAGATTTCCATTAACCATGTCATAAACCATTGAAGAATAAAATGTGGTACAAGAAAAAACAGAGAATCCGCACCTCAGATTATTACTCTATTAGTCTCTTACCTCTTTTCAGCATAGTACTCGAGATCCTATTAAAAGCTGAATTGGTTAAGCATCTTACTTTGCATAACCTCCTTTTGGATAAACAATGTCTTTTGTTTAACCAGATTTACAGCCAACATGTTAATGGTCAACACTGTCTATCAAACTTTCCTGGAGGGAAATGAGTCCAGCTTGGACACTGAAAACCAACACAAAATAAGTGATGAGGAGTCAATGGAACACCAAGACAGTTTAGATGATTACGAAGAACAGGGTGTCACCAACAAATGAGACAGATCTAGATCTCCCATAGAGAAATACATACAGATCTCTAAAGTGAAGGAAGTCAAAATGAAAGTATAAAGAGACAAAGAAGCTTGAAATCAATGAAAGCATAAAGCCTATTTGCTTCAAGCAGATGTAGTAGTGGTTGGTTAGTGCTACCACTAACTAGCATATATGAATGAGTAGACGTTATGTATAGGCTCAATATGTAAAGTAGTGGCAATGATACTTTTGTCCTGCTTGTACTGTTATCATCTCTCAGTTGTGTCTGCCTTTTGGATAGAATGCAACACAGTTGTATCTCTGTTTGCAGATAGCATGCAACTGAAAAAAATATTGAGAGGTATCCAGTCCCTAGTAACAGTTGCTCATGCCATTACCCCCACATTGCATTAAAGAAGGGGGTTGGTAGGAATACCAATGCCAGCACAACTGATGGTTGCAGGGCTGGGCAATTTCTGGCCCTGGCCCATGTGTATGCACTCAGGTGCCCCACATTAAACAGACCTTGAGTCACATCATGTCACTGTGGGGAGAAGAGTAAATACCAAGGTACAGTGTTCACTGTAAGCACCTCTCAGTTGCATCTCTGCCTTCAGACAGAGATGCAACACAGTTGTGTGCTTGTGTGTCTCTGTAGACAGAGTGCAGCTGAAAAATATTGAGAGGTGCTGGGTCCCAGGGAACAGCTGCCCAATGCAATACCCTCCTTATTGGACTAATGCGTGAAGCAGGGGAGGGTTCAATAGCAATAGGTAGCACAACCAATATTTGGTTCAGGTGCATGTGCTTGGGTGCTCCACTTAAAACCAACTTTATGATGCATCAAGTCAGCATCGCAGGGGGACAAGTAAATATATGATACTTGTGCTGCTTGTAATATTAGCATCTTTCAGTTGTGTCTGTGAATTCAGGCAGAGCTCAACTCAATTGTGTGTGCAACTGGTAGGCAGAGGAGTTCCCTCTTCTGTTGAGAATATTGCTCAAGTCTCAGGGAGCCATCTGCCAGGCAATACCTTGACTTTGGAAGTGGGGCTGGGTTTATTGCTCAGTGTCTGAAGTTTACTTGAAATGGGGAAGTGCCAAGGAGACCTGAGATTTTTTGCACGATACTTAATAAACAACATTAAACCCTACTCTTGTATTACATTTCATAGCTTCATGGACGCACATCTAAATATTATAGTAATTGAACTATAGCACCAATACTGAGTCCACAGAACTGCAATCCCTACTGGCAATATCATAACAAAATCAATTCATCACCAGTATATATCATCTGATACAGTATGAAATAAATTTACTTTTTAGAAGCATCTTACTTAAATTTATGTAGAATTATTGTAGATATCACAACAGAAAACATGATACCTAAGGATTAAAATGAATTCTTTTTAAAAATAAATCTTTCTTGAAGTTTTAATTTTAGTTTTAATTTCAAGCTAATGGATTAAATTTAATATTTCCAATGTGCAAAATACTTTGCTGTATTTTAAAAGCTAAATTGACTGGAAGGAAGTCTTTTTTTTTTTTTTTTTTTTTAAAATAGGTGATTAACACCCATTTTTATTTGCCTTTCATCACAACATAATTCTCTTTATCAAAAAACAAGTTCCAAAAAAATAAAATACACTTTTCTGAAACTACTTGAGAAATATAAGTATAATTAATCTGATTTGAAACAATTATTATTTCCTTTGTAGGAATATTATTATAATAATGAAAATTATAAATAAAACAAAACAATAATATAAAAACATTGTATAAAAGAAATTAAATAAAAATTAAAAATAATAATAAACTCTCCCTGCATGCAGCAAAAACTGTTCCTGCCAGAAATATGAACATCCTGCCCAAAGATGTTAAACTGAATCTCTTCAACATGAACCTTGGTACAGGCAACATGCGTCAAACTTCTCTCTGCTATATGGCTTGTAATATTATGGAGTAAATTCTCCCTTTTATCACATGTATCATAAAACAATTGTAGTGTAAAAAATACACACACCAAAAATATAAATAAATTCTATGAAATTAACATACAATTTACCATGATTTCCTGTTATTTCTGTATGTTTTATTTCCTGTCAAGTATTCTTTTATCTCTGTGAATACTTCTGCTGCTATGACATGAGTCAATCCACCACAACTTTAAGTTTAAATTATTGCATAAATGCATTTTTAGCACAGTTTCAGCTGCTTATTAAAGCTATTGAAATGTTTGTCAGATTGATGTTTATCTAATGTTGTTCCATGGGGGCATTAGCCGTAAAATATTACTTAATATGAGCACCTTTTAAGGTTTTAATGAATTTTAGATACTTTTTCTGGCTTTAAATTTACCATAGTGATTGTCCTTATTTTTTGATAATGTTGTGTATGGGCTCCTGTATGAACAAAAATCGGCATGTTCATGCACATACAAAAAATACATTTTTTTTTAAGTGCTAGTGTTTGATTATTTGTACTGTTTTTCCATTTTAGTAAATATAGTTTTTACTTAATAATAATATCTAAAAAAAAAAAAATAAAAAATAAAAGTGTGATTAATATAGAATTTTAAGATTTTAAAACTTAAATTATTCTAATTAAAATTTAAAAAGAATGAAAACAATTCTTGTAAAAATTCATTATTCATTGAAAAATCTTTTTTTCTTAATCCAATAGTCACAGTGTCCTTATAAAAGCAAGTAAAAATTTCTTCTAATTAAATAATTAGGACAACCTTCAAAAGCTGGATGACACTTTGCAGATACCTCTCCAAAGTAAGACCCCACCATAGAGGAGACCATGACTAAAGACTGTGTGTATGCCATCCCGTGCAGCTGCGGAAAGAAATATAAAGGGGAGACAGGCCACCTCCTTAAGGTAAGGCTCCAAGAGCACCAGAAAGCTGTAACACGAGGGGAACTGGAAAAATTAGGCCTAGCTGACAACATATGAAGAGAAAAGGGAGATCACCTCTTTCTGTGGGATCAGGTTGAAATCATACACACAGAACATCATTGGAAAATTTGTAAACTTAAGGAATCAGCACATATGTTAGGCCACAAAAGTCTCCTGAGCCGACCAAGCATAGAAATAAATTAAACACAATATGGGAACCAGTAATAAGGAATGCCTGAGAAAAGCAATAATAACAACGAAAATTGCAATATGAGCTCTGGTAAAAAACATGCATGATAACAGCAAAAATTGCAATATGAGCACTGGTAAAAAATGTTTGCTGAAGACATTAAGCTTATAAGTCCCAGAAATTCATACACAAATGTCCTTAAGGACACATGGCACAGTGAATAAAGGCGTTGGTTAGATATGAATTCAATACCTGGTTAAAGCAGTTGAAAACTTGGAGAGCTGAATTATCAAGAGATAACTGATAACTGACATCCATTAGACATGGCACGTGGAACTAGAAACACTAATAGTCTACCCCAGCGAACGAAATAAAGAGTTCAGTTCGAATTCCAACCACCTGAAGAAGGCCGGAGCGTACAACGGTCGAAACGTTGTAATAAATATGGCAAAGTATATGAGGACAATAGTCCGAATAATAAATAATACCTCATCTCAGAAATATAGACAGTTGTTTACTCAGTGAGTAAACAATTAGTACTGAATTTTTTAAATTTTACAATTCAGAGCAGATTTTGATGTTTCTGTTTGACAAAAACAAATTAATTATTTATATTCTCCAAAGTATTCTACTTTATTCTATTTTTTTTTTTTTTTTTTTTAGATGAAGAGGGTGGAATTTTAATTTCTCGAAATTTCATAAAAATAACTTAGTGGGGGTACCCGGTAACAGATGATATTTTTTTTTGTTTTGTTCTTACAAGATTTCTTTAAGAAAAAAAAAAATACTTGTAATTAACTCCTAAAAATTACATTTAAAATCCGACAATTATTTGATTTTCGAAAGAATTTCCAAAACAGAATTTACCATTAAAAACGACGCTAAAATTTCGCATACTAAAACTTTGGCTCACCGCTGATGCAAGAAAAACAAATAAAAAAATAACCAAAATTTCGAATGTACTAGTAACTAGAGAGGATTCATTAATAAAATAATAAAAAAATAAATACTTTTTGGTTTGGTCTTTTATAAATAAACATTTTCAAGATAAAAAAATAAAAAATGTTTTACTTTTGTTCGATTATGTTTCTGTTTTTTAGTGTTTTTTTTTTTTTGGCGAATTTTTGGAAATAGTACACAAGTACAAGAAGGTATCTTTGTATGTAACAGTTCCCAAATAATAAGAAAAACGGCCGTAAATATTACAAAAGAAAAATAACCCAACTATAGTTTGATTTGAATCGCTTTTCACTGCCCATGTAACTGTTTTTTGTAATTTCTTTTCTTTTTGTAGTATTTTTTTAACATAGCAATTAACATCTTTTCTTTTTGTAGTGTAGTATTATTAACATTTAAATCATTTAATTAACAATTAACATCTTTTATTAACGGCCCCTTTTTTTTTTTTTTTTTGTAGTGTTAAAAATTAATTAAAATCTTTTAGAGTATTAATTTTTTTTGTTTTTTAGAGAGTATAACAACTTTTTTTTGTAGTGTATTAAAAATAAAATCTTTTTTTTTTTTGCGCATTAAACATTTTTATTTTTGTTCTGCGTAATACTTAGTTTTTTGTAGTGTAAAGTAAAAACTGAAAATAAGTCATACTCATAAGTAACATTATTTTCAATTAATTTTTATTTTTTATATTATCACCAAGCATCAAATATTGCGTAGAATACAGTTTTTTGTGCAACATTTTCTTCGTTAAGTTAAATTTAATAAATTTCCAGAATAAAATGTTCATACATCGTACGAATGAATGATATGCGTTTGTTGAGGGAGGAAAAACTTAGGAAAAGTTCTGTTCTCGAAATTCATTCTTGTCAACATAAAGTTTTATTTAAAAAAAGTAAAAACACAAAAAAGGAGAATTCAAATAAGAAGTGAAGATATTTTAAATTAAATAAGTGTACATACCTTTGTTTTTTCTTTCTTTCCTTCTGTTTCTAAATTTTAATTAAGTTGACATGCGATCAGATATTAATTCTGTTTTTTTTTTTTTAATCAAACTTGTCAATATCTTTCAAATTTGGTCAAGAAGAGGAGGGAAATGAAACGAAGTATTTTTTTTCGTCATATTGTTTACTTTTCGGCTTTTAGTTACTACATAACAATAAAGTGATCAATTCCGATAACAACAGAACAGTATTTTCTTTATTTTTATAAAAATAGCATAAAGACGTCATATTTATATACCATAAAATAAACGAAAATGAAACTATGAATTACTGGAAACAGAGAAAAACGGCATCACACTTGAAAATGTCTCCAGCAAAATAATAATCCAGGTATAAAAAATATTACTCGTCATTCTTTCATGAAAATTGTTTCAGTCTTAATAAAGAATCACGATTTATAAGCTTAATAAGAACTGAGGGTAATAAATAATTCTTATTAGTTCAGCGATGTTCACTCTTTAAGTCTTAAAATCTAAAGTAAATTTAAAACAAGGAGAAAACAAAACAGAAAAACGGTCTTTGATATAAAATGAAGGATATGTCAGCGAATACTAATGAATTACCATCATGATTTAAAATTATATTTGAAATACTATTAATTTACTCGGTTGACAACAGTAATGGGGTTTTTGATTAAAATATAAATCCTGAAAATTAGAAAACGACATTTTAGAATTACACCGCTTTTTTTAGCCACGTTGCAATAAGATTATTTGCTATCATGTCGAAAGACAATACAAGGGAAGTAACTCTAAAATTGAAAAATTCTTTTAAAGAGTTATTTACCTTACCGGAGAATTTTTACTTCTTTTTGTCGCAATGGTAAAATTTTACCATGGGGGAAAATTCAGCATTCACTGATCTAAAAGTTCATGTTAACGTCAGTTGAAATTTATAAAATATTTTTTATTAAAACAGTATTTTCAAAAATATACTCCTCAACTTCATTAGATTTTACACGTTATAGCAACATTTTTTTTTTTTAATTTGGCAGTTGAATTCAGAAACAAAAACGCATAAATGGGCTCAGTCCGAAAACCGAAGTTGCACCGACTGATAGACATGGAAAGAAGGCTAGATGGCACACGGACCGAAACACTGTGATAGTAACAACAAAGATGAGGATGTTAGTTCGACTGTAAATAAATTTCTCATCCCAAAAATTCAGACGAATAGAAATGCTTAACTTTACCCAACCATGTCCGCAAGGACGCCTTTTACGTGGTGTTTTATTCAGTCGCGCGCACACACACACACACACACTCTTTCTCTCTCTCCCTCTCTCTCTCTCTCTCTCTATACATATATATATATATATATATATATATATATATATATATATGTGTGTGTGTGTAGCTCCATCAGAACCCATTTAAGCACATACATAGTTCCATTAGAACTCATAAACACACACACACACACACACACAAACTTACCAAACTCCATTAGAGAAAGATACTAGTAGAAAACACGAATATAATAACTTCATCCACCTGTAAAGAAAGATTAAAAACAACGTTATACGTCCCGGCCTTCTTCAGGTGATTAGAATTTCGAACCGAACTAGAACAATCTACCCCGGGGACGAAATAAAGGGTTCGGTTCGAAATTCCAATCATCTGAAAAAAGCTGGAGCGTACAACGGCCGAAACGCAATGATATTGCCAAATATGGCAATGAAGATGAGGATAACAGTCCGAATAATGCAAATAATGTAAATGATTCATTGAATATAGACATATTATGTCACGTCTATTTTTATAATAATCCGTTCTAGTTCTCTAATCATTTTTTTTTTTATGTTAAGATGAAATTCATCAAGGAAGGCACCGTGTTTTTTTCCTACCCAAGTACTTTCGATCTCCTCCGAGATCATCCTCAGCGGTGAATTACAACGACAATCTTATTGTAACTGTGATTGTTGTGAAGGTGATTTTTAAAAACACGCTCTGTTATAATTATTTTAAAATTTTAAATTTATCCTTTGTAGATATGGAATTTGTCTACATTAGCAGATCCCATATTATATTTGGATTTTTTAACATTTTTATCGTCTTCTTTGCTGGCTTGGGAAAGAAGTAATTCTTTCAGGAATGGAGATATTTGAAAAAAAAAAATCCGAGACGCAGATTTATATTTTGATAAGATTCAATACCGGCACACTGGAAAATTTTCGCTCTAAGTAAGTAATAAAATTAAAAGAAAATGGTTAAATTCATAACTTCCTGTTATTTAAAATATTTAATAAATAAATTAATCCCAAACTAAAATAATATAAATATCTATTATATATATATTGTTATATTCCGTGCTAATAGCAATATATATTTGAAAAACCAGGTGGATAAAATAAATAAAGGTCAATTGTAAAAAGAAACAAAAAAACAGTACAATAAAAAATAAACGTAACAGTTATACACAAGGTCGTCGCAAGTCAATCTAGTAGTGAGTGCCACTATTGGAAGTTCGGTAGTTCTCGCGTAAGTCTGAGTCGTATTCAACAGATACCAGCTAGTAATATTTACCAACCTACCCACGAGGTAGGATGTGTCACAAGGCCGAATTTAATGAGGGGCAATCCTAGCCCGTAGGCTCGGCCAAAAATTCCGCGTAAACCCGCATAAACGTGTTCGGGTTTGTCTACCTCCCTGGAAGAGAATCTGCCCTTCGGCATAGCCTCGACCGGGTTCCTCTCTGCCTCTGACTTACAGCTACTTATAGTTAGTTACTACATATAGTGTAGTCATTCATGGGGGTGACATGTTATTTCATTACTTCATATATATATATATATATATATATATATACAATATGAAGATATGCTACCTACACATATATATATATATATATATATATATATATATATGTGTGTGTGTGTGTGTGTGTGTGTGTGTGTGTGTGTAGGCAGCATATCTTCATTGTGTGGGTGTTGAATAAACACAAATACGCCTAGCCGCTCTAGTAGACGAGTAACCTCCAATACGAGTGGCCAGCTATTATATATATATGGGGCGGCTAGCCAATCCCTATTGTAGACGCTCGCTCAGGCACATTTGTGTTTACTCAACACCTACAGAGCACACTTGTGGTTTATACTGCAACTATACTGAGCAGACCTTAGTTACAGTTTCTGGAAGAGAGCGTGTTATCTAGCGTGATCAACAATTTGAGCAAGGCAAGCACGTTCAAGTCCTCGCCTACGATGACTTGTGGCTTTGTGCTTGCACAGCTACCGACGGCCCACAAGACTTCCGTCTACCCAATTTCACTCACAAGGCTTGGGTCAACCGGTGGTATGGTTTTCAGGCACTATCCAAAGTTGCCGCACGCTGGGATCGACCTCAGTCCGATAACATCAGGAAGTCTCCTTCCTGACAAATCGACCATGTGGAGGTGTAGTATGAATTGTTGTGGTTGTGTATATTATTTGTTGGCTAGGGTCACCATGAATATAATCAAGATCAAAGAAGGCTGTGTTCTTGTAAAACAACACCCCACATTAATTTACGAACAACAATACACGAGAGAAAAACAATCAAGCTCAGTGAACATTAATAATATATTGTATTAACAATGGTATACAAATTTCAGCAATAAGTTTTAAGAAAGTTGCTTCCCTTTTTCCGTAATAAAAAGGGTAAGTTTAGCTAATAAATGTTGAGTACAAAATTGAATGTAATTTAACTACAAAGTTCAATTGAGACCTTAGCTAAATAAAGAATAGTTCCACAGTGTTTTATCAGTGTAGAAAGATGTAATGTTCATGAAAAGAAAAAAAAAGAAAGGAACGTGGGAAAATAAAATGTTGACAAATCAAAAAAAAAAAAAAATAAATAAAAAGAAAAAAAGACTTTTATTTTAGTTGAAACCAAGCTTCACACCAAATGATGTGTATAATGTGACAGCCGACATGCTAGAAAAAAAAGAAGAAAACAGCCAAGTACAGTGTAACCCGGATATAAGAGAAACCCGGATATAAGAGAGATTTTATCTGGTCCCAAATTAGAGCCTGTGTTAATGTATATATAAATTAAACCAAACCCGGATATAAGAGAAACCCGGATATAAGAGACGTATTCTCCGGCCCCGACAACTCTCTTATATCCAGGTTACACTGTATAATAATAATAGCTTGAAGCATTTTCCAAGAATATACCACAGGTTGATGCTGCTCCTATTTCTTAAGTAACCGCACCTTCCAAACAGCTACCAACAAAATGATGAATACTACCAAAGTCTGACTGTAACCAGCTGGACTGACTGAATTACAACGGACTTGCTCCATTCAAAGTCAAATAAATAAAGATATATTATTTGTTTATACTTTTGATTCTGATCATTTATTCTGAACTTTCCGTCTATATTTCTGAGATGAGGTATTATGTACACTATTTACATTATTCGGACGTTGGTTAAGATCCGGTGACAGGACTCAAAGAGTGTGATTTCAATACCCGGTTAAGGCAGTGGAGAACTTGGAGAGGGGAATTAACAGGAGATAACTGATAACTCACATCCATTAAACATGACACGTGGAACTAGAACAGTCTATCCCAGTGAGCCAAACAAAAGGTTCAGTTCGACATTCCAACCACCTGAAGAAGGCCGGAGCGTACAAAGGCCGAAATGTTGTAATAAATATGGCGACAAAAATGAGGACAATAGTCCGAATAATGTAAATAGTTTATTCAGAAGTTTCCGTTAAATAATATTAAGAAACTCTGGCGTCCACACACACACACACAGACAAACATATGTAGGAAATTCGGTCGACCATGTTTTATCTTTTATTTAAAAAATATGAACGTCCGAATTCCAAGCAATAATAAAATAAGAATAAAGAAAACATGGGTATGCCTATTAAATAAATCATTTGTATTTACAAACATACGTACATGAATTCAAAAGAGTTTTAAAATACTAAAAATAGTCATTTGTTGAGTTAAATTCTTCGGGTAGTTGATAGGCTATGGTTTATACACGATTTTTAAATTGTTAGTCCACAGAAAAAAAATGGTTTTGATCGTTAGCGGAAATTCACTGACCATCAGTGTTGTTGCTGTTGGAGATGATTCGTTTGAAGTGAAAATTCACTGATCGTTCAAGTTGTTCCTGCAGCTGATACCTGCTATTATTATTGGGGATGATTCGTTTGATGTCACCGACTGGCCGTCAACGAAGATTCACTGATAGTTCAAGTTGTTCATGTAGCTGATTCCTGCTGTGGTTATCTCTCTCTCTCTCTCTCTCTCTCTCTCTCTCTCTCTCTCTCTCCTTATATATATATATATATATATATATATATATATATATATAATTTTGTACATATCTATCTGTATTTGTCTGTTTAATATTGTACATATCTATCAATCAATCTAATTTTGTACATAGATTGGATAGACACACACACACACACACATATATATATGTACAAAATTGGATAGATAGTAAGTAGATATCTAATTTTGTACATCTATCTATCTATCTATCTATCTATCTATCTATCTATCTATCTATTTTTTATCGTCAAAGTCTTTATGCTATTATTAAAAGAAAAGACCGAAAGATTTTTTGATAATTAAAGTATATTTTTTTTATCCTTTTTCGGACTTTCGAAATTTTAGTTAAAAACCTTGTCTTTTTTGCGTTAGCTTGGTAGCTGAAAATTAGTATAAGAAATGTTTGCGTCTTTTTTTTGCGGTGAAAAACACACTGATTTGGAAAATCTTGCAAAAATCAAATATTTGCCAGATTTTAATGAAACTTTCAGAACTTATTCACAAATGAATACTTTTTTTTACTTTTTCTACTTTTTTTATTTTAGAAAATCTTCCTTTTTTTTTTTATATATGTTACCTCCCAACACGAACTTATAAAATTTTAATAAATTTCGCAAAATTAATTGTTCCGTTTAATGTTTATATTAGTTATAGAGAATTTAAACCATTAATTTATTTTTTGTAAAAAAAACATCCGGTTACCGGAAATCTGTTCCGAATCGTAAAACAAAAATGCACTAAAACAAAGACATTATTTAATTAGGAAATCTTTTAATTGTCATTATGAATATATATATGATGATCGACTCTCCCGTCGAGATTCGACGTATGAGGATCAAGCAGATCAGTTTCCAGGAAACCGACAGTCCGACACCGGCACATGAGATTTGATTATAGTGGTGAAAGCCTCGTGCAGGACCATCCACACTTTTTGGAGGGACGAATACAGAGACCTGGTGCGCCGAATGCCACAAGGTTCCCAAACGACCCTCCGCAGGTTTTGAATTCAGAGTTGTCCTTCTCCTAGACCAGTTGCCATCCAACCCAGTCTGTCCTGCTATTTTACCCATATCTGGAGGGAGAAGAGAATTCATACCTTTCCCAAGGGTATTAGCACGTAAGTGAATGTAATGGATTCGAAATATATATATATATATATATATATATATATATATATATATATATATATATATATATATATATATATGTATATGTGAAAATATTGTAGAAAATAGGAAAGAAACTGGTTTGGTAAATAATCCAAAGTTCCTTAGTATTTTTGTAATTATTTTAAAAAAAATAGTGCTCGATACGAAAGTAGAGCATAAATATAATTATTTATTTAAAAATATGATTCCAACACGCTACATAACAGGTCTCATGTTTCAAAACAAGAGCCGAAAACTTCAAAATAATATTTGAATTAACTTGAGTTAAAGTAGGCTCTGTTCCATCTTCAAGCGAAATTTTTTGGGAATGACTTATTTCTGAAGTTTACGAGTTTTAATAGTATGGTCAGAATTGAAATCAAAAATTTCCATGGTAACATCAAGGGCGGATTGTTTGGAATCGGCAGGGGTGGGGTGTTAATAATTTGTATCAGTATAGAGTTACTTTCATAGATGTCGGGTCACGGTAAGGTGGGGGTGGCTAAATTTACGACGGAGGAAGTTTTCGCATAGTCTGGCTTGAGCGTCTACGGAGATTTATTAATTTATTTTTATTTTATTCTTTTATTATATCTCTTTATGAAAGGGAT
>OZ010585.1:124112382-124197873 GCA_963932145.1 Acanthosepion lycidas
TACTTAACAGTTTCTCCGAAATAGAAGGGTAAAAATCCAAGATGTCAAATTGGATGAAAGTGGCTCTTCTTTTGCTAGGGATCTTTCGGAACCATTTAATCGTCTTGGCCGAGTCTTTCCAAAGGTTAGCAGGGTATTTCTCCAGGACACATGAAGTTATTTTCTTAATAATACTCTTGGAAATTAATCCCAACTCAGATTTGGAGGGATTAATTAGACGGGACTACGAGCTATTGATGAAGTTCGGCTTATGATCTTTGAAGAGAATGTATGCATCTTTCAAACTAACTTTTCCCATTCTGTCAGCAATACCACATTTGTTAGCAAATTTGCAGATGTCTTCATTGATAGATGATAAGGTGCTATTATCTTTGTCTTTTTTATAAGAGCTGGTAATTTTGTCAGTGACGATTTTGTCATATTCAGAAGGTGTAACTTTATAGAAATTTTTAGATTTGTCGGCTTTAATCCATAATTTATTGGATTTTTTTATGTTTTTAATGTCTCTACCAATTTTAGTCAGGAAGTAGTTGTTATAATTCTTGAACTTAATCTTTCTAATTAAATCGATCAGATCGCCTTCGAACGGTACAAGTAGCTTGTCACACGGTGGAGTTTTCTGGGATTTCAGGTTATACGTTTCAGAATTTAGTTCTTCGTCATTTTTGGGATTACGGAAGAAAAAAGTTTTCCACCTCATTCTTTTAATAAGGTGAATGATTCTTTCTGTAAGGCAGACAGAGAAAAGGTGCAATGAAGGGTAAGGAATGTTTTTCAAGGAATAATCCGGAGTAAATTTTTCCATTTCAATCTAAATAGGTTGGAATAAAAGCAGTTTAACTGGAAGTATACCAAGGAGAGCTCAACTTATAATGGTAAGGAGCAATATATTGATAATATTAGTGGTAAATATATATATATATGCAAAATCCACAGGTGCATATACACACATGTATATTTTTTGAATAAAAAATTCCGAGAGGATATATATATATATAGATATATATATATATATATATATATATATATATATGTGTGTGTGTGTGTGTGTATATATATATATATGTATATATATATATATATATATATGTATATGTATATATATATATATGTATATGTATATATATATATATATGTATATATATATATATATATATATATATATATATGTATATGTATATATATATATATATATATATATATATATATGTATATCCGTTTGTCAGTCTACTTGACGTCAATCAACACTTTAAATAAATATCTACTTCCGTGTTAAAAATGCATTTCTGCTATATTTTAAACTAAAAGTAATTAATATTTATTTCAAATCAAATTGATTATATTTTTAATCAGCTAATCTCCCTCAAATAAATTTTCAGAAAAGTATATTTTATTTCTAAAATATTTTTTAATAAAAAGAATTATATTGGGATAATAGATGGTTAAAAATGGCACTAAAATCAGTAATTTTAAAAATTTCAAAATAATCTCCTAGTCAATTTGAATTAGTTTCCAAATACAGCAAAGTATTTTGCTTAATGAAAATATTAAAATTAAATTTATTAGCTTGAAATTAATGGTAAAATCTAAAATAAAAGCTTTATGATTTTTTAACTATGTATAATAATTTTCTCTTATTTAATGTAGAAAACAACTACTTTGGGGTCCAATTTAAAAATTATCAGGTGTGACCTCAAACGTTTGAACAGTGGTTTTTACACACACACACACACACACACACACACACACACACACATATATATATATATATATATATATATATATATATATATATATATATATATAATTTTACCTCATGCAAAGTAAAGTAATAAAGCCACTAAGACATAAGGTGTTACTGAGTGCAAAAAAATAAGAACAAAGAAACATTTATTAAGGACCGATTACAATAGAAGAGCAATTAGGAGGACAGTAGATAACGCTTGACATTGCATTTGAATTTTTGAAGATCAAATTTGACCGGAAACAATGGTGCCAGAAGAGAGTTTCACAAGCGAGAAGTGCGAGAAAATAAACTGTCAGCACAGAACTTACGCTTACATATAGTCCATTCAACTTTAAAATGATGAGACCTAGCTGCCAATCTAGTACTGCGCTTAAATTCATAAAGTTTCTGTACCATAACTAAAAATTCATCCAAACAGTCACCATGAAAGTATTTATAGTAAAGGCCCAGGGAAACTTCATTACGGCAGTGGGAAAGAGACTGAAGCTAAGACGTCAGGTTAGAACCAGTGCTGGTTCTTCTTTGAATATTATCAAGGATCTCTCGATATACATCAGGAGCACAGCACTATATGTGGCATTAATATTGAAACTTGGACGAATTGTAGATATATAATATATGTAAGATAGAGTCGTGGGAGTAAAATGATGTCTGGCACGACACAGTGAACCAACTCTTTTAGCAGCAGACCAAGCAATGGATTCAATATAATCATTCCACTTCATATCTACCGAGAACGTTATGCCGGTAAGTCACAACGAGTCATTTTGAGGTTAGTGATATAATGCGTCAGCTGTTTTGTAAAAGGTCACACTTAAGTTTATGTAATATTTTATTTAAATTCCTGAATGACTCATCAATGTATTTTGAACATTTCTCCTTATATATATATATATATATATATATATATATATATATATATATATATATATATAGTGCGATGGGTAAATTGTCGAAAATTTATATATTTAATTTCGCGCATGCGCGTTGTTTGTTTATTATTTTGCTGATGAGAGGCAGAATGGGTCTCTCTCTCTCTCTCTCTCTCTTTCTCTCTCCCTCTCTTGTATATATATATATATATATATATATATATATATATATATATATATATATATATATATAATATTTTTATTATAAGAAATTATAATAAAATATTTTTAAATCGCTACACAAAAGCTTTCATGTTTCAATACTTTATACTTCTTCAGGCGATGCTAAGTAACTGGGGATTAAATAATTTTTAAGGAAATTTAAAAAGAGCTCTTACAATAGAATGTGATAATAATACTTTTTTCAAAGTAAATGCTACGAACTGTGTATTTTTACTCTATTTGTTCTTTCTCTCATTTGGAAATATATATATATATATATATATATATATATATATATATATATATATATATATATATATATATATATATATAACCTTTATCATTTATATACAGGTTCGGGGTTAGTGTATCTTATTGAAATTGTTTGCGAAGATGTATTCTCGCCATTTAAATCATTAACCTCTATATTTGTTGTTTGCATGAATGATTCATGTAATAATATATATATATATATATATATATATATATATATATATATATATATATATATATATGCAGCAATTTTTCATTAATGCATGTTTCATTAAATAATATAGACAAGTTTTGTCTATTTATTTTAAGTAAGTTCCTTTCATATTGTCTGATAAGCTTAATCACATTATCGTTGAAAGACGAAAGGAAAACACCATATTGATACATGTTTAAATCCAATCTAAGCTTTCGGCTTACACAAGCCATTACCAAAGATGACAATTTCAATAAATCAAACACACGGACGAAACAAGAATGATAGTCCTCCCTTGCTGCATGAAAATTTCCAAGTAACGACAAACTCGTGTATACGAGACGCGGAAGCGAAAATCGCGTCGCAGCTCTTGACATCACACATGACCACGCGAGAGTGAAAAAAAAGTAAGTAGTAAGGATTTTCCGAAATTTTAGAAGTTTAAGACAACATGCCTGCCCGCGTACTCAATTCCGGAAAATCCTTGTTGACAACACAACTATATTTCGGTGGAAGTATCACTGGCATGAGGAACATTGCACAATCAGCACCCTTTTAAACGAGTTTCAATTACTTTTCAAGTAATTTCCTTATATATATATATATATATATATATATATATATATATATATATATATTCAAATATAGGAATGGTGTAGACGGAATAAAATTCCAATAACCAAAAACACTATTCTTAAAAGAGTGCTCATTCCAGAGTAGAGCAAACATTGTCATTTTGTTTCAACAGATCTGGTGTCTACTCAAGTGATGGTGTTGAATCTTTCAATAGATCACTTGAGAATGCACCAGATGTGTCGAAAAAAAATGGAAATTTTTGTAGTGATGTTATAACATGTTTATGTTATAATTTTTGAGTAAATAAAATTATATATATATATATATATATATATATATATATATATATATTGTTGCTTTTTACATAATATAATTATATACATGCCGTGTTTTACTAAACAGAGTAAATCACGTGAAGCTGCATGCGAATTGAAGAAGAACGAATAAAAGAAATGTTTCCGCACCTCTTTGTGTGTCCCTCGTTGAAGAAGAAACCATCCTCTAATCCGTCGTACTTTAAACAGCTCGACCACAGAGAACGTCACAGCCTGGTAAGGTTCAATTACCCTTTTGAAGAATGCACGTACTCTTTTCGGATCTTTTCGGACCTAACCAAAGTAATTTCTAAGGAATCAATGGAATTTTTTTATCCGACATTATTTTCTACTACTCAAAACTTGAATTTGTGGATACCCATTTTTGAGAAGACGCGCTGCGAAGGTCGGTAGATCTTTTTCATACTACTTGATAAAACAGTTCGTCTACTCAAACCGGGTATCCACAAAACCTATTTGGTGGCCGACCTGTCTAAAGTATGCCGGATCATACAATGGTTTCTTCTACAAGTGTGACGCAGGTATAACATCAGCTCCAGAAATATTTCAAAGAAAGATGTCAGAATTACTGAAAATATTCAAGGAGTCGAAATAATTATTGACGATGTTCTAATGTACGATAGAACTATGGAAGAACACGATGAAAGACTAAAAACTGTTCTTAAAACATTACAAAAAGTTCTATTCAAGTTTAATAAAAGTGCGAATACAAAGTGATACCATTAGAATATTTAGCCACATATTTCTGGAGATAGGCTTCAAGACAGCAAGGAAAAAATTTCAAGAGTTACTTGCACCTACAAATTTAAGCGAACTACGCCGTATAATCGGCATTTTCAGATATTTTTTTTAAATCTGCATCGCCCCATGCAATGCAGTAAAGCCACTAAAACAGAAAGGGTTACAGGGTGTTGAAGAATTAGGAACAGAAACATTGCTAATGAGCGGGAAGAGAAAAGTGTAATCAGGAGGAAAGTTGGAGGAAAGAGATTAACATTGCGTTTAAATTTTTGCAGATTAAAGTTGGCTGGAAAGCATGAAGCCGGAAGGAAGTTCCACATGCGAGGTGCGATAAAATAAACTGTTAGCATAGAATTTACGGTTACATCAAGCCAGCTCAATTATAAATTGATGATATCTCATTGCCAGTCTTGTACTGCGGTTAAACTCATAAAGTCTAGGTGACATAGCGAACAGCTCACCCAAACAATTACCATGGAAGTAAGTATGAAAAAGACATGGAGAGGCAGCCTTACTCCGGTGGAAAATTGACTGAAACCGAGCCACCAGATAAGGATCGATAATATTGCTGATTCTTAAACAGCAGGGTCACCTAAACAGCAGTGCCACCGAATCATATGAGGCACCAATATTCTAAGCATGGACGAATGGCAAATTTATAGATACGCATGATTCACACGGCGCAACACACGGCGCAACACACGGCGAACCAGCTTTCATAGCAACTGACCTAGAAATGGATTTAATATAGTCTTTCTACTTCATGTCAATCGAGACGTTGCCCGAAAAGACGCAACTAGTCACCTTCGTGAAGGATAGCATCAGCCTTGCTGATAGCAGGCAGAGGAGTTTCTCGGATGAGTAATGGAGAGAAGTTTAGCTTTAGAGGCGTTAAAATTAACAAGCCATCTTTTGTCCATCTAACAATGTTTTGGACATCGGCTGCCATATTGACCTTAGGTAAACTTTTACTGAAATTATCTGAAATAATACAACCAATGAAGGAATTATTAAAAAAAAAGGATATTGTATGTGTGTAAGATTACCCGCATGAGAAATCTTTTAAAAGAGTAGTAAAAGGATTACTAACTCAAGCACCAATTCTGTCGTATTACGATCCAGCCAGACTCTATTAGTTATAGACTTGGAGCAGCTTTATTTAAAAAAATAGATGGCAATTTAGAAATAATAGTATTAGGTTCACGCACACTCACTAGCACTGAGAGGAAACACGAAACACACAACAATTGAGAAAAAGGTTTTAAGTTGTAATATGGGCGTGCATGAAATCCAACAGATACGACGCAGGACTTGAATCCTTTAAAATATTAACGGACCACAAAACACTTATACTGTTAATAAAAGCACGTGATTTGTACAGTAACTCATTACGATGTCAAAGACCACTTATAAGACTGAGAAGATATAACCCAGTAGCAGAACACGTTCCAGGGAAGGCACAAGTCGTAACAAATACATTATCAATAAGTCCTTTATCTGACTCTAATAGTAATACTAGCAAAGAAGTTGGGGGTATACACAGACTGCGTGGCAAGAATCAGACCAGCATCGAATAAGAAATTAAACGAAATAAAAAAATAGCAATTAAACAGGACACAGAACTACAGGAAATAATTCAACTCACATTAAATGGATTAACACTTAAAAAAGAAGACTAAAGGAAGGTATAAGGCCATATTTTCCAAGTCGGAATGAATTATAAGTCCATGAATATTTACTATGGTTTCAGGATAGAATTGCTATACCTGAAAAACTTAGACCAGATATATTAAGGACACTTCATAATGGTCACTTGGCACTAAACAAATGCATATATATATATGCATATATATATATATATATATATATACAAAGAGTCAAAGAATCAGTTTGTGGCCTAGAATATCACAGGAGTTGGAGGCGTATCTAACAAAAAAGACGAAAACATTAAAAGTAGCATCAGGTCCTCAAGGGCCATGGTAAAGAATTTTTATAGATAATTTCATTCACCAAGGACTCCAATACACTCTCCAGATGTATAGAAATATCAAAAATCGATTCAATGACAAGCGATTGTGTTATAAGTTGAAAATTTTCTTCTAACGTCCGGGAATTTCTATTGAACTTGTCAATGATAATGGGAAACAATTCACAAGTTACGCTTTCAAAAATTTTGCAAGCAGTTATGGATTTAAACGTATAACATCGATTCCACATTATCCATTATAAGCAAATGGGGAATCGGAAAAATGTTAAAATAGCTAATAGGATTTGGGACAGTCAGACATATTTCAGGCATTAATGGCATACCAGAGAATAACATTCAAACTATAGGAATCAGTCACACAATTAATTACAGGAAGAAAAATAAGAACTACGTTATCATTACATTTTAAAAAGTTTCTACCAAGGTGTCCTGATTTCACGCGAATCAGGGAGAGAGATAAATTGGTAGAAAACAGAATTGAAAATAAGTTTAACAGATTACACGTTGTCAGAAATTTACCAACTCTTCAAAGAGAAGATAGCGTTGGAATAAAGTTGGATAAAGAAAATATTTGAACACGAAAGGAATGATTAAGTCAGCAGACACTGACAACAGATCATATACTGTGAAAACTAAACAAGGTGCTTTCCGATGAAATAGGAAACATTTCATTTTCAGGTTTTAAAAATAGATATTTGAGAAAGAAACCAATTAGTGAGCATTAAAAAGATTTTCAAGTAAATAATAATAATGTAAGAGAAGAGGCTGAAAAAGCTAGAGGCGGACGGATGATAAATAACCCAGTTATTTGTCTGATTTCACAAAATGAATTATCACCCTTTGACTGGAAACGAAACAAAATTTGATATGTAATCATTTCTTTTGTGATTTGAAAATTTGCACATTAATTAATAATGAAAATAAGAAATTACTTTACGAAGGGAGATCGTCTTGGGCAAGTCGATAAACTGCATCCAACAGCAAGGCCTCTGATCAGGAGGTTTTGAGGAACGTGGAACCACCTCTTAATTGCTGGTGTTCCCAGGTCCACCCTGACCCAGGTTGGTAGCCCCTGTTAGGGTCCCAGTTATGAGAAAATAGTTAATCCCCTCCCTAACTGGGGTCAAAACACTATGAAAGTGTAAAAATATGTTTTAATACTCGAAATGCTTTGTAAAAAATTGTTACCAGCAATAAATGTTTGAAGGAAAAAATTATTACCAGCAATACATTGTTGAAAAAAACCCCAAAAAACCCGGTGCACTATGTGCGACAATATCCGCAAATGACCCTGATTTCAATTTTACTACTCCTAGAAGAGTTGCCATCCAAAGCTATAGAACCCAGTCTGTCCTGCTATTTATCCATAGCTGGAGAGAGAATAGGAGGATTCATACCTTTCCCAAGGGTATTAGCATTAAGTGAATGTAATGGATTCGACTGGAATTCGACTGGAATTCGAGCAACTAACCACTACTCTACCGTGTCTCCTCATATATATATATATATATATATATATATATATATATATATATATATATATATATATATTGAGTGTCTATTGACGTCAACAACGACGATAGGGGAGAGTCTGTTTTATGCTAAATGCAATCGACAGACCATGTGCGTTGTTTTTGCTCGACTATTTATATATACAGCACAGTGAAGCATTGTGTGCAGTCTATTGCATTGTATTGTGGTGAATTTAATGGTTGTTTTGGTGAGCGGTAACATTTGTGTTACGAATTAATCTAGAGGCAAAACTTCAATATAATTATTTGAATAATAATTATATTGAAGTTTTCGGCTCTTGTTTTGAAACATGAGAACTCTTATGTAGCGTGTTGGAATCATATTTTTAAATAAATAATTATATTTAGGCCCTACTTTTGTATCGAGCACTGTTTTTTAAAAATAATATCAAAAATACTAAAGAACTTTGGATTATTTACCTAACGAGTTCTTTCCTATTTTCTATATATTTTCATATATATATATATATATATATATATATATATATATATATATATATGTGTGTGTGTGTGTACAAATATATATCTATATCTATCTATCTATCTATCTATCTATCTATCTATATATATATATATATATATATATATGTGTGTGTGTGTGTGTTTGTGTGTGTTTGTGTATAATGCAGCTGTCGTCAATAGCAATAACCAGTTTCATTCGCATCAAAGTATTTACATACGAAAAAAAATCAAAATAAAAGAGAAATAAAGTCTCACAGTTGAAAACGTATCTGTTGTATGATTTCCATTGCTTCTAGATTCAGTCAGAATCGATAGTGCAACTCAATCAGAAGAAACTATAAACAGTTCGACAGATTATGAGTGGTTCGCCAACTTTTCACCGCGGTGAATTTGAACCAACGAACAAGCCTCAAAGTGGATACCCATTGAAGTCGGATCAAGAAAAATTGTGTCATGTTATGAAGATCAATCCACTATTGACAGGTGCTCTATCTTAAACCCCATTCTATATATATATATATATATATATATATATATATATATATATATATATATATATATATATATATATATATATATATATAATAGAAGAGAGAAACCGGAAACGTTTTTGGTTGTAATGTGGATTTTTAAAAAAATATATATTATGCTTTATTTTCCATTATTTTGCTACACGTGTTTTCGGTCTCACGACCTTCATCAGCAAAAGAGTGGATATTCTAACATATTATTAATAGAAATTAAAATATCTTATGTTTTTCGATGTTAAATATTCTCCGTATTAGACATTCCCTTTTTTATGTGTTAGTGACCCAAATGTCTTTCTTGAATTCAACTTGAGATAGTAGCACCTGTTAGGGTCCCAGCTATGGGTAAATAGTTAACGCCGAAACTGAGGTAAAAAGCATTATGAAAGTGTATAACAAGGTTTTAATACCAGAAATACTTTGTAAAAATTATTACCAGAAATAAATTTTTGAAGAAGAAAAACTATTACTAGCAATACGTTTTTGAAAAAAATATTACCAGTAATACAGGTTTTAACATTATATTACCATCTATATATTTGAGGTTAATTTGCCGTAAAATAAACCTAACCAACCAGCTTCTTTTAGGAAATTTACAATCTTGGATGGTTTTATTTTCGTAAAATTTTTTTTTTTTTAAAATTACTCTGTAATATTTTGTTCGCACTAGATCAAAATCTACACACTCTAATAGTATATGTTTCACTGTTTGGTTTGGTTTGTTTTGTTTTACGGCATATCGACCACAATGTATTATCAACAACTTTTTTTCCTGGTAATATTTTGTTTTGTCAGAAATCTATTTCTGGTAATATTTTTTTCCTTAAAAATGTATAACTGGTAATATTTGTTTTTTTCAAAAACGTATTGCTGGTAAAATTTTTTTTCAAAAATTATTGATGGTAATATTTTTCTTTTCAAAAATATATCGCTGGTAATAATTTTTACACTTTTATAAGGTTTTTACCTCAATTTCGAGGTTAACCATTTGCCCATAGCTGGGACCCTAACAGGGTCAGCGTAGACATGGGAACACCAGCAATTAAGAGGTCGTTCCACGCTCCTCAAAAGCTCCTGATCAGAGGCCTTGCTCCTGGACGTAGTTTATTGTCTTACCCAGGACGCGGATGTAGTTTATCGTCATACTCAGAACGGCATAGTGTGGAGGAATTAAAAACAGAAACATTAGTAATGAGAAGAAATAAAAGAGGAATCATAAGGGAAGTAGATAGCGATTGATATTCCGTTTAACATTTTGTAGATTAAAGAACAATTACCATGAATGTATTTGTAAAAAAACGGCATAGAGACGCAACCTTACGGCGGTAAGCAAGTGACTGACGCCGATCCGCTAGAACAGAACCAATAATATTGCTGATTCGTATTTGGATCTTATCAAGAAACTCCAGCAAAATAGCAGGGACACTGGACCATATATAGAAGTAATATTCAAAACATGGATGAATGTTAAAATTATAGATATGCAAGATAGATTCCGGAGAGAAAAAAAATCTCTCGACACAGTGAATCGATTTTCTTCGTAACTGATCTAGCGATGGACTCAATGTAATCTTTCCACCTCATTTCAGCTGAGAACGTTAGCCCGTGAAGGCACAATGAACCACTTTCTTGAAGGATAGCATCAGTCATGCTGATTGGAGTTAGAGAGGTGTCTCTCAGATGATTAATAGAGAGAAGTTTAGTTTTGGTGGCGTTAAAATTGACAAGCCATCTTTTGCCGCAGTTAACTACTGTCTTGAGGTCGTTTTTGTAGATCAGCTGCCATTTTGACCCTATCTGACTGTTATGTCAGCCTTACTATCCAGGTAGGTGTAAATAGACGTGTCTTCAGCGTAGATGCCAAACTGAGGGCTGATGTCATTGGGAAGTTCGCTAATGAAGATTAAATACAGCGTAGGACCAAGGATAGAGCCCTGGGGAACACTCGCGTTAGTACGAAAGATGTAAACGTGTAGCTGTTCAGGACAACTTTCATTTCACAGTTTGACAGGACCGACTGGATCAGATCAAAAACCTTCCCGTAGATACCGTAGTATTGTAGCTTGTGGAGAAAACCTGAATGCCAGACGCTGTCAAAGTCTTTCGAGATGTGCAATGATAGAGCCCGGACTTCGCCGTTTTTATCTAGGGCATGATAGACTCTTTCTTCAATTATCGTTAGTATGTCAGCAGTTGATCTGGAGGTTATGAAAGCCATGTCTGAGAAAAGGCCGCGTGATGAACCAATTCATCATTCTTCTAAGAGTTTCCCAAAACGAGGTAGAAGAAGCTACGGTCTCGAAATTTGATTTTCAGGATTAACAAGTCCTTGGAAAATTGATTTAACATGATCTTACAATCCTGTGTAGTTGTTGAGCCTTATATAACATTGACAAATCAACAGATTGATCGATCAATATATCTACATTGATACTATGAACGTTTTACGAATAAAGAAATGCGCTTGTGAACATACAACAGTATCGCTCGGGTAGATTTTCATCGACTGGCCTAGTTCTTCCCCGTACCACTATGATCGTATGTGTCAGATTTGAATAAGAAAAACAAAAGAACGGATGTTGAAATATCTTCACATTTTCGATATACTGTTTTTTTTGTTGTTTTTTTTTGGCGTGGTAAGCGACATTTGGGACATTTTCGCTACTACATCTGTCTTCTCACACGACACACTAACGGACCAGATTTTACCTTCGCTCAACGAGAAATCTCACTGGCCTTTTCGCTCATCTATGACGGCCACTGTCACTCTTACTGCTCCGCTCTACAACTCGATTGAACGATTTTTGACTGTCAATTTGACTTCCTGTACTTATCGACAGACGGCTTGTAACTTCGCACACATTGACCAGTCTATCACTGGCATTTATTTTTGCAACTCGCTGACGCGTGTTGAAATATGCACAGTATTTAGTATTGTTGAATTATCACTTTCTCTACCCATGTGAAACTCTCCCAACTGTAGGTACGTCTACTAATTCCCCGAAAAAAAATAACAACAGAGCATGTAGGAAAAGGCTCCAAACATAATAAAAACAAAGTTTTATCGTCAAAATGTTGGTTTTTATTAAGAGGAAAGAGCAAAGTATTTTTTATCGCCTTTTTTCAGTAAAATACATTAATTTGGAAATTTTTGCAAAAATCAAATAATTGTCGGATTTTAATGAAACTTTCAGGATTTATTTATAAATGAATGAAACTATTTTTGAAAATTTGTTCTTAGAAAAATTTGGTAACAATATATTTTTACATATATTACCTCGCCACCACTTAATTTCATGAAATTTCGAGAAATTAAATTTTACTCGCAGAATTTGTTTTAGTAGATAAAATTAAGACACCTTGGAGAATGTAAATCTCAATTTTTTTCAAACTGCTACACATTTTCCGAAAATCTGCTCCGAATCGTAAAATGAAAGATGCAATAAAATTGACATTATTTAACTAGAAAAGCTTTTAATTGCTTTTATAAATAAGGTTTATTAAGGACATTAATGTCTTAAGAAAAGAACATTTTTCGATGAATAACGAATTTTTATAAGAATTGTTTTCATTTTTCAAATTTTGATTACAATAATTTATTATAATAATTAAATATTTTTAATCTTTTAAAATTTTACATTACTTCAGGTGATATTGTTATTAAGTGAAAACTCTATTTACTAATCAAAAATTTAAAAGTTTAATACAAATCACTTTGCCCCCAATATTTTTATAATAATTTTTAATTTCTTTAATGTATATAAATATGCAACGTGCTCATTTTTCAAAGTATAGTCGACCATACACGGCATTATCAGAAAGTAAGAGCTATGACTATTGTAAATTTAAAATCAACATTTCTAAAATTAGATTACAGAGAATTTTTTCCAATATTTTTAAGGTGCTCACGTTATTTTCTTGAATTATGTTTTACAGATAAAGTCTCCGTAGAATAACAATCAATCTGTCATCGCCTTTCAATCATGTAAAATATGGCACCTATCAATTAAAAATACAGCTGCTGTTTGTTTTAAAAATACATTTCTATGTTATTTTAAACTAAAAGTAAGTAATATTTATTTCAAATCAGATTATTTATAGTTTAAATCAACTAATATTCCTCAAATAAAGTTTCAGAAAACTATTTTATCTTTGGAAGATTTTTTAGTACAGAGAATTGCATTGCGATGAAAGACGACTAAAAAAGGGCGCTAATTAGCTATTTTAGAAAAAGAAATTGATTCCAGTCAGTATATTTTCTGTTTGAAATGCACCAGAGTATTTTACTCACTGGAAATAGTAAATTTAATCCGTTAGCTTTCAATTAAAGCTAAAATAAAAGCTTCAAGAAAGCTTTTTCTTTTTCAAAAGTTCATTTTAAACATTCTTTATGCCACTTGATTCCTTGGGGGAATATAGAGCCGTAACAACACCTCTCCAACGGACTCGGTTTTGGGTGATCTTCTTCAGCTTGGCCCATGCCGTGCCGGCTGCCTTCCCCTCTGCGTCGACACTTCTGCACCAAGTCTGTTTTGGCCAACCCAGTTTTCGCTTCCCTTATGGATTCCAGTTAAGGGCCTTACTGCCTGGTGACACTAGAAGCAAGCTTACGGAGTGAGTGGCCGATCCATCCCCATTTCCATTTCTTGATGTCAATCTCAGTTGGGGCTTGTCTAGTCCTGTCCCACATTTGGTCGTTGGAGTTGACTTCCGGCCGCCTGATATTGAGGATGTTCTTGAGACATCGGTTGGTAAATGTCTAAAGTTTGTGGGTATTGGTCTTGGTTACCCGCCAAGTTTCTGAGACTTAATTTAGGAGCGACTTGACGTTCGTATTGAAGATCCGTATCTTGTAAATTCAGAGGGTTGTTGATCTCTAGATTGGTAACAGAGCGGTGACAGCGTGTCGGGCTTTGTTGGTTCAGCTGTTGGTTCATGTCTTCATCTGACCCCCGACGCTTCCAAGGTAGACAAACTTATCGACTTCCGTGATGTATTATTGATGTAGTCGCACTGGGTCTTGTCTTTTGTTTGCCCTCATGACATCCGTCTTCCCGATGTTAATTTGGAGGCCAGTCTTCTCCGCTTCTTCAGCAACACGACTCACCTTCTCCTGCGCATCATCTTGTTTATGGGAGAGAAGGCTGATGTCGTGTGCGAAGTCAAGATCTTCCAGATGCTTCATGAAGGTCCACTGTAAACCAGTTCTCCTGCTTGCCGTAGCCTGCCGCATTATCCAGTCAACCACCAGCAGGAAGATTTTGAACCTTAGGTATTACAAATTAGTGAAGGTACCTACCCTACTGTGTTTGTATTAATAATTCTACTATTGTGAATTATATTTTATCATAATTAAATATATATAAACAATTAAAGAAAATATATGCAAAATACAATATTGCATTTTTATTAAATCATTTGTTATTTTAATCATTAACTTGTTTTTAATATAGTGGGAATATTTTGTATGTTAAATAATAAAAACATAATTTTTCCAAAAAGTTTAATGAAAATATATTGTACGAAGCTACGTACCATAGTAAAACCAAGTGTAATTTGTAACCCCTTATCTGTTTGTACTTCTTCCTAAATTTGGTTTCGATTGGTCAATGTATATCTATTTTAGACGGTGTGACGGATGGACGGAAGTCAGAGCATTGTATATATACACCCTTATGCAAATTAATTGAAACAAAATGAATAATTCCGTTATTATTTACTTTTCTTCTCATTTTGACAATGGAACATGACCCAATGCACATGTTTGTAGTTCGTATGTCTATTTCTCGAAGTCGTTCCTTGCAGATTGGCCACAGATTATTTATTGGATTTAAATCAGGAGAGTTTCCGGGCCAATCTATAGTACTTGATAAGGTAAGGTAAGGCTTGCCAGTGTATTTGTGCAACATCACAATTTTCGGACGCTTCCTTGGAATAGCGTCTATCGTAGACAATGGCGGTAGGACAACTAATCAACAGTCAAGACAATAGTGTCTTGGCGTGATAAAAATCTGATGCAATTACGGATGACGCAATATTTTTCAAAGCCAAACAAATTTCACTATACACTCCGAAAATAGATTCATACGACTGCACACCACTGAAAATGACCTAATCTGAGGAAAAATAGATATCGATTACACCATGTCACTCCAGTGGGTCTAAAACTGACTGTATGTTGAAATAATGGAAACTAAAGCGGTTGTTACAATTAATTTGCAGAAGTGTGTAGATACGGACTGAATATATATGCTCACGTCTGGAATTCGCTACCTTTCCGCCGATGGCACTTGATGAAACATTGGTGATTGATTTAAAGCAATCACATCTCGATTTTTTATATTGGTTGTCATAACACGCCAGCCGCTTCACGCCCAGATAGAATTATATATGCTCCAATTGACTGCGTCGGTGACCTAATCAAGATCAGAGGCCATTGCGACGAGCGCTGACTACTATATGGAGATGGAGATCTGTTGGCGACAATGTTCTAACTAAGGATGTCAGCTTTGAAAATCAACATTTGAAATCTTAGAAAAAAGTAGCCGACTTCTCCTGTCATCAGACCAAAAGTGGAATATTGCCTCCATATTTATGCTAGAACCACTCAATCCTTCTTTTTTTAGCCTTGACAGAGTTCAAAAGCTTTCACTCAGCCTTGTGAGTAATAAAGTATATTTCACCCAGAAGTTCAGATGTTTCTCTGATCACTACAATTTTAACATTTTCAAGTCTAGGGTTAATTATTATCTATCTTACATATCTTCAGAATCTTCATTTACTTGCTCCTCTTACGTCCATACAACAACTGCATTTAGTAACACTCTACCGTGAGTGGCTCTATGGATTTGTATTACGTGAACACTTTGTAAAAATAAAATCTTTGAACAATCACTGCAGATGACGAAAGTAAATAGGTAGATACATCCCGAGAGACAGATCATTAAAATAATTCGTGTCAAACTAGCAATTCTTCTTCTGTCGCGTCCCTTCAAGACGTTTTTCCTGTCCTTTGTAGCGCTTAGTAAATATTGTCTCTGTGTTTTCTCTCCCAATTCCTGCTTTGCCAACCATTCACATAGGCTTGTTAGGTATGTTATTCACTTCCTTCCTCTGTTCCTCTTGCCTTGTCAGTATCAACATTTCTAAGCCCCCTATCCTCATTGTGTGCTTTAGAAATTTCAACTGTCTTTTTCTGATGTTAAGTATAAGCTTCCGTTTTGTTTGCATTTTCTCTAAAACTTGGACGTTCCTCACATGTTCGGTCCATGGTATTCTTAGCATCCTTCTGTAGAACCACATTGCTGTTGCCTCAAGTCTCTTCCTCATCTTTGAGTAGATTGTCCAGCATTAACTGATAGATATCACGTATCAGTTCAATACTCTTTTCTTTGTTTCTAACGATGTTTTTCTGTCTCGTAATGTTTAATGTTTTCTTAGCCTCCTTTCATTCATCATCATCATCATCATCCCCTTGATTTTTGTTATCGTAGAGCGGATCCGAAAGCAGAAGTCACACTAACTCTCTTCCACAACGGTCTATTAACAGCAATGTTTATTGTTTTAAAAATCAATGATTTGAATTGTAATAATGCCAAAACATATGAAAGTGAATTTATACATTTTCTTTGTTCAGGAGAATTTAAAACAAAAATAATAAACACTATTTATTTAAATCATTTAATAATACTGCATGTCCTTGGTTGCGGGTAACTCGCTCCCTAGTTTTTCTCGGTGTCGGCTTCATCTTTACTTTCTGGAGCTTGTTTTTCACGTATATCTTCGGTGTTACCCATTCAACTTTTTTAAATACACCGGTTTTCTCTAATCTGTCCAATTCTTTATCTATCTGTTCAATTGAAGCAAACAGCACATTCCTTTTGTTTTTGAATACCGCCTGAGCGTTTTGTTTTGGCTGTAGTTTTGCCTCCATCTTGGTACACGTTCCTAAACCTGGAGAAAAAACAATAGGAAATGTTCCCTAAAGTTCTTTACTAATTTTTGGGCTTCGTAGTTTAAATTTTCTACTTTGTAACAGAAAGAATTTATCGGTAGATCCCATAATTGAAATTCTGCTATCCAATTCATACCAAGTAAGTTCGTGGTATTTTCTATGACAAATAGTTTAGCTTTTCGCGTTTTTTTATTTAACGTGACGTTTGCAACAAATTCTCCAATAAATTGTATTTTTTTTCCTCCCGTCACTGACCTCGCGATTCTATTTGATTTCATTAAATTTGGTTTCCCCAACTTCTTCCACGTATGCAAATTTATGATAGATAGGTCGGAAAAAGTGTCGAGTTGCATTTTTATTTTTTTATTACTTATTTCGACGGTAACAAATTTTATGGTTATTGCATCGTCCATCTCGTCGAATTTTCTTATTTTATTGTCTTTATTTTTTGACCTGCAGTGCGAGCTTTTATGACCCACTCTTTTACAGTTGAAACATTTTTTATTCCTAAAATTGCAATATCTGTACCAGTGAAGTTCACCGCAAGCAAAACATGGCTTCGGGAGTTTTTGTTTCTTTTTCTTTGGTATTTCACTTTTTGTTTGATAATCCGCAATTTTAGAATTCTTTTTGGTAGACTGACTTTCTTTTTTTAGCGTATTTTATTTACATGCGAAACGCCAGACTTTTCTATCTTTTTCGAATCTTTCTTTACGCTAACATATCTTGTGCAGTCTTCTGCCAACTTCTGTATCGTAATCCTTGGTTCGTTTTCCAATTTTGCCAGTACTAATTTTCTCAACTCTGCGTCTCTTTCCGATATCAGCCCTTGAACAAACACTAAGCACTTAAAATTGTCAGCGCTTAACTCTGCCAGCTTGAATTCTTCACAATGGCTGCGCACGTTATATAGTTTTGTTCGTCATCCTTCATCAGATTGAAACATTTCCACCTCTTGTGAAACGAAGATGTCTTTTTACTAAATAATTCACTTAATATATTTACCGCCTCGGTAAATGTCAACTCGCTAGTTTTTTTCGGTAAAATGTAGTATACCAATATGTTACGTTCAGCAGTTCCTAACTTGCTTAAAAAAGGCCTAACCTTCTTTCCTTCAGACCACGAGTGACAGTCCTCGTTATACACGTCCGTATATTTTTTATAATACTCCTCAAAAGTTATCTCTTCATCTGGACTGTACGTGAATATTTCAATTGAATTCCATATTGCATTCTCTGGGAAAGAATGATTTTGTGGATTTTTCTATTTCCTCTTCTCAGTTATTTCCAGAATTTTGTTTTGAAACTCCCCATGCATCTGTTCCATTTTTTGTTGAAATTGCATCTGTCTATTAAAAATTTCCTCCTGTAGTTGTATCTGGAATGTCTTCTGTTGCTCTAATATTGTCATCTGTTGTTCCGACTGGAATTTTAAAAATTCCTGGAATATATTTTTGCATTCCTCCATCTTCGCAAAAGTTTACACAATGCCTAAATACTGTAGAGGGGGGTCCTACGAATTTGCAATTCGTGACCTATTTGAGCAAACTGTATTATCGAGAAAAATATTCTTTTCTCAGTTGAGAATACGACTGATTTTTTCGTCACGAAGTTGACGTCTTGTCTTTCGAAAAACTTTGCCAATTTTCTTTTTTTTTTTTTTAGTGTGAATCCGAGATGTTGTCGCCGAAATTGTGACGCGCAAGTTTTTTTCTCTTTCCTCCGTATGAGTCCGAATTTCTTCTCCAAATAATGTTGTGGCGAGCGAACTTTTTTTTTCTTCCACTGTATGAATCCGAATCCCTTGTCACCAAATTTGTTATGGCCGGTGAATATTTTTTTTTCCTCCGTATGAGTACGAATTTCTCGTCGCGAAAATTTGTTATGTGGCGAACGAATTATTTTTTTTCTCTCTTCCACCGTATGAATCCGAATACCTCGTCGCCAAATTTGTTATGTGGCGAACGAATATTTTTTTCCACAGTGTGAATTCGAATTCATCGTCGAAAAATTTGTTGTGGAGAGATTTCACGTTAGGAACTTGATATAATAGGTATAACGCAGAGTAATCTACTTGTGGTTGCTGACACTTTAGTGTCCGACATCAACATACTGACCAACTCACTAAGCGACTTACTCGTTACTCTTAATACCTTACTTATTATAGGTGGCAGTGTCTATTAACTATTGAATAGGTGTGTTCCACTATAACACTTATGTAGTGTGAGGCGTAGATAAAGAAAAAATCAATTACAATCCTCTTCCGGCAAGATATATGCCTTAAATCAAACTCTGCATTGTTGCGGTTTAACCCTAGTAGTAATACAAGGACAAAAATGCTGATTTAAAATTTTTTTTACTCTTACAGTTTTTTGTGTCTATCATGTAACTAGTGAGCCAGTCAAAATGACTTAACTCCCTTTATAGTCCACTAATAGAAGGTTAACCAATCAGAAGACGTAGAACATTCAATTCGTCGTGTATAAAGGCGGCCATTTTTGTTCACTCTATCCGAATGTCCAGTCCAGTTTTGTTCGGCGAGTTTCTGACTTTATTCTGACTGGAGGCGGCGCGATTTTTTAATTCTATACTTTATATTGCAGATTGACGAACTTGTTCTTCGGCTCACGAGGATTTTCCTTAATATTTTGACGAACTGTTTATTGCTTAATTGACGAACTTTCTTCGGCCCACCAAGTTTTTTCTGTTTTAAGTTAAGTTTTTGCTTAAGTTTTCCTTTTTTCTTTCTTTAATTTCTTTTGTTTGATTTTTTTTTTCTGGGCTTCGGCCCACATTTTTATTTTTTTTAGTCTGGTTTGACAAAATCTTACCGGACGACTGCTTTTTATTTCTGTTTATTTCTTTTTGTTTTTCGTTTTAAAACAATAATTACCGTTTAGGAAAAAAGAAAAAGAAAGCTTTGGTTTTATTTCATTTTTAGTTTACCCTCCCTCGTTTTTATTTATTTAGCGACTTCGGTTGCAATCTTTTTTGGTTTGACTAGTTTGTTTTTTCTTTTGGCATTTAATTTATTTCTTTAGCGGCTTCGGCCGCAAACCTTTATTTTAAATTTGGTTTGACTAGTGTCAAACCAGATTTTTTATTTTATTTTCTTTTTCTTTCTGTATATTATATTTGAATTTATTTGACCAATAAAGAGAGGAGTTACTTTTATTGTTTTTTCTTTTATTCTCGGCAGCCTTTGGCCGCCATTTTGATTTTTTTTTACCTGACTATTTATTCTATATTCTTTCTTTTCAGTTTCTAGTTTGTCTTTTATTTTTATTTTTTTATTTTTCCCAGTTTATTTAATTAATAGCCTTTGTTTTAAAGTTTTCTTGTTTTTGTTTTTGTAATTTTTTAATTTTCAGGTATATCCAGGCTTTTCTTTATTTTTTTAATTTCTAATTGTTTTGCCTTCTCCCAACTCCTTTCCCCATTGTTTGACAAAAAATATATATATAGACCCGCAGGTGGAAGTCTCCACAAACCTTTAATATGGCCGACGAAGAAAGTCGGTCATGTGTTAAAAAAGACCTCTTTGGGGCGGCTGCTAAGGCCGACCCACTGGATAAATCGAAATCAAAGAAACGGGAAAATGCTGCCCCGAATATAGAAGTCCATGCTAGTGTGAAGGATTCTAGTAGCACTAACAAAGGAGAGACCAGGCAGGTCTCAAGCCAAGTTTCAATTGACGGAGTGCCGAAGGAGACACAAACTAAAAAGACAGCCGAGGAATTGCCCTCTTGCTGGAAGTCCCCACCAAGTTGCATTGTGAACATGGCGGATTTCTTGGAAAAGGCTAAGGGATATGCTCATCTTGTAAATAAAGATGGGCTCCTTGAAGACGTCCAAGAGCTCAATGTGTTCTCAAAGAGAATGGTGTCGTTTTTCGTGGTGGACAAGCGAACTCGCAAAATTTGTCGACATAGTGATTAAATCACTTTTGTCCCTGGGAATAAAACCCCAAAGAATCATTAAAGGTGCTGGGTTCTTCATGTGGGACATTCTGCTGTCCACGCTAGAAGATTGCCTAGCAATGGCAAAGAAAGAATTAATCACCAAAGACCTGATATTAAGGACGGAATATGAGGGTCGGCGAAGGACCAGGGTGGCCGTTTTTGAGGTCCCTCCTCAAATTTCGGGAGAACACCTGTCTGCATTTTTTATGCAGTTCGGCCAGATTTTAGGGGCTCTCTCCGACAATTTGAACGGGGGATGGACTTTCGATGTTATGTTAGACCAGACGGCATTCAAGTCCATCCCCAACTGTTTGGATTTAGGCGACCGGAAAATGCCGGTCATTGTGACCGGTAGGAAACCTACTTGCTGGAGGTGTGGAGAGACTGGTCACCTTTCCTCCTCCTGCCCAGGGAAGAAGGCCGCTGGAGTTCCGGTCGCAGGCAACCAAAATCCCCCTTTGGCTGAGACTGTCAAATCCGCGGCGCCTGTAGTGGGCCTAACTGCGAGGCGGACCGGTGGGGAAAATCCCTCGGATGGGTCCTTACCCACATTACCCCCAAAACCGAAGCCTACCACAAGTGTGGATAAGGAAAAGGAAGAGGGAGAATGGCGCCTCGTAGTTAGAGGCAAAGGGAAGATCCAAGCAGCGGGGCCTCTGTCCCATCATGACCCCAGGAATATTAACACATACAGCTCCATTCCCTCTACCAGCTCTGAGGGCGACGCCTCGGCGTCTTATGAAGAAAATGCATCAAGTAACCAAAAACTGAATGAACCTAGCTGGAAAAAAATCCTAGACATAAAAAAGTTGAAAGAGAAATTAGATAAAACGCGGGATAAAAATCAGAAATCGCTGGGGGCACCGGGCCCCCTATCCTCTGTCCCATCTTCCCCTTCATCAACTAAAAAGTCATTCACAAAACCACCTCCACCAAAGTCATTGACAAACTCTCCGTCAAAATCTTATCATTCAACAAAACCTTCCTCTGTTAAGACTCCTTCCGGAATGACACCATCAACCACTCCTAGAGATACTCCTATTCAAACTCCTATTCAATCTCCTCAGAAGAAAAGAAATAGAAGTCCCGATACACAACCAGCTACTGACATAAAAAAAAAAGAAAATTAAGCCTCCTTATCTCCCAGAGGAAGACATCTGTCGCGTATCCCGGTAACAGACAGAAAGGGTCTTCGGGCAAACAAAAAACCCGAAGCCCTTAAAAATTTTATGGAATTTCTGGCACATGAATGGTGTTGATGTGGAGGTGCCGGAAAATTTTAAGAAGGCCCGAACATTGCTGATCGTTGTAAGAACTGGCCCGGGTACCCGGGAGATTTGGGGCATGATAGAGGAGGCAAAGCCGTCCTTGAAAGTGGTGCCCCCAGCAGCCGTACTATTGGAAGAGCATCTGGACAAATCTAAACAATGTAAAGGGAGGGTCCCTCTTTTTGTTCACCCATCCCTTTATAAGGCGCTTAAGCTAACATACCCTGCGGATATCGGCGGCTTGTCTAAGGATGATACCCTCGATACTGAGATGGCGTCTGGTTCTATGGGACAGGCTGTCGGTGTCCTCACCCCAGCCATGTTCTATCTTGAAGGACAACCCTAATCGATTTGGCAATGGCGCTCTGGTTAGCTAGTTTGAATGTCCGGGGCCTGAGGTCCGAGTCTCGCAGGGCGAGGCTCTCTCGTGACCTTCAGCGCCTCGGGGTGAATGTATGTTGTTTGCAAGAGACCCGGTTTTCTTCTCATGACCGTGAGGACATACTGTCTAAGGGGCTCGCCCTTTATTCAGCATGTTTTGATGGTCGTTCGAGGGGTGTCTCTTGGCTAGTGAGCAGGTCTTTGAAGGCTGCATGTACCCTTGTCTTCGCGGATCCGGCGGGCAGACTTTGCGTGCTGGATGTTACCATAAAGGATAAGGTTCTACGTCTCATTGGAGTTTATGCGCCCAATATCCATGCCGAGCGGCCTGCTTTGTTTCGGCAGATCGCGCCGTTCTTGACGACGTCTCGTCGGGTAGTTTTAGCGGGGGACTGGAATGCCGTCCTTGACTCCGATCGTATAGGACAAAAACAAGGTACTAACAACCCGAACGTGAAACCATTTCGGGACTTTATCGATGAGTTTGACCTTGTCAATAAGTACCGGAATGAACTCGGGAGGTAGCATGGACTTGGACAACTAGTGGCAACTCGGCTCCTGGGACGCTTGCGAGCTACCTCGACCGAGTCTTAGTTAGGAACGTCGATGTAGGGCTCTTAGGGTGTCCAAGCTTCCATTACATAGTTTATACGGATCATAGGCTTGTCCCGGTCCGTGTAAACTTAGATAAGCCTAAGGTTAGATTGGCTGGCTACTGGAAATTTAATTGTTCATTATTTAGTGAGCAGAGTTTCCGGGACCAGCTCTTACTAATGATAAAAAGGAAAGTGACGAGGGCGGTTTTGAGAAACGCCTGGTGGGACAGCTTAAAATCTAAAATTAGAACGTTTGCTGCCGATTTTAGTCGTCGACTCAATCTAGATAGATTAGCGGCGCAAACGGCTTTAGAAAATAAAGTTAATCGGGCCGTGAAATCCCGTGTTAGTGGGGAAATAGCCTTACCCAAGAGTTGTCCTCCTTGCTTATCAAGAAGGATCAAGCTCTGGTAGTTAGGGCTAGGTTAAAAAGAATGTCTTCTGAGGCGACGAATATGGCCGTTGAACTGCGTGCAGAGGAAAATCGGAACGCGCCTAGGTGACATATAGCGTGCGTCACATTGCCGGATAAGCGGACCGTGACTACAAACGCGGGCGTATGTGAGGTCTTTCGGGATTACTTTCAGGATCTTTTCACCAGGGAGCCCGGTCTGAGCTCTGCTCAGTTCGACACCTATTTAGCTGACTTTCCCTGCCTCGAGGCAGCTGAAGCGGCTAGGTGCGAGGGTCCCATTACAGAGTCGGAAATCTGGGAAGCGCTGAAGCAGGTTGGCCTGGTTAAGTTTCCGGGATTAGATGGTCTTCCCTACGAAGTGTACTTGAGGTTGTCACACGTTTTTGTTCCTTTGCTGGAACTGATTTTCAACCACTGGATGAAGCTGGGGTCTATACCTCAACGCTTCACCAGGGGTGTGATCAAGTTGCTGCGTAAGGACAAGAACTGTGGGGATGGGTGAGGGAACTTTCGTCCTTTAACCATGTTAAACACTGAGTTAAAGATTTTGGCGAAGATCTTAGCCAACTGTTTTCAGCTTGTCCTGTCTACTCTGATTGGCCCTGAACAGACTTGTGCTGTGAAGGGCAGGACTATTCAGGATAACCTTCATATGGTACGCTTGATCTTAGAACAAGTCGACAGTGAAGCCCCGCTGATTAATTTAGATCAGTCCAAGGCTTTCGATAGGGTTGACCATCGCTTTCTGGAGGCTGTCCTTTCGGCGGCCGGTTTCAGAGCCGATTTTCGCTCCTGGATCCGACTTTTGTATGCGACCCCCGGTGCGCTGGTGGAAGTGAATGGGGTAAGATCGAAGCCTTTCGTATTGTCTCGCTCCATTCGTCAAGGTTGTCCGCTCTCGCCTTTGCTTTACGTTCTTGCGTTGGAACCATTCCTTCGCAAGTTAAAGGCGAATCCGGTCCTGCGCGGAATTTCCCTGCCTGGGGCTTCCACGTCAGCCAGGTATTCTGCCTATGCTGACGACGTTTCGGTTCTTGTTTCACACATCTATCCGATTCTCCTGTACCGACTCTCTGTACTTCCACTCCCGTATGCCAGACTAATTTTATTAGTACGGACCTTGTTCTCTTTCTTGTGGAGAGACAAGGCCCCTATGGTATCTCGCGAGATCTGTTGCCTTGATCCCTCTGAGGGCAGTCTGGGTATGCTTAGCATTGAGATTCGTCAACATATGCTTCGCATTACCTTTCTAGACCGAATGTGCCGCGGTTCGGATGAGGTGGGAACCTTTTGGAAAGAAGACGTCCGAAAATATTTCCCATCCCTGAGAAGTGTGCACTCGTGCGAGGAGGAGTTCGGCCGTACACCCCGAGCCGAGTGCTCCTTCTACCGCGAATGTCGTCGTGCTCTGAAACTCCTCTTACGGACGTCGGATGGCCTCTCCGACGCCTAGGCGTTGTCTCGTAAGGCATTGTATCGTCTGTTAGTTAGTGGGGCCGTTCAAGATGATCTAATTGACGAGATCGGTCTTACGAAGCAGGAGGCTCGCTCGATATGGCCTTGGGCGCCTGGGTTGAAATGTCTCGATAATGATGAGGCATCACTTACCTGGCTGATGATTTGTGGGTCCCTCTGAGTCGGCAAGAGACTTTGTTTAGCAGGCTTGGAGAAATATCCAAACTGTTGTCGCTGTACTGGGGAAGTCGAGACCATTGGTCACGCCTTTTTTCAGTGAAAGACGGTAGTGCCGTTGTGCGGGTTTGTTGAAGGCCTCATGGTTCGCATGCTGTAGGAAAAGTTTTTGTCCTTGAAGCCAGTTCTGTTTGTAGCAATGTGGTGCCGCAATTGACGAAGGCTGAACACTATGTGTTCTGTTGCTTACTAGGGGTTATGAGAGGCGTGATTTGGACGACGCGTCAGAAGGAATTCTATGATGGCGAGAAGTTCACCTCTTCCCAACTGATCTTGTTCTTTAAGCATCAGCTTAAATTCAAGATTAGGACGGAAAGGCGGCGGCTCCCTTCATCAGAATTTGGCAAAAGGTGGGGCTGACTTAGAGTGGCATTTGTATATCGGTTAGGCTCAGGATTTTGTCCTATCAGGGTTGAACAGAGGCAACCCACCCCGATATTAGGTTAGTTTAGGTTTTTGATTTTGAATCTTTAGTTTCCCGTTTTCTGGTTAACTTAGCTAGGGTATGCATGCTCATTGGCCCCCTTTTATTTCTGATCCTATTTTTCTTCTGTTTAATTCCTCATCCCCTCCCTCGTTAGGTGGTCAGTGATGTCAGTTCTCTGGTGGATGCGGGGCACCTTTCGTTTCGTGTGTGTGATTTTTCGTATTTGTTGTTGTGTATGAATGTGTGTGTGCCTGTGTGAATGCCTTGGAGGAATGAATGTTTTTCTTATTTTTCATAGTCCCGCCCAGTGAACTGATGTTTCTGCCACATTTAGGGATTGTGGGTTTTTTTATTACTAACCCTATTTTTGTTTTTTTTTATGTAAATATTTTATCATATTGTAAATAAACATTTGGGTTTTTTTAAATTGTTGTTTTCCCCTCCCCCACAGACATTTAAATGTACATATGGGGACTAGTTAGGATTTCATAGAGAACTTGAGGTATTATGGTGGACGCAGTAAGAAAGGTAGGAGTGAATGTGTTGTTTTGGTGATAGGATTATTGTTGGTATATTTGGGTCTATGTCGAGCTAAGTTTAGATTTAAGACAGAAGAAGACCGCCCTTCCCCAACCCCCTTTTAGTCCTCGTGTCCCATTTTGTACTTTTGTGCAAATAAATATTGAATGTCCAGTCCAGCTTGTCAGGCGAAGGGAACCAGAAGAACGAACTCTGCTCTGCTACTTTTATCGAAATATCCACTGCTAACCTGAACAACGCTTTCCTACTGTCTTCGAAATATTCACTGCTAACCTCTGGATTCTCTACTCGTAGGCGACCGTCATGATGAATAACATTTACATACTCATTTTATTAATGTTTCTTATGTAGCTTGAGGCGTGGATAAAGAAAAAATCAATTGCAATCCTCTGACAGCAAGATATATGCCTTAAATGAAACTTTGCATTGTTGCGGTTTCTCCCCTAATAGAAATACAAGGACTAAAAATGCCGATTTTCAAATTTTTTTTGCATATTCATTTTATCAGTGTTTCTTATGTAGTTTGGGGCGTAGGTAAATAAAAAATTAACTGCAATCCTCTTTCGGCAAGATATATGCCTTAAATCAAACTCTGCATTGTTGCAGTTTAAACCCTAGAAATACGGTTTCTCCCCTAATAGAAATACAAGGCCCAAAAATGCATATTTTACAAATTTTTTTTGCATATTCATTTTATTAATGATTCTTATGTAGTTAGAGGCATAGATAAAGAAAAAATCTATTGCAAGCCTCTACTGGCAAGATATATGCCTTAAGTCACACTCTGCAATTTTGCGGTTTAAACCCTAGTAGTAATACACGGCCCCAAAATTCCGAATTTTAAAATTTTTTTGCATATTCCTTTCATTAATGTTTCTTATCTGGTTTCAGGCGTAGATAAAGAAAAAATCAATTTCAATCCTCTACCGGCAAGATATATGCCTTAAATCAACTCTGCATTTGTGCGGTTTAAGACCTAGTAGTAATACAAGCCCCAAAATGCCGATTTTTACCTTTTTTTTTGCATATTCATTTTATTAATGATTCTTATATAGCTTGAGGCGTTGATAATGAAAAAAATCTATTGCAATCCTCTAACAGCAAGATATATGCCTTAAATCAAACCCTGCATTTTTGTGGTTTAAACCCTAGTAGTAATACAAGGCCCCAAAATGCCGATTTTTCAAATTTTTTTTTCCATATTCATTTTATTAATGTTTCGTATGTATTTTGAGGCGTAGATAAAGAAAAAAATCAATTTTAATCCATTTATAGCAAGATATATGATTAAATCAGTCTCTGCATTATTGCAGTTTAAACCCTAGTAGTCTTACAAGGTCCAAATATGCCGATTTTTCAAATTTTTTTTTTTGCATACTCGTTTTATTAATGTTTCTTATGTAGTTTGATGCGTACATAAAGAAAAATCAATTGCAATCCTCTTCCGGCAAGATATATGTCTTAAATCAAACTCTGCATTGTTGCGGTTTAAACTGTAGTAGTAATACAAGGCTCAAAAATGCGGATTTTTAAATTTTTTTTTGCATGTTCATTTTATTAATGTTTCTTATGTAGTATCAAAAGTAGATAAAGAAAAAATCAATTGCAATCCTCCTCCGGCATAAATAAATAAAAAATGAATTTCAATCCTCTCAAGATATATCCCTTAAATCAAATTCTGCATTGTTGCCGTTTATCCCCTAATAGTAATACAAGGACCAAAAATGCCGATTTTTAAAATTTTCACATACTCATTTTATTAATGCTTCTTATGTAGTTTGAGGAGTAGATAAAGAAAAAATCAATTTAATCTTCTACCGGCAAGATATATACCTTAAATCAAACTCTGTATTGTTGCGGTTTATCACCTAAATAGTAATACATGTACCAATAATGCTGATTTTCAAATTTATTTTTGCATATTCATTTTATTAATGTTTCTCATCTAGTTTGAGGCATAGATAAAGAAAAAATCTATTGCAATCCTCTACCGGCAATATATATGACTTAAGTCAAACTCTGCATTTTTGCGGTTTAAACCCTAGTAGTAATACATGGCCCCAAAATTCCGAATTTTAAAATTTTTTTGCATATTCATTTTATTAATGTTTCGTATGTAGTTTGAGGCATAGATAAAGAAAAAAATAAATTTCAATCCTCTTCCGGCAAGATATATGCCTTAAATCAAACTCTGCACTGTTGCAGCTTAAACCTTACTACAATTACAAGGCCCAAAAATGCCGATTTAAAAATTTTTTTTGCATATTCATTTTATGAATGTTTCTGATGTAGTTTGAGGCGTAGATAAAGAAAAAATCAATTGCAATCCACTTCCAGCAATATATATGATTAAATCAATCTCTGCATTGTTGCGCTTTAAACCCTAGTTGTCATACAAGGTCCAAAAATGCCGATTTAAATTTTTTTTTTTTTTGCATACTGATTTTATTAATGTTTTTTATGTAGTTTGTGGCGTAGATAATGAAAAAATATATTGCAATCCTCTACCAGCAAGACATGTGCCTTAAATCAAACTCTGCATTGTTGCGGTTTAAACCATAGTAGTAATACAAGGCCCAAAAATGCCGATTTTAAAAATTTATTTTGCATATTCATTTTATTAATTTTTTTTTTCTAGTTTGAGGCGTAGATAAAGAAAAATCAATTTCAATCCTCTTCCTCAAGATATATGCCTTAAATCAAACTCTGCATTGTTGCGGTTTTACCCCTAGTAGTAATACAAGGCTCAAAAGTGCCGATTAAAAATTTTTTTTTTTTGCATATTCATTTTATAAATGCTTCTTATGTAGTTTGAGGCATAGAAAAAGAAAAAAATCAATTGCAACCCTGTTCCGGTAAGATATATGCATTAAATCATATATCGAAAGTTGCGGTTTTTGACCCTAGTAGTAATACAAGGCTCGAAAATGCCGATTAAAAAAATATTTTTTCATATTCATTTTATTAATGATTCTCATGTAGTCTTAGGGGTAGAAAAGTAAAAAAATCAATTGCTATCCTATTCCTACATGATATATGCCTTAAATGTGTCACAGCAATGTTGCGGTTTTAGACACTAGTAGTAATACAAGGGTCAAAACTGCCGATTTTAAACATTTGATTTGCATACTCATTTTATTAACTATTCTTATATAGTTTTAGGCGTAAAGAAAAAGTCAATTGCAATCGTTTTCCTGCATGATATAATCGTTCAATCAACTATCGTAGATTGCGGTTTTAGACCCTATTCATAATACATGGCTCAAAAATGCTGATTTTCTAAATATTTTTGGCATACTCATTTTATTATAGATACTTATGCAGTTTGATGAGAAGTAAAAGATAATATGAATTGCAATCCTTTTCCTGCAACATATATGCCTTAAATCAAATATCGAAGATTGCTGTTTTAGACCCTATTCGTAATAAAATGCTCAAAAATGCAGATTTTCAAAATTGTTTTTGTATAATCATTTTCTTATTGATTCTTATGTAGATTGATTCGTAGAAAAAGAAAAAGTCAATTGCACCCTTTTCCTGCATGACATATGCCTTAAATGAAATATCGAAGATGCGGTTTTATCCCCTATTAGTAATATAAGGCTGAAAAATGCCGATTTTCAAAATTTTTTTGCATACTCATTTTATTATTGATTCTTATGTAGTTTGATGCGTAGAAAACGAAAAAATCAATTGCAGTCCTTTACCTGCATGATATATGTATTAAATCCCATATCGAAGATTAAGGTTTTAGCACCTAGTAGTAATACTAGGCTCAAATATGCCGATTTTCACAGTTTTTTTTTCCATACTTATTTTATTATTGATTCTTATGTAGTTTGATGCGTAGAAAAAAATGACTTGCTATCCTTTTTCTGCATGATATATGCTTTCAATCAAATATCAAATATTACGGTTTTAGCCTCTATAAGTAATACAAAATAAATGCCGATTTTCAAAATTTTTTTTGCATATTCATTTTATTATTGATTCTTACGTAGATTGATGTGTAGAAAAAGAAAAAATCAATTGCAATCTTTTTCCTGCATGATATATGCCTTAAATCAAATATCGAATATTGCGGTTTTAGCCCATATTATTAATACAAATCTCAAAAATGCAGATTTTCCTATTTTTTTTTTTTTGTCTTCTCGTTTTGTTATTGATTCTTATGTAGTTTGATGCGTAGAAAAAAATCTATTACATCCCTTTTTCTGCATTATATATGCTTTAAATCAATTATGGATGATTGCGGTTTTAGCCCCTATTAGTATTAAAGGCTCAAAAATACCGATTTTCAAAATTATTTTTCCATACTCATTTTATTATTGATTCTTATGTAGTTTTCTTGCATGATATATGCGGTAAATCAGTTGTCGATGATTGCGGTTTGACCCCCTAGTAGTAATACAAGGCAAAAAAAGCCGATTTTCAAAATTATTTTTGCATGCTCATTTTATTTATGATTCGTATGCAATCTGATGCGTAGAAAAAGAGAAAAATCAATTGCAATCCTTGTCCTGCATGACATATGCTGAAAATCCTATATCGAAGTTTGAAGGTTTAACCCCTAGTAGTAATTCAAGGCTCAAAAATGCCGATTTTCAAAATTATTTTTGCATGCTCATTTTATTATTGATTCTTATGTAGCCTGATGCGTAGAAAAAGAAATAATCAATTGCAATCCGTTTCCTGCATGACATATGCCTTAAATCATATATCGAAGATTAAGGTTTTAGCACCTAGTAGTAATACAAGGCTCAAAAATTCTGATTTTCAAACTTATTTTTGCATACTCTTTTTATTATTGATTTTGATGTATCAGGTCATCCCATAAGTTCTGTCCGAATTTTAACTTTTTGTTAAAATGAACGAAATTTAAAGAGTATTTTATAATGTCTAATGGAGCTGAACATTATTTTTTATGTTTAGATGCATTTAAACTGATCAAATTTTATTTCAGAGAACAATAAAATTAAATTTTGTTTGATTAAAACCCTGCTAACATGGAAGTACCCAAGAATCATTTGAGGCACATAATGCTTTATGAGTTCAAGAAAGGAAACTCAGCCGCCGAAGCGGCTAGAAACATTCACTCAGTTTATGGAAAGGGATGTGTGAATGAAAGAACTTGCAGAAGATGGTTTGCAAAATTCAGAGGTGGAGATTTCACCCTTGAAGATGAAGATCGAACCGGACATCCAGTTGAGTTTGATGAAAAGCTTCTTTTAAGCAGTCCGTGAAGAAAATCCTGCTTTATCAGTTGAGGAATTGGCAGTTCTCAGTTCAAACCATACAACTGTTCATCGTCATCTTCAACAACTTGGAAAAGTTCCTAAACTTGGAAAATGGGTGCCTCATGAATTGTCTGAAAACAACATCAAATCCCAAGTTGACATCTGCTCTTCTCTCCATTCTCGCTAACTGGTTTCACCTTTTTTGGATAGACTTGTGACTGGCGACGAAAAACGGATCTTTTATCGAAATGTTAAGCGTCGTAAACAGTGGCTTGGTAAAGGGGAATGACCCCAGCCACACCTGAGAAGGGAACTTCATGGGCAAAAGGTTCTTCTATCAATCTGGTGGGATTGCCAAGGAATAATCCACTTCTTACCACCTAATGCAACAATTAATGCTCAAATATACTGTCAGCAATTAAAGCGTTTGAACCAAGCTTTGAGGAAAAAAGACCTGTTCTACTGAATCGAAAAGAGGTGATGTTTCATCAGGAAAATGCGCGACCCCACACAGCAAGAATCACGTCACAAAAGATCGAAGAACATTCCTCATCCACCTTATTCTCCCGATCTTGCTCCGTCAGACTACCATTTGTTTCGTAGCTTACAGAATCATTTGGAAGAAACAGCTTTTGTAACACAGGAAGAGGTTAAAACTGACATTTGTGAGTTCTTCGAATCAAAGCCAAAAGAATTTTACAGTAATGGAATTAGTAAGCTTGTTAATAGATGGAATGAAGTCATAGATAATCAGGGAAAATTCATTGTTGATTGAATCTGTAATTAAATGTAACATTTGGTCACTTGTTTTCTTTATTCAAAATTCGGACAGAACTTATGGGATGACCTGATAGTTTGATGCGTAGAAAAAGAAAAAATCAATTGCACTCATGATATATGCCGTAAATCAAATATCGAAGATTGCGCTTTTAGCCACTAGAAGTAATACAAGGCACAAAAATGCCGATTTTCAAAATTATTTTGCATATTCATTTTATTATTGATTCGTATGTAGTTTGATGCGGAGAAAAAGAAAAATTCTATTGCAATCCTTTTCCTGCATGATATATTCCGTAAATCATATATCGTAGATTGTGGTTTTAGCCCCTAGTAGTTATCCACGGCACAAAAATGCCGATTTTGAAAATTATTTTTGCATTTTTCGACTTGTATAAAAAAGGCGGTTGATAGACTCGAGGAAAGCAATTTCAACCTACGCTCTTGTAACACTAATAGTAAGGAACTAAAATCAATTATTGTAAAAGAAAATACCATCTCTCAACATGAACATTATGAAAAGATATTAGGATATAACCATTGTCCTAACGATAATTCGATGACATTGACAAAGATCACAATAAACATAAATGTGAGGACTAGAAGGCAGATATTAGCCCAGTCAGCCAAGATTTATGACACATTATCATTATATGAGGAATTTCCCAAGAATATATTTCTAACATGGTTAACATTATGTCTTTATCTAGTCAAGCTATTAATACAGAGCAAGCCTTAAAGCTTTATATACTTTGCAACTCATAACCACATATTATGTTCGCTAAAGGAAAAGTGGCTCCTTCAAAAACAAAATCCATTCCTACCATAGAGCTTTTGGCAATGTATATAGTCTTTGAAGCATTGTCTATAATTTTGAAATCATTTTCAAATATGATTGAAAATGTGTGCATTATGGTGGATTCACAGGTTGTACTATCATAGTTACTTAGTGATGCACCTACAACCAAAATCCTACTTGTTAGAAACCGGCTTAGGTATATGCAAGCCATCAAAAATCGAATTGAGAAAAATTGAAAAAAGGATAAAATTTAAATACATACCTGGTTTCACGAGGAGTTAACCTTGACCAGTTTGTGAGTAAATTGGAGTTTTGGAAACATGGTCCATCGAGGCTAACAAAAGACACTTTTTACTGGCCTAGTAACAGTCTACTAACAAGACTGATTCAACCACAATAATAAACACACAGAGATTCTTTACATTTACAAAACTATATAATGCAACAGCCATGGTGCTTGAATCATACATAAATGCAAAACACGAGCCAGATTGGGAAATCATAAGCTGGATGCAAAGTTATATCTCATCAAGTCAGTGGAGGAAGAAGTGTTTGAAAGAGAATTAATGTATTTGAGGGATCCTCATTAAGGTGAAATCCCCAAGTTGTCTAAAACTAAATAGAAAATATACAAAAGGAGGGAATGAAGGCGTGTGTATAAAGGTGTTCTTCAATATCTGCCTCAAAGGAGAAACAGGCCGCCTCATTAAGGTAAGACTGTAAGAACATCGTAAAACAGAAAGACAAGGGGAAATAGAAAAATCAGGCGTAGCTGATCACATATGGAAGAAAGATCACCGCCACCTGTGGGATGAAGATGAAATAATAGACAGAGAGCATTACTGGAAAATACGAAACTTAAAGAATCAGCCACAAAAATCTCCTCAGCCGACCAAGCATAGAAATTAATACGATATGGGAACCAGTAATAAGAAGTGCTAGAGAAAAACAATGGATAACAACAAAATTGCAATGTAAGCTCTGGTAAGAAATGCAATAATAATAACAAAAATTGCAATATGAGCACTAGTAAAAAAAAAAAAAGTGGTTGCTGAAACAATAGGTTTATAAGTCCCAGAAATTCATACAGAGATGTCCTCAAAGATACATGGCCCAGCGGATAAAGATGTTGGTTAGAGCCAGTGATTAGTTCCATACCATGTTGAATTAAAGGGAAATACCTGAGACATCTGGAAGAGGCACGGCACGTGGAACTAGAACAATCTACTCCGGTGGGCGAAATAAAGAATTCGGTTTGAAATTCAATCAGCTGAAGAAGACTGGAGCGTACAACGGCCTAGACGTTGTGAATATGGCAATAAAGATGAGGATAACAGTCCAAATAATGCAAATAGGGGTATTTGCAAAGTAGTATTAAAGATTTTGAGCGACATACATTAAAACAAAAACAAAAAAAAAACAAGTAAATAAATAATAAATAAATAAAATAAAATAAATCAAATAAAATAAATACCATTAGTATGCAGGCGGCTCCAGGGAGTTAAAGTGAAAAAAGAAGACTGAGAATACGGAGGATTGATGAAAGGACAGAAGATAAACGGGATTCAAGAAGATAGAAGATGGTGACTGACGATAGATTTAAATATTTGAAGATTGTAGCTACCAGGGAAGCAAAGGAACAGAAGAAAGTTCTACAGGTGGGAAGTACGAGAAAAGAAACTGTTCTCATTCCACTCTCCATTTCTAAGGATATCATGTCTAGTTCTTATTTTAGTACTGTTCACTTAGTGTTCACCCCATTCAAGCTGTTGTTTGCTGTAACAAAAGAGAAGCTATGGTGAGTGCACTCAAGCATGACAAACAGCAACAGGAAACATTTCTATATTTTACAAAGAATTCTTAGAAAAGAAATAAATTCCAGAGAGTGGCAATTCTATCGATGAAAATCTCTTGTCAATGAAAGATGGCAGAAGAGAATATACAGATTCTTTCAAACTGACAGAAAGTCAACAGAAGCTCAAATAACGGATGCTTACAGAAAATTATCTCTCAATGCACATCCCAACGAAAAGTGAAGCAGGTTAGCAACAGCATCAGAAGAGCACGTCGAATGCGCCCCTGTCAGCACGTCATCAGTCTTCTTTGTAACCGCCTTTTTCAAACCTGCTAATAAATTAATAAATGACCCATCTAATCCTTACTATTCCATTAGAAATCATAATTTTAACTTTGTAACGGTCTGACTAATCACTAACAAACTCTAAACAGGCCATGTTCAAAATAAAGAAGTGCAATAACCAGTTAACCGTAGGTATCCACATGAGATCGCTAAGAAAAGCGCATAGTCTGATGAAAAAGACGCCAAACTTGACGAAAACAAAAATTTTATCGCCAAAACGTTTGTTACTATTAAGAGGAAAGAACAAAGTAATTTTTAATTATTTAAAAAAAATTTTTCTGTCTTTATTAGAACATTCTAACTTTCGATTGAAAAACCTTGTTTCTCGTCATCACCGGGACTTCTAGTAAATAACATGGCGAATTTTTTGTGCATTTTTTTCTTATGACACACATTAATTTTGAAAATCTTGCAAAAATAGAAATAATTGCCAGATTTTAATGAAACTTTCAGAAACTATTCAGGAATGATGGAAATTATTATAAATATGTTATTTTTTTCAAAAGTCATTATAAAAATATATCTTTTATACATATATTACCACCCCCATAAATGAATTAAAGAAAACTCTAAAGATTTATGGTCGAAGCACGCAAGTCATTATATTAGTTTTAAAAACACAAGGCTTTGAGGAAAGTAAATAAATCATGTTTTGTTTTTTAAAAATCCGCCCTCGTAAACCTAAAATCAACTCTGAATTGTAACATACAAAAACCCAATAAAACAAAGATACTATTTAATTTTAAATGCTTTTAGTTGCTTTTAAACTATATCTTTAAAAAAAATTAACCCCAGACCCCAGAAGCGGAGGGTATATTTTGACACGTCGAAGTTAAATTCAAAATAATTACATAACAATAATAAAACTTTGAGATTTTGGTTGGCTGGTTTGAAAAGTCTTAAGAATAAATAAACCTTTGAAACAAATATGAATTTTCATCATTCTAAAATCCTATGAACAAACGATATTTAATAAACATAGTTTTGCACAGTACACGCAAAAGATACGTAACTATTAATTTAAATCTTCGACTACACTCGTCTATCTTTCAGATTCTAACTGTAAGAGTTTAAATTTAACTTAAATCTACACAAAAGACATATTAAAATATTTTTATTCAATTAATAAATGAGATTTTTCATCAGAAATTGAAATGAGGATTAATATGTTCCTCGGAGAAGTTAATCAGACTCATAGTTTGTGGTTTCAATTCCAAAGAGTCAACACTTCAAGTTCAATTTTTAGGCGGCGATAATGGTTCAGTGGTAAGACCTCAACCCACGAAATCTCTGATTGTAGGTTCGTGTCAGATTCGCGGCTATGTTACATTTTTCTTACAACAGACCATGCCAACAAACATTAGGTTTATAAGTCAATAAAAATCTATAAGGTAGCGGTATGTCTGAGAAAAAATGGACTTGCTGTTACATGTTCAATTCTGGCAAGCAACCCATACTCATGTTAGTTGTACGGGAAATCAATTATTCCTTTGCGTCCGTTGGAGATCTTATCGGCGTTGGATTTACCATTATTGGCAAATCCGATGCTGGCAACTCTCCACCCCAAATCGACGTACTAAAACTCGCAAGAAAAACAGCGTGCGGCTTTTCTTTGGCCCGTTTTCAGCCCGGTCCGTTTCTTTACCGGCGGTGATTTTTCAGAGTCCCTCATTAGCAGCACGACCTTAGTGCTGTTAATGTAATTTTCTTTTCTTTAATTTGCAATACAACAAAACTCAAGAAAAACGGGCCAAGAAACCAAACAAAATTCAACAAAGCTTGGCCATGCCAAAAAACAGGTCACACGTAAAAACCCAAAAAGAATAAGAAAAAGAAAATAAGACAAAACAAAAAATTAAAGTCCTGCTTAAAAAAGCCAAAAACTAAAGTGGGAGGGGGCTAAAAATTAGAATTTGACTAAAAAATTAAAAAGTAAGTCAAATAGAAAAAAAATGGTATGCGGCTTGAAGCGGAAAACAAAACTAAAAAAAAAAAGATGGAAGGGGTAAAAAGTTCAAACAAGTAACAAAGATTTTAAAAAATCACACTTGGCTTCAATTCGCTAATATCCACACGTAAAAACTCTACTATGGACGGAAGGTTCTTTGCTGGTTCATGTTATTTTCTTTGTTACACTGATTAGCTCTTTGAAGTACCACCTAAGAAGGAATATTAGAGTCGACCCATAAAAGATTTCTGTGTTGGTAAATGGTGAGTGAAAATTATTTTAGTTTCAACAATTATTATACAATATTTTAAATGATTACGAATATCTAAACCGTTCCATATTTTATTATGTTTCAAAAATATATAGTGCTCAAATTAAGTTTTCAAATTGCCTTAATTTATCAGTTATCTGATTTGTAGCACATCTTTCGTTTTTAAACAATTTACTTGTATATGGAAAATAAGTTTTTGTTAATACATAGTTTTGTTGCGGGGCCGATAAGGATGTCGCCCCCGCAAGCTTTATGAGGAAACGTGTGAACAGCCAAGACAATGAGGGGACAAAGGCGAAGGTTTATGAAGCAATAATGTCGATTTTATTAATGCCAATCGTACAAGAGTGTAATCTGAAGAATGTGTTCAAGTCGGTGTCGGGTCCGGTATGACTGGTTTCGATTAGGGGTAGCTGCCTTCGGTCGTATTGGTAATAACGAATGTAGAGTTGATCGGCAAAACGGATGTAGCTGGTCGACTGCCGGATGGGAGAATAGACGGGAACAGCAGCAGGTTGATCGGTGTCCCTAAACAGGGCCAAGTCAGAATAATGAATGACTTCACAGGGCGGACCGACAACAGTGATAGACTTCACAGGGCGGATCGACCGCGGAAACGGGATCGCACCAAAGTGTATCACTTGGCGAAGGCGGAGTCCCTAAACAGGACCAAGGCAGAATGTGATAGACTTCACAGGGCGGATCGACCGCGGAAACGGGATCGCGCCAAAGCGTATCACTTGGCGAAGGCGGAGTCCCTAAACAGGGCCAAGGCAGGATGTGATAGACTTCACAGGGCGGATCGACCGCGGAAACGGGATCGCGCCAAAGCGTATCACTTGGCGAAGCCAGTCAGAGAGGTGATACGTCTTCCAGGGCGGATCGACCACGGAAACGGGATCGCGCCGAAGAGTAACACTCTCGACAAAGCACCGGAAGCTCACAAAGGCAGCGTACTACACTTTGATCCAGGGTATTTATTGTAAAAATTTACAATTGTGGCACGTGGCCGATGAAGGGGAGGGGTAAAGGCTGGTCCAAACTAACTATCCTATACCTAGCTAATCAGATTCACGACCCATTCATACATTACAATTTACCCATTCACCACAAGAACTCATCCATCACCAATCGTTCTCTCATGCACCATAATACCACATTCTTACCAGGGGGTCCTACAAAAAACGCGCCCCACACCATAAAAATTTGATGATGAAATACATGCTATACATTAAAATTCTAATAATGATAGAATGAGAGGGGAGGGGAGATGAACCCAATAATCAAATAAATATAAACACAAAATATCAACTAAACATAACAGATGTTAGTAGGGGACCGTCCAACCCTCAAAATAGAGAGGCCGCTGTATTCTGCCCAGGGGACAGAATCAAGAAGCTCTCTCGCTAAGGGAGTGGGGAAAAGGGATAAAATATTATGCGGGAATGGGGAAATATACAGCTGACCCAGTCGAGATGAAAAGGAGGGTTAAAAACAAACTGGGGAGGTTGGGAATCTCGACTTGGATCATAACCAAAGAGTAGCCGGGTTACAGGCCAGGAACAACACTTACTCACATTAACTAGGTACACTGAAGCTTGTCTAATCCTAACCAAGGGGAGGGTTCCACAGGAAGCCACCCCGATGTGCAATAGGTTGACCTAGAAGAGAAAATCAAGGCTAGCCCCGGTCACACGAACCAAGCTCGCCTCTTTTACCCACCTTTCGCTAAAGACTGTCGAATGCAATCGTTTTCTATCAGATCTAATCTTCATCTTGAGCTGATGCTCAAAGAATAGGATTAGATGCTGATGAGAAAGATGGTTGCCCCGCAAGACTTCCTCCTTTCGCGTCGTCCAAATCACCATTCGAGCCGTGGCCAGCAGCGTCAGAAACACCATTCGTTTCACCCCGGAATACGGGGGCGACACATTGTCACACGCGTATGCGCGATCAATGGACACAAGCTGTTCGGGAGCGAGACGAGCCGTCAGCTCGCCGACATGGTCCCATAAGGGGCGGACCCGGGGGCAATGGTAGAAGGCGTGCGGAGCCGTTTCTTCTAAGCCAAGACCACACCGTTCACAGTCTGGCAAATCCGCCAAACCCCATATGAAAGCCTTGTCGTTGAGAGGCAGCCGATTCCGAGCCAATCGCCAGGTAAGCGAAAACTCAGGGTTACTGAGGTAATCCGCCGCTGGCGCCCAAGACCAGTAGGAGCGATACTCCTCCTCCGACAAGCCGAGCGTATCACGTAGGGAATCCTTCGCGGGCCCCTCCACTAATCCACGATAGAAGACCTTCCTAGGCCGTGAAAGGTCACTGGACCGGGGAATGGCCCTCAAGGCCGACCGACACTCGCGGATGAAATCCGACTCGTCCCGGGGTTTACGACGGCGCTCAACCCACGAGATGGGGGGTCTGATGGTAAGGCTAGGGAAGGCGTCCCTAACAATCCCCTCCAGGATCGGATCTCTCCCAGTCAATGCGCGGCGTAGGAAAGCCAACCTAGAGGCACGGACGTGACTCAAGAGGTGCGGCATTCCCAGCCCCCCATGACACGGACGTTTAGTGCAGACTCGTCTGTCGACCCTGTTCACGCGTCCCCTCCATAAAATGGAGGATAGCGATCGCTCGAGCGCCTTCCAATGGGTCTCACAGAGAGGAAGTACAGACAATCGATAAAGAATCAGGGGGAAAATGTATATAGCACACACCTCCGCCCTGCCCTTCACGGACAACCGCCGTCGATTCCAAGTCTTGCCGGCAGAATCGACCTTTGCAAGTACTTCAGACCAATTCTTCTCCAGCTGGAGGTCCGGTCCAAACCACACTCCAAGAATGCGGACAGGTCCATCCGTCCAACCGAAGCGGCCCGGAAGAGCGACCCCCTTCCAGGCACCTAACCGCAAGCCGGAAGACTTGTCGCGGTTTATCTTGGCCCCTGTCACCTTCTCGTACCGGTCAAGCGCCCTCTGTACCGCCTCGATATCGTCCCGGGACGAAACGAAAGCAGATACGTCATCGGCGTACGCGGAAACCCTGTCTCGAGCCCCTCCAGGAACGGCGATTCCGCGTAGGGCCGGACTGCCGGTCTCGTCCTTCAGCCGGCGAAGGAGAGGCTCCAACGCCAAAGCATAAAGGAGAGGCGACAGCGGACAACCCTGACGAACCGACCTAGACAGCACGAACGCGTCCGACAACCTTCCGTTCACCTGTACCACAGCACTGGGGGAGCGATACAGGAGGCTAATCCAGCGGCAGAAGTTTGGTGCGAATCCAGCGGCCTGCAGGACCGTAGCAAGGTAGCGATGGTCGACCCTATCAAATGCCTTGGACTGATCCAAATTGATCAGCGCGGCTTGCTCGTCGTCTTTTACACCCTCTATGATCGTGCGGATCAGATGCAGGTTGCTCTGAATTGTTCGGCCCCTCACAGAACAAGTCTGCTCAGGTCCCAACAGAGACTCGGCAACTGACTGCAAACGCTCCTGCAGGATCTTGGCCATAATCTTTAACTCTGTGTTTAGCAGAGTTATGGGCCTGTAGTCATCTAGTTTCCCCCCACCACCTTTGCCCTTTTTCAACAGAGTGATCACGCCCCTGGTGATCCGATTGGGGATGGACCCCGACCGAAACCAGTTGTTGAACACTGCAGTCAAAATCGGAACAAAGATGTGCGACAGCCTCAAGTACAATTCATAGGGCAAACCATCCAGACCGGGCGACTTGCCTCTGCCGACCTTCTTCAAAACCGCGTAGACTTCGCCCTCCGTGATCTCTCCCTCGCAGCTAGCCGCTTCAGTCGGCGAAAGCCGAGGAAAGTCAGCCAAATAGCTACGAAACTCCTCCTCACGGAGACCAGGCTCCTTGGTAAACCGGCTCTCGAAATGGCGCCGAAACGCCTCGCACATGTCGTCAGTGGCCCGAAGAGTACGCCCCTCCGGGGATTCGACTTCACGAATGTAACGATCGCCACCTCGACGGACCTCTTCCCTGCGCAGATCTGCGCCCAAGTTCACCGCTTCGGAAGACATCTTGCTTAACTTATGTCTAATTACCTGGCCCATGTACCGCTCGCTATTCGAACGATCCAGGGCCTCCTTAGCTAAGGCTATCTCTAGGGGATCCCCCCCAGCCACCGCCCGGGAATAACTAGACTTGAGTGTCTTCACCTTATCAGCTCTATCTAGAGCGAGCCGTTTGCCGAAATCAGTGGTGAAGGACCTAATCCTACACTTAAGGCGTTCCCACCACTTATTCCCGATAACCGCCCCCACTAGCTCCCGCTGCACTAGTCTAATTAGCTGTTCCCGAAAGTCCTCCCTGTCCAGTAAGGACAGATTGAACTTCCAGTAGCCAGCCATTCTAGGCCTACCGTCTAACGCCACCCGGGCACAAACGAGTTTGTGGTCCGAATAGCCTACCCAGTGGAACGTAGGGCAATCTAACAGATCTATGTCGGCTCTTCTAACTAACATTCTGTCAAGGTAGCTGACTACCTTGTCACAAGGCCAATTAAGAGCCCACGTCCACATTTTCCCCCCGGGATGATCGACCCGGTATCTATCGACGAGACCATAATCGACGATCAGATCAACCAGGCTACGATCGCCCCTTCTCCCGCTAGCTCCCCGCCCCCTGTCTAACTTGGGGTCCAGGATGGCATTCCAGTCCCCCATTAAAACTAGGCGCGTTGAATCCACCAGGAACGGCCCCAACCGCCGAAAAAACGAGACCCGCTCCTCCCGGTCGTTGGGCGCATAAACCGCAACGACCCGGAACGAACCACTTTTCACGGCAATATCGGCCACGATCAACCGGCCCTCGGCATCGGTATGCACAAGGTCCACCTTCGCATCAAGAGTACGCCTGACAAGCAAAGAAACTCCTCTGGCAGAACGGTCCCCATATGCTGAATAGACGACAAAGTCATCCTCCAGCACACACGCATCGGAACTGCAAACAAAGTGGGTCTCCTCGATCGCGGCAACATCCACATCCAGGGACAGAAGGTCCCGGAGCAGGCGGGCAGCCTTACCCCGATCCCTTAAGCCCCTCACATTTAAAGTTGCTATCTTAATAGACATCTTCTAAGCCTGCAAAGAAAGAAAAGCAGAAGTGCAATGAACCTATTCACATACAGGACGGAAATCTGCGGGTGAAAGGACCCCGACGGATTGTCCCAGGCTCCCCACGCCTAACTCCGACGTCATCCGTCCTTCTGTGACAATCCCGCCGACGTCCGTGGGGTAGGTTAATTTGATGGCTCTATATAAGGAGGGGTGGAGTAAAACTGGGACCCTCCCAGAGCAAAATTGTCTTAGATTTTTTAAGTTGTGGTTCTCCAGTTCGAACATCCTTATATTCGGGAACGCCGCCCTCGCTTCGTATAGGTGATTCCATACTTCGAGCTGGTTCCCGGTTTCTCTTATGCAAGTTATTACACCTGGAGCTCGGGGGAAATTTTGAGGGTCTTCGATGTTTTTCCCCTCTATAGTCTCCATTTTGTAGAGTCCACCTAGAAGGGCTTTCCTCTGTTTGGGGAGGCCCTTTTTGTATTCCTCTTTATCTATTTTGCAGATCCATTCCGGACCAGCAAAGGTCTTTCTCTTTCTTTTCTTCTTTTCCCTTGATGGATGAGGAGGGGAGGAAGTGGGTGAGAGGGGAAAGGTGGAAACTGAATTACGGGGAGGAGTGGAGGGAGAAGGGTGGGTAGTACTGGAAGGGGAAGAAGAATGACGTCTGGTTCTTGTTGGATCTTGGGTATTTTTGAACGAAGCAGGGACGGAGATTGCCCTGGACTGCTCCATGACCTTCTCCGCCCTACCACGGTCATGATGCCTTTGTGGAGGTTCTTCATCATCTTCCTCCCTTGACCTCTTGACGGATGTAGCTCTAGGTGGAGGTGTTTGTTCTACCTCCATTTGATCTTGTTCCGGTTGCTGCTGCTCCGACTGTAGGGGTTGTTGCTCTTCTGGCTGCCGGAGCTGTTGCTGTTTGTGTTGATGCAGCTGCTGTTGTTGCTGCTTTTTATCTCCTTTCCGTCTTGGAGCTTCCACCTGTTGCCTCTCTTTCTCGCCTTTTTGTTCCGGGAGGGGCACCTTCTTTGCCCTCTGTTGTGGTGGCGTTTGCTGCTTCCTTGGGGTGTCTTCCTTTTTGGGTGGGGTAGACACATTCTTGGGTTTTTTGCCACCTCCTACCACTTTCCAAGTTCCTTCAGCATCCTTTGGGGTTGCTTCAGTTGTCGGGGATGTTGCCACTACTGCTGCTGCTGTTGTTGTCGTTTTCGATGATGTGGGCTGCTTTGTAGGTGGAGGGCGTTTAGCGGGGCACTCTTTAGCCATGTGGCCAGATATCCCACAGGACCAACAAGAAGGCCTTCTGCCCTCCACCACCACCAACATTCTTCTTTCTCTACACAGAAGAACATTGGGAATCTCCATAAAACTTGATCTGGTTATTGTGACCTGTAGTTCAATATCGCCTGTTGCAATCCCCGATTTCCCGGTTATTGCCTTCACCTCCTCGACACTGCCAAACTTTGAAAAGTATGCACCCATTCTATCGGTGGATACATCCACGGGCACACCATGTACGGTAATCCGTGTCCTCCGTGTGTCCATGTATTCCGTTTGCAGTCGCAGGTTTTTCGTTGTCAATATGTTTCCGGCTATTTGTTTGGCATCCTGCTCTGTAGGAAGAAGAATATCCCACATGGCATTTGATCTTCTTGCCAGCACTTTGGGGGAAATTTGTAAGACCTTTAGGACTTCCTCCATTGTTTCCCTGCTGACTCCGATTAATTTCCGGCTTTTTATGTCGGAAGTCAGCAGGGATACTGTTTTCTTTTTGACTGCCATAAATGCCTCCTCAATTGTAAGGAATTCATTTTCCTTAAACGTATCCTTCAGTTGAACTCTTAACTCCTCATAATATTCGGCGTTTTTTCCCCTGGGTCTATCTTCAGCCCAGACACTTTTTGCCGAGGACACCGGCGGTGTTATGTTGTCATCGCTCATGGTGGCCGAAACGACCACCACGACCGATTGGATGTCTTTTAATTATTATTTTTTAAATGGAATATCATTCCAACACGGAAGCAATGTCCAGTATAAACCAAATAAAATCAGAAAGGAAAAACGGGACAAAAAAAGACAACCAAAAAATAATTCAATAATAAAAGTAATACAAACAAAAACGGTGGGGAGGGTAAAAAGTAAGAAAGGAAATCAACAAAAAGGAAACAAAAAACACAAGTATATCTTAAGAAAACAAACTGAAAAGACAGACAAAGTTTTTAGGAAAACAAAGTAAAATCAAATAAACAACTTATCAGTTAACGTATACTATCAACCAGTTTGATGTACACAAACTCGTCCAAGGATCAACAAGACTGCAAACAGGCACTGGTGAAATGCTGCTCTCCCCTGAAATTTCGAATGCTGTCCGTACTACACTTTGATCCAGGGTATTTATTGTAAAAATTTACAATTGTGGCACGTGGCCGATGAAGGGGAGGGGTAAAGGCTGGTCCAAACTAACTATCCTATACCTAGCTAATCAGATTCACGACCCATTCATACATTACAATTTACCCATTCACCACAAGAACTCATCCATCACCAATCGTTCTCTCATGCACCATAATACCACATTCTTACCAGGGGGTCCTACAAAAAACGCGCCCCACACCATAAAAATTTGATGATGAAATACATGCTATACATTAAAATTCTAATAATGATAGAATGAGAGGGGAGGGGAGATGAACCCAATAATCAAATAAATATAAACACAAAATATCAACTAAACATAACAGATGTTAGTAGGGGACCGTCCAACCCTCAAAATAGAGAGGCCGCTGTATTCTGCCCAGGGGACAGAATCAAGAAGCTCTCTCGCTAAGGGAGTGGGGAAAAGGGATAAAATATTATGCGGGAATGGGGAAATATACAGCTGACCCAGTCGAGATGAAAAGGAGGGTTAAAAACAAACTGGGGAGGTTGGGAATCTCGACTTGGATCATAACCAAAGAGTAGCCGGGTTACAGGCCAGGAACAACACTTACTCACATTAACTAGGTACACTGAAGCTTGTCTAATCCTAACCAAGGGGAGGGTTCCACAGGAAGCCACCCCGATGTGCAATAGGTTGACCTAGAAGAGAAAATCAAGGCTAGCCCCGGTCACACGAACCAAGCTCGCCTCTTTTACCCACCTTTCGCTAAAGACTGTCGAATGCAATCGTTTTCTATCAGATCTAATCTTCATCTTGAGCTGATGCTCAAAGAATAGGATTAGATGCTGATGAGAAAGATGGTTGCCCCGCAAGACTTCCTCCTTTCGCGTCGTCCAAATCACCATTCGAGCCGTGGCCAGCAGCGTCAGAAACACCATTCGTTTCACCCCGGAATACGGGGGCGACACATTGTCACACGCGTATGCGCGATCAATGGACACAAGCTGTTCGGGAGCGAGACGAGCCGTCAGCTCGCCGACATGGTCCCATAAGGGGCGGACCCGGGGGCAATGGTAGAAGGCGTGCGGAGCCGTTTCTTCTAAGCCAAGACCACACCGTTCACAGTCTGGCAAATCCGCCAAACCCCATATGAAAGCCTTGTCGTTGAGAGGCAGCCGATTCCGAGCCAATCGCCAGGTAAGCGAAAACTCAGGGTTACTGAGGTAATCCGCCGCTGGCGCCCAAGACCAGTAGGAGCGATACTCCTCCTCCGACAAGCCGAGCGTATCACGTAGGGAATCCTTCGCGGGCCCCTCCACTAATCCACGATAGAAGACCTTCCTAGGCCGTGAAAGGTCACTGGACCGGGGAATGGCCCTCAAGGCCGACCGACACTCGCGGATGAAATCCGACTCGTCCCGGGGTTTACGACGGCGCTCAACCCACGAGATGGGGGGTCTGATGGTAAGGCTAGGGAAGGCGTCCCTAACAATCCCCTCCAGGATCGGATCTCTCCCAGTCAATGCGCGGCGTAGGAAAGCCAACCTAGAGGCACGGACGTGACTCAAGAGGTGCGGCATTCCCAGCCCCCCATGACACGGACGTTTAGTGCAGACTCGTCTGTCGACCCTGTTCACGCGTCCCCTCCATAAAATGGAGGATAGCGATCGCTCGAGCGCCTTCCAATGGGTCTCACAGAGAGGAAGTACAGACAATCGATAAAGAATCAGGGGGAAAATGTATATAGCACACACCTCCGCCCTGCCCTTCACGGACAACCGCCGTCGATTCCAAGTCTTGCCGGCAGAATCGACCTTTGCAAGTACTTCAGACCAATTCTTCTCCAGCTGGAGGTCCGGTCCAAACCACACTCCAAGAATGCGGACAGGTCCATCCGTCCAACCGAAGCGGCCCGGAAGAGCGACCCCCTTCCAGGCACCTAACCGCAAGCCGGAAGACTTGTCGCGGTTTATCTTGGCCCCTGTCACCTTCTCGTACCGGTCAAGCGCCCTCTGTACCGCCTCGATATCGTCCCGGGACGAAACGAAAGCAGATACGTCATCGGCGTACGCGGAAACCCTGTCTCGAGCCCCTCCAGGAACGGCGATTCCGCGTAGGGCCGGACTGCCGGTCTCGTCCTTCAGCCGGCGAAGGAGAGGCTCCAACGCCAAAGCATAAAGGAGAGGCGACAGCGGACAACCCTGACGAACCGACCTAGACAGCACGAACGCGTCCGACAACCTTCCGTTCACCTGTACCACAGCACTGGGGGAGCGATACAGGAGGCTAATCCAGCGGCAGAAGTTTGGTGCGAATCCAGCGGCCTGCAGGACCGTAGCAAGGTAGCGATGGTCGACCCTATCAAATGCCTTGGACTGATCCAAATTGATCAGCGCGGCTTGCTCGTCGTCTTTTACACCCTCTATGATCGTGCGGATCAGATGCAGGTTGCTCTGAATTGTTCGGCCCCTCACAGAACAAGTCTGCTCAGGTCCCAACAGAGACTCGGCAACTGACTGCAAACGCTCCTGCAGGATCTTGGCCATAATCTTTAACTCTGTGTTTAGCAGAGTTATGGGCCTGTAGTCATCTAGTTTCCCCCCACCACCTTTGCCCTTTTTCAACAGAGTGATCACGCCCCTGGTGATCCGATTGGGGATGGACCCCGACCGAAACCAGTTGTTGAACACTGCAGTCAAAATCGGAACAAAGATGTGCGACAGCCTCAAGTACAATTCATAGGGCAAACCATCCAGACCGGGCGACTTGCCTCTGCCGACCTTCTTCAAAACCGCGTAGACTTCGCCCTCCGTGATCTCTCCCTCGCAGCTAGCCGCTTCAGTCGGCGAAAGCCGAGGAAAGTCAGCCAAATAGCTACGAAACTCCTCCTCACGGAGACCAGGCTCCTTGGTAAACCGGCTCTCGAAATGGCGCCGAAACGCCTCGCACATGTCGTCAGTGGCCCGAAGAGTACGCCCCTCCGGGGATTCGACTTCACGAATGTAACGATCGCCACCTCGACGGACCTCTTCCCTGCGCAGATCTGCGCCCAAGTTCACCGCTTCGGAAGACATCTTGCTTAACTTATGTCTAATTACCTGGCCCATGTACCGCTCGCTATTCGAACGATCCAGGGCCTCCTTAGCTAAGGCTATCTCTAGGGGATCCCCCCCAGCCACCGCCCGGGAATAACTAGACTTGAGTGTCTTCACCTTATCAGCTCTATCTAGAGCGAGCCGTTTGCCGAAATCAGTGGTGAAGGACCTAATCCTACACTTAAGGCGTTCCCACCACTTATTCCCGATAACCGCCCCCACTAGCTCCCGCTGCACTAGTCTAATTAGCTGTTCCCGAAAGTCCTCCCTGTCCAGTAAGGACAGATTGAACTTCCAGTAGCCAGCCATTCTAGGCCTACCGTCTAACGCCACCCGGGCACAAACGAGTTTGTGGTCCGAATAGCCTACCCAGTGGAACGTAGGGCAATCTAACAGATCTATGTCGGCTCTTCTAACTAACATTCTGTCAAGGTAGCTGACTACCTTGTCACAAGGCCAATTAAGAGCCCACGTCCACATTTTCCCCCCGGGATGATCGACCCGGTATCTATCGACGAGACCATAATCGACGATCAGATCAACCAGGCTACGATCGCCCCTTCTCCCGCTAGCTCCCCGCCCCCTGTCTAACTTGGGGTCCAGGATGGCATTCCAGTCCCCCATTAAAACTAGGCGCGTTGAATCCACCAGGAACGGCCCCAACCGCCGAAAAAACGAGACCCGCTCCTCCCGGTCGTTGGGCGCATAAACCGCAACGACCCGGAACGAACCACTTTTCACGGCAATATCGGCCACGATCAACCGGCCCTCGGCATCGGTATGCACAAGGTCCACCTTCGCATCAAGAGTACGCCTGACAAGCAAAGAAACTCCTCTGGCAGAACGGTCCCCATATGCTGAATAGACGACAAAGTCATCCTCCAGCACACACGCATCGGAACTGCAAACAAAGTGGGTCTCCTCGATCGCGGCAACATCCACATCCAGGGACAGAAGGTCCCGGAGCAGGCGGGCAGCCTTACCCCGATCCCTTAAGCCCCTCACATTTAAAGTTGCTATCTTAATAGACATCTTCTAAGCCTGCAAAGAAAGAAAAGCAGAAGTGCAATGAACCTATTCACATACAGGACGGAAATCTGCGGGTGAAAGGACCCCGACGGATTGTCCCAGGCTCCCCACGCCTAACTCCGACGTCATCCGTCCTTCTGTGACAATCCCGCCGACGTCCGTGGGGTAGGTTAATTTGATGGCTCTATATAAGGAGGGGTGGAGTAAAACTGGGACCCTCCCAGAGCAAAATTGTCTTAGATTTTTTAAGTTGTGGTTCTCCAGTTCGAACATCCTTATATTCGGGAACGCCGCCCTCGCTTCGTATAGGTGATTCCATACTTCGAGCTGGTTCCCGGTTTCTCTTATGCAAGTTATTACACCTGGAGCTCGGGGGAAATTTTGAGGGTCTTCGATGTTTTTCCCCTCTATAGTCTCCATTTTGTAGAGTCCACCTAGAAGGGCTTTCCTCTGTTTGGGGAGGCCCTTTTTGTATTCCTCTTTATCTATTTTGCAGATCCATTCCGGACCAGCAAAGGTCTTTCTCTTTCTTTTCTTCTTTTCCCTTGATGGATGAGGAGGGGAGGAAGTGGGTGAGAGGGGAAAGGTGGAAACTGAATTACGGGGAGGAGTGGAGGGAGAAGGGTGGGTAGTACTGGAAGGGGAAGAAGAATGACGTCTGGTTCTTGTTGGATCTTGGGTATTTTTGAACGAAGCAGGGACGGAGATTGCCCTGGACTGCTCCATGACCTTCTCCGCCCTACCACGGTCATGATGCCTTTGTGGAGGTTCTTCATCATCTTCCTCCCTTGACCTCTTGAGGGATGTAGCTCTAGGTGGAGGTGTTTGTTCTACCTCCATTTGATCTTGTTCCGGTTGCTGCTGCTCCGACTGTAGGGGTTGTTGCTCTTCTGGCTGCCGGAGCTGTTGCTGTTTGTGTTGATGCAGCTGCTGTTGTTGCTGCTTTTTATCTCCTTTCTGTCTTGGAGCTTCCACCTGTTGCCTCTCTTTCTCGCCTTTTTGTTCCGGGAGGGGCACCTTCTTTGCCCTCTGTTGTGGTGGCGTTTGCTGCTTCCTTGGGGTGTCTTCCTTTTTGGGTGGGGTAGACACATTCTTGGGTTTTTTGCCACCTTCTACCACTTTCCAAGTTCCTTCAGCATCCTTTGGGGTTGCTTCAGTTGTCGGGGATGTTGCCACTACTGCTGCTGCTGTTGTTGTCGTTTTCGATGATGTGGGCTGCTTTGTAGGTGGAGGGCGTTTAGCGGGGCACTCTTTAGCCATGTGGCCAGATATCCCACAGGACCAACAAGAAGGCCTTCTGCCCTCCACCACCACCAACATTCTTCTTTCTCTACACAGAAGAACATTGGGAATCTCCATAAAACTTGATCTGGTTATTGTGACCTGTAGTTCAATATCGCCTGTTGCAATCCCCGATTTCCCGGTTATTGCCTTCACCTCCTCGACACTGCCAAACTTTGAAAAGTATGCACCCATTCTATCGGTGGATACATCCACGGGCACACCATGTACGGTAATCCGTGTCCTCCGTGTGTCCATGTATTCCGTTTGCAGTCGCAGGTTTTTCGTTGTCAATATGTTTCCGGCTATTTGTTTGGCATCCTGCTCTGTAGGAAGAAGAATATCCCACATGGCATTTGATCTTCTTGCCAGCACTTTGGGGGAAATTTGTAAGACCTTTAGGACTTCCTCCATTGTTTCCCTGCTGACTCCGATTAATTTCCGGCTTTTTATGTCGGAAGTCAGCAGGGATACTGTTTTCTTTTTGACTGCCATAAATGCCTCCTCAATTGTAAGGAATTCATTTTCCTTAAACGTATCCTTCAGTTGAACTCTTAACTCCTCATAATATTCGGCGTTTTTTCCCCTGGGTCTATCTTCAGCCCAGACACTTTTTGCCGAGGACACCGGCGGTGTTATGTTGTCATCGCTCATGGTGGCCGAAACGACCACCACGACCGATTGGATGTCTTTTAATTATTATTTTTTAAATGGAATATCATTCCAACACGGAAGCAATGTCCAGTATAAACCAAATAAAATCAGAAAGGAAAAACGGGACAAAAAAAGACAACCAAAAAATAATTCAATAATAAAAGTAATACAAACAAAAACGGTGGGGAGGGTAAAAAGTAAGAAAGGAAATCAACAAAAAGGAAACAAAAAACACAAGTATATCTTAAGAAAACAAACTGAAAAGACAGACAAAGTTTTTAGGAAAACAAAGTAAAATCAAATAAACAACTTATCAGTTAACGTATGCTATCAACCAGTTTGATGTACACAAACTCGTCCAAGGATCAACAAGACTGCAAACAGGCACTGGTGAAATGCTGCTCTCCCCTGAAATTTCGAATGCTGTCCGTACTACACTTTGATCCAGGGTATTTATTGTAAAAATTTACAATTGTGGCACGTGGCCGATGAAGGGGAGGGGTAAAGGCTGGTCCAAACTAACTATCCTATACCTAGCTAATCAGATTCACGACCCATTCATACATTACAATTTACCCATTCACCACAAGAACTCATCCATCACCAATCGTTCTCTCATGCACCATAATACCACATTCTTACCAGGGGGTCCTACAAAAAACGCGCCCCACACCATAAAAATTTGATGATGAAATACATGCTATACATTAAAATTCTAATAATGATAGAATGAGAGGGGAGGGGAGATGAACCCAATAATCAAATAAATATAAACACAAAATATCAACTAAACATAACAGATGTTAGTAGGGGACCGTCCAACCCTCAAAATAGAGAGGCCGCTGTATTCTGCCCAGGGGACAGAATCAAGAAGCTCTCTCGCTAAGGGAGTGGGGAAAAGGGATAAAATATTATGCGGGAATGGGGAAATATACAGCTGACCCAGTCGAGATGAAAAGGAGGGTTAAAAACAAACTGGGGAGGTTGGGAATCTCGACTTGGATCATAACCAAAGAGTAGCCGGGTTACAGGCCAGGAACAACACTTACTCACATTAACTAGGTACACTGAAGCTTGTCTAATCCTAACCAAGGGGAGGGTTCCACAGGAAGCCACCCCGATGTGCAATAGGTTGACCTAGAAGAGAAAATCAAGGCTAGCCCCGGTCACACGAACCAAGCTCGCCTCTTTTACCCACCTTTCGCTAAAGACTGTCGAATGCAATCGTTTTCTATCAGATCTAATCTTCATCTTGAGCTGATGCTCAAAGAATAGGATTAGATGCTGATGAGAAAGATGGTTGCCCCGCAAGACTTCCTCCTTTCGCGTCGTCCAAATCACCATTCGAGCCGTGGCCAGCAGCGTCAGAAACACCATTCGTTTCACCCCGGAATACGGGGGCGACACATTGTCACACGCGTATGCGCGATCAATGGACACAAGCTGTTCGGGAGCGAGACGAGCCGTCAGCTCGCCGACATGGTCCCATAAGGGGCGGACCCGGGGGCAATGGTAGAAGGCGTGCGGAGCCGTTTCTTCTAAGCCAAGACCACACCGTTCACAGTCTGGCAAATCCGCCAAACCCCATATGAAAGCCTTGTCGTTGAGAGGCAGCCGATTCCGAGCCAATCGCCAGGTAAGCGAAAACTCAGGGTTACTGAGGTAATCCGCCGCTGGCGCCCAAGACCAGTAGGAGCGATACTCCTCCTCCGACAAGCCGAGCGTATCACGTAGGGAATCCTTCGCGGGCCCCTCCACTAATCCACGATAGAAGACCTTCCTAGGCCGTGAAAGGTCACTGGACCGGGGAATGGCCCTCAAGGCCGACCGACACTCGCGGATGAAATCCGACTCGTCCCGGGGTTTACGACGGCGCTCAACCCACGAGATGGGGGGTCTGATGGTAAGGCTAGGGAAGGCGTCCCTAACAATCCCCTCCAGGATCGGATCTCTCCCAGTCAATGCGCGGCGTAGGAAAGCCAACCTAGAGGCACGGACGTGACTCAAGAGGTGCGGCATTCCCAGCCCCCCATGACACGGACGTTTAGTGCAGACTCGTCTGTCGACCCTGTTCACGCGTCCCCTCCATAAAATGGAGGATAGCGATCGCTCGAGCGCCTTCCAATGGGTCTCACAGAGAGGAAGTACAGACAATCGATAAAGAATCAGGGGGAAAATGTATATAGCACACACCTCCGCCCTGCCCTTCACGGACAACCGCCGTCGATTCCAAGTCTTGCCGGCAGAATCGACCTTTGCAAGTACTTCAGACCAATTCTTCTCCAGCTGGAGGTCCGGTCCAAACCACACTCCAAGAATGCGGACAGGTCCATCCGTCCAACCGAAGCGGCCCGGAAGAGCGACCCCCTTCCAGGCACCTAACCGCAAGCCGGAAGACTTGTCGCGGTTTATCTTGGCCCCTGTCACCTTCTCGTACCGGTCAAGCGCCTTCTGTACCGCCTCGATATCGTCCCGGGACGAAACGAAAGCAGATACGTCATCGGCGTACGCGGAAACCCTGGCTCGAGCCCCTCCAGGAACGGCGATTCCGCGTAGGGCCGGACTGCCGGTCTCGTCCTTCAGCCGGCGAAGGAGAGGCTCCAACGCCAAAGCATAAAGGAGAGGCGACAGCGGACAACCCTGACGAACCGACCTAGACAGCACGAACGCGTCCGACAACCTTCCGTTCACCTGTACCACAGCACTGGGGGAGCGATACAGGAGGCTAATCCAGCGGCAGAAGTTTGGTGCGAATCCAGCGGCCTGCAGGACCGTAGCAAGGTAGCGATGGTCGACCCTATCAAATGCCTTGGACTGATCCAAATTGATCAGCGCGGCTTGCTCGTCGTCTTTTACACCCTCTATGATCGTGCGGATCAGATGCAGGTTGCTCTGAATTGTTCGGCCCCTCACAGAACAAGTCTGCTCAGGTCCCAACAGAGACTCGGCAACTGACTGCAAACGCTCCTGCAGGATCTTGGCCATAATCTTTAACTCTGTGTTTAGCAGAGTTATGGGCCTGTAGTCATCTAGTTTCCCCCCACCACCTTTGCCCTTTTTCAACAGAGTGATCACGCCCCTGGTGATCCGATTGGGGATGGACCCCGACCGAAACCAGTTGTTGAACACTGCAGTCAAAATCGGAACAAAGATGTGCGACAGCCTCAAGTACAATTCATAGGGCAAACCATCCAGACCGGGCGACTTGCCTCTGCCGACCTTCTTCAAAACCGCGTAGACTTCGCCCTCCGTGATCTCTCCCTCGCAGCTAGCCGCTTCAGTCGGCGAAAGCCGAGGAAAGTCAGCCAAATAGCTACGAAACTCCTCCTCACGGAGACCAGGCTCCTTGGTAAACCGGCTCTCGAAATGGCGCCGAAACGCCTCGCACATGTCGTCAGTGGCCCGAAGAGTACGCCCCTCCGGGGATTCGACTTCACGAATGTAACGATCGCCACCTCGACGGACCTCTTCCCTGCGCAGATCTGCGCCCAAGTTCACCGCTTCGGAAGACATCTTGCTTAACTTATGTCTAATTACCTGGCCCATGTACCGCTCGCTATTCGAACGATCCAGGGCCTCCTTAGCTAAGGCTATCTCTAGGGGATCCCCCCCAGCCACCGCCCGGGAATAACTAGACTTGAGTGTCTTCACCTTATCAGCTCTATCTAGAGCGAGCCGTTTGCCGAAATCAGTGGTGAAGGACCTAATCCTACACTTAAGGCGTTCCCACCACTTATTCCCGATAACCGCCCCCACTAGCTCCCGCTGCACTAGTCTAATTAGCTGTTCCCGAAAGTCCTCCCTGTCCAGTAAGGACAGATTGAACTTCCAGTAGCCAGCCATTCTAGGCCTACCGTCTAACGCCATCCGGGCACAAACGAGTTTGTGGTCCGAATAGCCTACCCAGTGGAACGTAGGGCAATCTAACAGATCTATGTCGGCTCTTCTAACTAACATTCTGTCAAGGTAGCTGACTACCTTGTCACAAGGCCAATTAAGAGCCCACGTCCACATTTTCCCCCCGGGATGATCGACCCGGTATCTATCGACGAGACCATAATCGACGATCAGATCAACCAGGCTACGATCGCCCCTTCTCCCGCTAGCTCCCCGCCCCCTGTCTAACTTGGGGTCCAGGATGGCATTCCAGTCCCCCATTAAAACTAGGCGCGTTGAATCCACCAGGAACGGCCCCAACCGCCGAAAAAACGAGACCCGCTCCTCCCGGTCGTTGGGCGCATAAACCGCAACGACCCGGAACGAACCACTTTTCACGGCAATATCGGCCACGATCAACCGGCCCTCGGCATCGGTATGCACAAGGTCCACCTTCGCATCAAGAGTACGCCTGACAAGCAAAGAAACTCCTCTGGCAGAACGGTCCCCATATGCTGAATAGACGACAAAGTCATCCTCCAGCACACACGCATCGGAACTGCAAACAAAGTGGGTCTCCTCGATCGCGGCAACATCCACATCCAGGGACAGAAGGTCCCGGAGCAGGCGGGCAGCCTTACCCCGATCCCTTAAGCCCCTCACATTTAAAGTTGCTATCTTAATAGACATCTTCTAAGCCTGCAAAGAAAGAAAAGCAGAAGTGCAATGAACCTATTCACATACAGGACGGAAATCTGCGGGTGAAAGGACCCCGACGGATTGTCCCAGGCTCCCCACGCCTAACTCCGACGTCATCCGTCCTTCTGTGACAATCCCGCCGACGTCCGTGGGGTAGGTTAATTTGATGGCTCTATATAAGGAGGGGTGGAGTAAAACTGGGACCCTCCCAGAGCAAAATTGTCTTAGATTTTTTAAGTTGTGGTTCTCCAGTTCGAACATCCTTATATTCGGGAACGCCGCCCTCGCTTCGTATAGGTGATTCCATACTTCGAGCTGGTTCCCGGTTTCTCTTATGCAAGTTATTACACCTGGAGCTCGGGGGAAATTTTGAGGGTCTTCGATGTTTTTCCCCTCTATAGTCTCCATTTTGTAGAGTCCACCTAGAAGGGCTTTCCTCTGTTTGGGGAGGCCCTTTTTGTATTCCTCTTTATCTATTTTGCAGATCCATTCCGGACCAGCAAAGGTCTTTCTCTTTCTTTTCTTCTTTTCCCTTGATGGATGAGGAGGGGAGGAAGTGGGTGAGAGGGGAAAGGTGGAAACTGAATTACGGGGAGGAGTGGAGGGAGAAGGGTGGGTAGTACTGGAAGGGGAAGAAGAATGACGTCTGGTTCTTGTTGGATCTTGGGTATTTTTGAACGAAGCAGGGACGGAGATTGCCCTGGACTGCTCCATGACCTTCTCCGCCCTACCACGGTCATGATGCCTTTGTGGAGGTTCTTCATCATCTTCCTCCCTTGACCTCTTGAGGGATGTAGCTCTAGGTGGAGGTGTTTGTTCTACCTCCATTTGATCTTGTTCCGGTTGCTGCTGCTCCGACTGTAGGGGTTGTTGCTCTTCTGGCTGCCGGAGCTGTTGCTGTTTGTGTTGATGCAGCTGCTGTTGTTGCTGCTTTTTATCTCCTTTCTGTCTTGGAGCTTCCACCTGTTGCCTCTCTTTCTCGCCTTTTTGTTCCGGGAGGGGCACCTTCTTTGCCCTCTGTTGTGGTGGCGTTTGCTGCTTCCTTGGGGTGTCTTCCTTTTTGGGTGGGGTAGACACATTCTTGGGTTTTTTGCCACCTCCTACCACTTTCCAAGTTCCTTCAGCATCCTTTGGGGTTGCTTCAGTTGTCGGGGATGTTGCCACTACTGCTGCTGCTGTTGTTGTCGTTTTCGATGATGTGGGCTGCTTTGTAGGTGGAGGGCGTTTAGCGGGGCACTCTTTAGCCATGTGGCCAGATATCCCACAGGACCAACAAGAAGGCCTTCTGCCCTCCACCACCACCAACATTCTTCTTTCTCTACACAGAAGAACATTGGGAATCTCCATAAAACTTGATCTGGTTATTGTGACCTGTAGTTCAATATCGCCTGTTGCAATCCCCGATTTCCCGGTTATTGCCTTCACCTCCTCGACACTGCCAAACTTTGAAAAGTATGCACCCATTCTATCGGTGGATACATCCACGGGCACACCATGTACGGTAATCCGTGTCCTCCGTGTGTCCATGTATTCCGTTTGCAGTCGCAGGTTTTTCGTTGTCAATATGTTTCCGGCTATTTGTTTGGCATCCTGCTCTGTAGGAAGAAGAATATCCCACATGGCATTTGATCTTCTTGCCAGCACTTTGGGGGAAATTTGTAAGACCTTTAGGACTTCCTCCATTGTTTCCCTGCTGACTCCGATTAATTTCCGGCTTTTTATGTCGGAAGTCAGCAGGGATACTGTTTTCTTTTTGACTGCCATAAATGCCTCCTCAATTGTAAGGAATTCATTTTCCTTAAACGTATCCTTCAGTTGAACTCTTAACTCCTCATAATATTCGGCGTTTTTTCCCCTGGGTCTATCTTCAGCCCAGACACTTTTTGCCGAGGACACCGGCGGTGTTATGTTGTCATCGCTCATGGTGGCCGAAACGACCACCACGACCGATTGGATGTCTTTTAATTATTATTTTTTAAATGGAATATCATTCCAACACGGAAGCAATGTCCAGTATAAACCAAATAAAATCAGAAAGGAAAAACGGGACAAAAAAAGACAACCAAAAAATAATTCAATAATAAAAGTAATACAAACAAAAACGGTGGGGAGGGTAAAAAGTAAGAAAGGAAATCAACAAAAAAGAAACAAAAAACACAAGTATATCTTAAGAAAACAAACTGAAAAGACAGACAAAGTTTTTAGGAAAACAAAGTAAAATCAAATAAACAACTTATCAGTTAACGTATGCTATCAACCAGTTTGATGTACACAAACTCGTCCAAGGATCAACAAGACTGCAAACAGGCACTGGTGAAATGCTGCTCTCCCCTGAAATTTCGAATGCTGTCCGTACTACACTTTGATCCAGGCCCCCGGGCCGAGTAGCATGGATTTGGACGAAAAAAAAGCTTATCATATTTGGAGCGATTCATTCAAGAACTCTCCGGCTAGAGGGAGTAGAAAACCGTAGATATTAAATTAATACAATTGTTGTTCGGTGTTTGAGGAAGCGCTGCATAATCCGATGCTCACGAGGTACGGTTTGGCATCAATGATATTGAACTAATCGTCTGGTTTCTCGCATGTTGCTTGACTTAAGTCTGCAAGATCAGGAGTTGTGAAGGTCAAGGCCGTCTTTCTAAGGAGCGGCTAATGGCGACCGCGACAGTTTAAAACTGAATAGATGTGAACTTTCTTATTGGTGGTGATACGCATTAAAATTGTCATGTTGGTAAAATGCGAAAACTAACCTACGAGATACAACGAAAAATTTACGATTGTAATTTACATTCGCACACCTTACATCTCAAATATGTTAATCCATAAAACTGCAAAGATTGAAAATTACTTCACTAGTTAAAAGACTTTTTTATTAAAATTTAATCATCGCGTACAACCAGAGTTGTGACTAGGCTCCCCGAAAACCAAAATCAACATACAGTTAATTAATAAAGTCTTTTCTAAAATGTAATATTCAAAGTTCTTTCCCCCTACACCACAAAATCTCTCGCCAATGTATTACGTCTTTCATTTTGGGCCCAAACATTTCACTTCAGATAGAAGGTAGGCATATATAGAATATATATATTAAACTCTTGTTCTGATAAAGAAAATTCTTGTGTTGAACCAAATTGGTCAGATACCTAAAAGTTATCAAGTTATCTTCAGTACTGTGGGTATGAGGAAGTCAACCCCTTCCAATTATTAAACAAAGTGGAGGCAGGCTAAGTTTTAGTCCATTCTTTCTCTACTTGAAACATATCGAACCATAGATTTTCAATTGTAAAATTCCTTTTTACAAAAATCATTTAATGCGTGTTTAATCTTACAGTTTATCAAAACCAACGTTTGCTATTGCGCTGAAAGTTTCAACATTTCTTTTACTTTTGTTAATGTGTCAGAACAACTGCACAACATTTCAGTAGTAAGCCTTTCTTAACTTTAATATTTTCTATTTAATTATAGATATTTTCGTGATGCTCTTTATGCTCTTTATCCTTCTATCTAGATTTTGATTTATTTGGAAAATATCTAAGAACTATGCAAACTGGAATATTTATTTCGGATAAAACCAGGAAAGTGAAGTAATCTATTTTTACCTTTATTTTTTATTTATTTTTATTTATTTATTTTTACCTTTATTTGATTAATTATAAATTAAATATGTTGATATGAAAGAATGTTCATTTTACATGTCGCTGCTGTGACCCGTTGGCAATTTTCGGTGTCCGAAAAGCGGTTTGCTCGATAAGATCGCATTTCAATTTTGTCCTCTCTAGGGAAATTCATATGCTGAAACTTACCAACATTGGTTGGTTAACATGAATTTCAAGGAGAAAGCATTGACTTTGATAATAAAATCTGACCGTACCAATATTTGTTCACCTGATTTAAAGTATCAAAAGTTCATTTCAGCTAATAAAGATTTTTTGTTGTTGTTGAATCCATTACATTCACTTACGTGCTAACACTCTTGCGAAAGGTAGGAATCCTCCTCTTCTTTCCAAGTTATGGGGAAATAGCAGTACAGACCGGATTCTATAGCCTTGGATGACATCTGATCTACTGCGAGAAAAAATCTGCCTCGTCAGTCATGTATCGAAAGGTACATGATCGCCTAAACGTGTATCATGCATGGCACATAACTGACTGGCGTGTTTATTAAGAAGATCGAGATCAGCAATATGTATCAGGTAATCTGGAGTTCAAATTATCTGGATACCAACAAGGTCTTTGAACCCAGCCAAGTTGTCTGGCGGAAGGCAGGTAACAACTGTTTCCATTAAATAACCCTTGCGTGATTAGATGGATAAGTTTCAATGCTTTTTTTAAATTGTAAAAGTTAAAGGAGGTTTAATTTCGCTACTCAAATGTACGTGATGTGATGCCAGTCATCAAGGATAAGTTATTCTTAGGCTTACACAGTAAACAAAGTTCCGAGATATTTGATGCCCAAACTTAAACCATGTCAGAAACGTATATTTAAAACAATAAGTTTAAATACGTTAGTTTTTTGTTTGTATTTTTAAAACATCAGTTGAACATCAAGAAAACGAAAACAAATTTGAAATGAATTAAACATTTATGATGTGAAAAGTTGAAATAGCAATCAAATATTTTGTATCTCCTTTAAATGTGCAATTATAATGACTTTAAAAACATTTCAGATTCATTATTGCATAGGGAGCTTAGCTTATTTCTGAATGCCAGTTCAGGATCTCTAAAACCAGACATAGTTCAGATACAATAGATACTTTGGAGTTGTGCATTCTTCAAAAAGATAATAAATGGAATTGTGGCCCAATTTGGACTCTAATGAGATTATTTCCTTTTTTACAAATTATTTAAGATCTTTTATTATGCTTCATTTTTACCTACTTGCAAAAATTACAATCGAAATAAAAGTTATCAGCAAGGATTTTATTTAATTGTTGTGTATAAAAATTTCCTAATTTTTAATGATATCCAGAGATGAGAGATTAAAAGAAAGTCTTAAAAATGAGTTATCTGTCTACACTGATTTTGCAAGGTAAAATTATTTCCCTCTTTAGAAAAAGAAGTTCGGACCTGAAAAAGGAATATTTTGCAAAATATAAATTAAAACATTATTTTCCTTGGAATCTGTCGGAAGAAGGGATGGTGTCTACATGTGATAATTTTTTATGTGTTTTTTTTCTTTCTTAAGTCTCTTTCTTTTTTTTTATTCCGTAATATCTTCCCTGTCATACCAAAGGGTATTTTTTGAGGGGTGGAACTCGACAACTCCATATGTCTAGTGTCCCTGTCTGAACTTTGAAATTCTATTTACTAATTATTTATTTTATTTTGTATTTTTAAAAATGTTTCTTTGTTTAGGATTGGGTTTCCAGTACCGTCTAAAGTCTTTTCATTCTCTTTTACTCCGAGTAGCCCCTTGAGGTATTATCATCTTGCTTCAGGTAAAGTGATTAAAAAATTCTAAAATCCATACAAAATAGAATGTATGATTTATAAGTGATATATTTTCTTTAAAGATTTTTTTTTTTGGTTATGTAGTGATTGATTTCAGATATTGTACATTCTGACCTTCCTCAAATGCCAATCACATTTGATAATGTACTAAAAAATTTCAAGTAGGCCCTTTATTTGAACCCAAATGATATATAATATCATTCTTTAATTTCTGATCTTTTTTCTAGGAATCTTCAAAATGAAATCCTATCTTTGCTCCCCAATGTTATGTTGATTTAATTCTTTTATCATTTCTGGTGTCTTTTCCAGGGGATTTTGGTACTTATAACCATTAAGTCTTTCTCATGATGCCACTCACAGAATATAGTTGTGCATTACCTCTCTTTACATCTTAGTCTTAGCACTCACACCCTTCAGTAATCTTCTTCTTCGAATTGCTCTTAAGCCGTCTATAAAAATCCTTTACAAGTCATAAATGAAGGAATTATTTTAAATTTCTTCAGAAGCCATTAAAGTAACTTTGCTAGCACAATTCTTGGTAAACATGTGATGATATTTTCTGGTAGAAACAAAGATTCATTATAGCTATGGATTTGTGGCATTAACATCTATGGAATATGAAAAAGAACCTTTGGGGAAAAACATTACTTTTAGATTCTCAGTGGTCGATAGTTGTTTTCTGCCCATCTAACCAAGTGGCTCCTTTTTATTTGGAATTTTTCATAAATATGCAAATCAGTAGATACCATTTATGTTTCAAACTTTCAGTTTGAGCATTATGTTTAGGAATGTTATCTTTTATTCATTATTAATTTTTGATAGCTATCTGTCTTCTGATGTTACTTTTCACCACAGCTACTCCAATCGACAGTAATCAATACAGATTGGAAATAAGAAATAGACTCCAGGTGAGATTGAACTTACAACCTTTTTACTTCAGGAAATCTATGTACAGCAGCTGCTCTACAGATTAAGCTACTGGAACTTTTGTGTTTGGCAGAAGATCCAGTTTAACCATTAAACATTTTCCATTTTCCCCTTGGATGCTCGATGCCATATTTGTGATTATTTTTACCACTATTATTATTAATATTAGGAGTGGTGGTGGTAATATTGATTTATTCTTTGTTAGATAAAATATTGTCAACCAATATTAATTTTTGATTAGTATTGTTGAGAAAATGCTCGCAATCCCCAAAACGAACAGACTGGTCAGGTCAAGCAGAGAGAAAAAAAGCAATAGCACTTGAGTTACGAAATATATTGCCACATTTCCGTGATGAATAACTGTCTAACAATATGGAAGGTAAATTTAGGAATAAAAAAAGATATTTCCTTCCTTTTTATGCAACTTCAGGGAAATTAATTGTTGACAATGCTTCATTTGATAAAAAAGCAAATTCTCTTCCAGTTATATTCCTCAATATACTTTTGCAAAGAATATTGATTTGTGCGACAAAAATTGCATAAAACATTCAGTTGACATTTGTTTTTGCTGTTGAATGAAAAGAAAACTCAATCATAAACCATATGGTACTTAATGGAGCATACAAAACCAGGGTACATGTACACTGATATTTCTGAAGAAATGTTAGCTGCCTTCATTGATATTTATGAAATGGCTTAATCTTCCATAAATAATTTAAAGAAAGAACTGAATTTATTTGAATTATTGTTTTTTTTAACTAATTGTTCATCTAATACAAGGCTCAAGAGCTACTCAAGGTAGAGGGTTACTGTTTGAAGTTGGGGCATGGAAGAAGAGGAGGTAAAAATGGTTAACTCCTTGTATAGCTCCAGTAAGTACCTGACTCTTCATGTTATCCTCTAACTTTAAAAGAACCAGGTCAGGCTGAAAATGGAGTCCTGTTGTTATATTTGGGCAGGAGTGGTTTGGTCTTCACTTTCTAGTCTTGATAGAGTTCAAAAGTGTCTCTGAGTCTTTGTGGGTGACAAATTATTCTCCACCCAACAACCTCTCTCTCACAGGTGACACGTGGCAAGCCTCTTACTGCTCTTCTATGGAAAGTGCTCCCATTAACTGCATTACTTGCTGCCGCCAGGTCTAAGCCTCATGATTAGGACTCGCCATGTCACTCACATTGTAGCAAACCAAGCACATTCCCTCTGTATTCCATTGGCGAGAAGGAAATTACACTAAAATAGCATCTTGCCAGAAACCACTACTCTGTGGAACTGACTCCCAGGAGGATGTTTCCCCGATCACTACAATGTTAACCTGTTCATATATAGTCTACCATTATCTTCCCCTCGTATTTGTATAAACTACTACTTAACAATCTTTTATCTCGAGTGGACACCCAGGTTTTTTTTATTGTAAAAATAATAAGTGTGATTTATGAGGATATTTATGAAAGATAACTGTTAACTCTAGGCTTCAGTTGTTAAAGGTGTGAGATTCAGTGTTTTTACCAAGCATCGTCTGGCTGTGTTCAGGTGTCCATTATTTTGGCTTTTGGGAATATCTTGTATTACTTTTTTTCTTGTTCCTGTGATGCCATTTCTTGTTCATTCCTAATGAACCAGAGTGTGGTATTCTGAACATGTGCCCATTTCCCCGGTAACATGTTTTCTTCTACTAATCTCCTAGTCCTGGATATGATGATAAACTACATCGGGCAGCAATGCCTCTGACTAGAAGGTTTTGAGGAGTGTAGAACCACCTCTTAATTGCACCTGTTAGAATCCCAGCTATGGGCAAATAGTGAACTTCTTACAATTTCTTAAATCAAAGTGTATTCCAAAATATAACTTCAACAAAACTTCAAGGTGCGATGGATAAATTGTTGCCTAAATTATACAAAAATGAAAATAACACTGTAACTTCATTTTAGCACATATTTACCAAAATTACATAATATCTTGAAATACTAAAGAGTAAATTTATTCAATAAAATCCCCATTAGCTTCGACCACAGCCTCCAGATGCCTTCAAAATCTCCTGCATCTCTTCTGGGTGGTCTCCTTGTTTAAGTTGGTGAATACTGCCATAATCTTTGCCTTCAGTTTATTTTTGGTGTTACAAGGAGTTTTGTTGGGCTCTCACTCAGCTGCACTTCCACACATAATATTTAAGAGGATTGCATTCTGGGGCGGGGATCAGTGGTCAGATGTAAGAGGTGATATGGTTACAGAAATTGTTTCACAACTACGACTGGGTTCTTCTGCTTGTGTGGCTTGGTATCGAGAAAATCTTGACCCAAGACAAAAAAAAAATCCATGACAGTGCAAGGTCAGGGAAATGAGCAAAGGTACTTAAGTTGTGAAAAAAATGTAGTTTCTCTGTCAGATAACTTGTGTTGTATAACAAAAGTGAAAAAAAAACTGAGGAAAACACATTTCTTTTATATAACCACTTCAGTGATCATGTGATAAGGGGTCATCATATCTTGATCACTCTGTGGGGCATTACATATTGGACAAAGCCAAACCATCTCCCATTCATCAGAAGGTGATGGATGAGGAGAAACTGCAGCTGCACCAGCAGAGGACGGTAAGGGCATCACTTCATCTTCACTTACTAACAGAGACAACTCTAGCAAAAACAGGTGCTTCAAAGAGTACCTGCGCCATCCCACCCTGTTTAACCCTGGCCATCCTGACACCACCATCCCTTCAGTTGATCAGCTCTATAACCCCACCTAGAATCCAAAAAGGTCTGGTTTTAAGAGGGCTTTTAATTATCACCACATCCCCAACCTTCAGCCTGTTATGGAATGGCATCCTAGAGTGGCTCCGAGGCCTCTCCCTGGGGCTCATAAGGTACTTGTCATACTACTGGGCCCTAAACTTTTCTAGACATCAGTTCCTCATCCGCATAGCTTTGACAAGTTTTTCCCTACTGGGGGCTGGGCAGTGAGGACACACAATCTTCCATGTTGAAGTCCAACAGCAGCCCAGGACTCCCATTTGACTGCAAAACATGCTCAGTGTTAGTGCTTCCAGCTCTCTCTCTGCCAATTCTCAATAGGTTAGGGGTGATTATTGACAAAAAAAATATGACCGAAACAATTCTTAATGACATTGTCTTTTTTATTTTTTTGTATTTTGCTTCTCCAGAGGGTGTGGAAAAATTGATGGTTCAGGTGGGAGGAGTAAGGTACTTACCTGGGTTGTTGTTCTGGACATTAAAAGTTATCTTCTTTTTAACAATTTTTAATGTCCAGAACAACAACGCAGGTAAGTATCTTACTCCTCCCACCTGAACCATCAATTTTTCCACAATGGTACAGAGTCCTGTTGCCAGACATAGGGTCTTCCAGCAGTCACCCTCTTTGACTAGCTCCTTGAGGCATTTGATATAGGCTTCTGTGTTGAGTCTGAGGCCCTGTGGGAAAATGAACATAATGTTACCATCACTCCAAGCACCTTCATAATCACCATTAGACACAGCCAACTCTTTCTGAATCCTCTGTACTGTCCTTAGATTGACACCCAAAACATTCTGAAATGTTTGAATTGGAGCTTCTGGCATGAATGCCAAGCAGTACAGCATGCCATTTCCAGATTACTGGACGAATTGTCATGGTGCTCGTTTTCTCACAGATTCTCTTTTTCCCAATTGACCCTACTATAGTGTTCAGTCAACAAAATCAAAAACAAGCAACATGCATGTGTGAAATTAAAAATACAAGATAGTGACAATTTACACATCGCACCATGTATAACATCAGACACATTACTACTTGTAGCAATCATGCTGACACAAAAATGTATATACACAAAAGCTGAGTATCTGAAAAATGATGATGGATTGCTGGGACAGATACTACCCTTTGATCCTCATCATTTTGACTATAGAAAGCATAGATTTATTGCATAAAAAGACAATTTTGGCACAAGTTGAGGTGATGTTGGTTATCTCTATCATAAATTTAACTAATCTGATTCACGACCCATTCATTCATTGACCATTGAATGCTATTATTTTTTGCTTTGAGGCCTTTTTATACCCTGAACCAGTCTCACAATTAAGCTGTTTAAGCTTTTTCTTTCAGTTATTTTTAAAAAAATGTGGGAGTGCCACCATGATACAACAAAAGCATTAATTCTTGGTTTAGTCATTTCAGCAGTTTTACCATTGCTTTTAGAAGAAATGTATTTTAATTTCCAGGCATTTAAAACTTCTTAAAGGATTATAGTGATGTTATTATGTTATTATGAAGGGAAAAAGTAAGGTTATTGTATTGGCAAGATGCTAAGGTAAACTTAGGAGTATTGGTCTAGATTATGTTCATCTGTTGACCAAACTCTGGCAAATCATTTTTTTTTTTTAGAAATTAGTATATATATATATATATATATATATATATATATATATATATATATATATATATATATATATATAAGAACCACAGTTCCTTTGTATTTTCTCTGATAATTCCTTTACATAGGGTAGGCAGACTGAAGCTGTTTTCTGTGTGCTGTTATCCTCTTCTAACCTATTATCCTAGTTTGTTGGAGCTGCTGCCATGTAACCAGGGTGGTAGTTATATTGTAGGGTACTGCTTATACTGACCATTTCTTGTTTGTATGTTTCTGGATTGCCACTTATGACTTTTGCTCAATGTTGTAAGCAGTAGACGACACTTCTTTTTACACTGAATGGACGGTGGGAGTTGAAGTTGATTTAGTTTTTGGTGAATGTTGGCTTGTGGTATACAGATGTCTTGAACTCTCTGCTCTATTCAAGATATAATACGTCCAGGAAGGCATGTTGTCATTTTCTTATTCCATAGTGAACTGTATCAATGATCGTATTTAGTTCACATGATTCAGTAGTAGCTAGATATCCTCCTGGTATGGCCACAGTATGAAGATGTCATCTATGTATCTCAGCCATAGGGTTGGTGTTAGTGGTGTTGACTCTAATGTCATTTCCTCATAGTATTCCATATAAAAGTCTGCCATTGCTGGTGATAATGGTGTTCCAATTGCTCAGTCTCCATCCTGTCAATATGTCTGATCACATTCTTAAGTAGTTTGTGTACAGAAAGTCAGCATCTCATCGGGTTATCTATTGGTATACTGGTCCGTCCTCCTAGGGAGCCAGTCTGTCCCTCACTACCAAGAGTACCTCCTCCTTGGGAACCTTGGTGAACAAAATCACCATGTCCAGGTTTACCATCTGGTTGGACTGGATGGGATCTTTCATTATTTCCATGAAGTGGACAGAGTTCTGAACACATGATTGTCTTTTCGATTAATGAGTTGATCATATCTACTAGGAAGCAACTCAGAAGGTGGCACACGGAGCCTTGGAAGCTAACAATTGGCATGAGCAGAATACCATCTCTATGAATCTTTTAGGAGACCACATATGTGAGGTAGCTTAGTGTAGCACTGTGACAACTGCTTGTATGTCTTAGGAGCGACATGGCCCTTGTTCCTGATTAGGATCTGTGACATTTTGCATTCTGTTTTCATTGTAAGATATTTTCTTTACTGTGGCTGCCATTTGCAATGAGGCCTTCCAGGTTTTTTGTATATTCTGATTTGTCCATAACTATAGTTGCATTGCCTTTGTTAGAAAGTAGTATGATGATGCTTTCATTCCTCTGCAGAGTTTTGATTGCCAGCCTCTCCAGTTTCATGATGTTTGATTTGGGCGGCTTAGCTTTCTCCAGTGTCTGTCTCACTTTCCATCTTAGTTCATCCACATGAGACTAAAGGAATTTCAAGGCTATTTCCTTGATTCGAGCAATGATGTTCAAGTACGGTATCTGCCTGATGGATGTGGCTTAGGTGAAACTCTTGTTTAGAACTGACTCCTCAGAGCTACTCAGCTGGTGCTGATTGATACTGACTATTGCCTTTACTGATTGGTGAAGGACCTTGTTTGTCATCTTCTGGCCTTTCAATCTACTTAATTGTTAAATAAAGGGTTCAGTTCACAAATTCAGTCAGCTGAAGAAGGCCAGAGCATATAATGGCCAAAACACTGTGAATATGAGGATAATAGTCCGAATAATATAAATACAAGTAATCATAATACCTCATCTCAGAGATCTAGACAGATAATAAAAGAATAGTCATATAATTAATATTGAAAGCCATCCTTAAAATATTATAATCCTCCTTAGTCTGGTGCTTCTGCTATGGATTTGATAATTCTTGAGGAAATTTAAAGAATCTGCAATGTTATCAGTCCTGACCTAGCATCTCGGCTTCACTCATTTTCCCACCACCATGACATAGCTTCTCAGTGCCTTTTCTATAAATATTTTCATGGTAATTCTTTTTGCTTTTCTCTTTGGTACTTTGACTTTATGAATTTAAGTGCAGTACTAGATTGGCAGCTAGGTCTCATCATTTTTCAATTGAAATTGCTAGATGTAATGGTAAGTTATAATGGCAAGTTCTAGGCTAACAATTTCTTCTCTTACACTTCTCGCTTGCAAAACTCTCTTCTGGCCTGTTACTTTCTAGTCAATTTCAATCTTCAAAAATTTAAATGCTATTGAGGTGAAATGAGTAAAAAAAAAAAAAAATTAAATTCCCGGATGAAGGTATTTATTGGTGTTTTATAGTAGTTGGCTTCATGCCAGACAAAAAAAAAAAAAAAAAGACAATGTTTTTATCAAAAAAACTTGTTTTCTCTTTGTTTTACGTTGATGTTTATTTGGTCCAGTCAAAACTCAGGATAGCCAAATAATTTTCAAGCAGTGGCGTAGCTAGAGTAAACGTCACGTTGGGCGGTCCGCTCAAATGTCACCCCAATGACCCCGATTCACCCTATGCTGAATGGTTAGCTGTAGCTAAATTTTCATACATGATCTACCTCTACTTTACTCTACTGACCGGTACGTTACTGTTTACATGTATGATCCAAGACAAAATCCAATACCACAAAATAATCAGTTCAAATCAAAAGATTTTAAAAATGTAACTGTTCACTTTCAGAACAACTAAATACAAAACACGGCAATACACAAAAGAATGACATTCGATACTATGGTCTTAGAATGAATGTTTTCTTGTTTACATTGTGGCAAACTGGTCAATGACATCGTCAAAATCTGTTTGTCTTGTAAGCTCGTTTTCAATGGGCAGCACAGCCAGATCCGACAGTCTCAACTGGCTCATGGTTGACGTGATTTTCTGTTGTTAATTTTCCGGTGTCCAATTTTCCGTTGCATCATTTTCTGGGTACCATTTAGTTATCAATGATGTTTGAAAATATTTTTCTTGACAAAAATGTCCTATTTAATTTTTAAGCATTTTTCGGAATATTGTAAATCAACTACATTCTTTTAAAGGTTACCTCGAGAATTTATGCAAAGTTTATTTTTTTGTTTTTCTTTATACAAGTAAAATAAATATACATCGTATTTTGGTGTTATTACGATTTTAGTTTTAGTGATAATTAAAAAAAACAATAAATATTTATCATTAATACCAATAATGGAAAATTAAGTTAAAAATTTAAAAGAATCGTTTTTGGAATCGGAAAATAGGCACAATTTTTTCCCATTCCGATACCGTTTCCGATACCCCAAAAAGTTCCGATTTTTCCGATTCTCAAATCCGATTCCGATTAATCGTCCCAACACTAGTAGATATATTCAAAAGTATCTCGCTCACTCAATGGAAAATTGTATCTCAGCGAATTTATACACAGGCAAGACTGAAAATGTTGGACTTTTGGCTTCGTATTTCGCTTTGTTGTTATTAATGATGCAGAGTTAAAACACCATATCATCCGATAAAATGTTACAACAATGTCTCTTGTTAGTAACCAAGATTGTAACAACTGAAACACATGAAAGCTGAAAACATTGCTATTTTTCCTACTCACAAATTTCCCGACAATTTATTAGAAAATTTCTGACGGGGGTGGGGGGTAGGACAAAACTGGGAGGGTCATAAATTATTTCGGGGAGGGGGTCATATACACGCCTGCGAAACCCTGTGTCTCCACCACTGTTTTCAGACTATTTTTGGCACCTGGTTGAAAAATTTTGTTGGGGGTGACATTATGTCACCCCTCCTGTGCTGGCAGCCGGGGCGGCCCGCCCCCTCGCCCCCCCGTTAGCCACGCCACTGCCCCATGGACATCTTTTAGGTGGGAATCTTCACAACTGGCCAGTGTTGTATTCATTGTAGGCACTTGCTTCATGAACATCCAGCAGAATGAATTGGAAAGCGATCTAATTGCAACAAAGCATAAAACAGTGTTGTGTGTCTCATTTTATCAAAGTTATTTGTGTGATTTTCCTTTTTGTGGATTCTATAAGCTTTTCTTTCTACATTGTATATGAAGGATACTAATGTAAAAGTCAGAAGAGAATCTGTTTTATTTTTCTTATTTCTTCTGGGTATGTAAGGCATTGTTTACTAAGAATTGTTTGACCTGAACAGGACTAGTATTACCAAAGGTCGTGTAAAATTATAGCTGATTTAGATGCCAAAGCTCAATTGCTTGCTGCACTGTTAACGGATTGTATAAAGACTGCTGCATTTGAGTTGAGGCACGTTAAACTTACCAGACTGGGCATACTCTGATTAGTAGCAGCTTCTGTGCAGAAAATTTTCAAATATCAGAGGTTTTGAAATTCCAACCATTTTGAAAAATTTTAATGCAGACCACTACATGAATCACAAAGGAATCTGTTTTGTTTACACATGTTGTCAGTTATTGAAGAAAAATGTTTGATCATATTGAAGAATTGTTTTAATTTTCCTTTTTGAGAAGTAAAAAAATATCTGTAGAAAAAGTTTGAAAACTTTAATATCCCCTAAATAATTGAGAGCATGAAAGTTGGCCTTTTGCTATTAATTGGATCAAATAAATCTTGTGATTAGACAAGATTATTTGCATACCATTTCTTTTGTCGACTGATTGATGAAAATCACGACATAAAGCATCAGTATAATTTGAGAATTTGTTCATATAATATATTAGGTCTCTCTTGGGGAGCAGTCATTAGTTTCTGAGAAGCATTTTTAATCTGAGGAACTTGAATCACTTCATGGTGTGGATGAATTGCAACATACACTGCTTTGAATATACGCTCTTTAGCGCTAGAGGTCGTCAGTAATGTTCGGATTGTGCAGTTTCGGGTCTTTCAAACATCATACTGACCTCACCAAGTCGACCCCATCAGAACTGATCGGACTCTGATACGCCCTCCAAAAAATGCTTGCAGACACTGACTTCTATACTCCGTTATCACGCATTTGATTGGAGGTTGACCAATAGCCAAACACAATCGTGTGAACTCTATTTAAGTTGTATACGGGGAATTTTTCTTTTTTTTCATTTTTGAGTGGACGCCTTTTCATCGGATACTTAGAAGGTAATTATGTTTTCCGTTTTTATCCAATTCCCATCAATGATTACTATTTATAGAGATAATAAGAAAAATTCGGCCATAAAAAAAAACTAAAAAACTCGTTTATATACGATTAAAATGAATAAATAAATTACAGCGAATTAAACCGAGAGTGCTTGTAAATCTCATAATAAAACGTTTAAAACATGTTGACGATTAAAAAAAAAAACCTTTATTATAAAGTTAAATTTTTATTTCAGATCGTTAGAAATATATATATATATATATATATATATATATATATATATATATATATATATATATATATATAAAACAAACGGGAAGACGGGTAAAAAAAAATAATATTGGTGAGAAAGTCGTGATTAATGATGCTTTGCATAAAGTCAAATAGTTAGGGAGAGAGAAAAAGAAAAACGGAAAATAAAGTCAAATGGAAGTCAAAGCTCAGGAGATTTCTTCAGTAATAAAGAACGAAAATGGGGGAAAGACTATCGAAAATAGACCTCTTTTGAACGTCACGATGTTATGCAATTATTCTAGATGCTAGGGTATCAGGATAATAGTGGTTATGCGAAATAATTCTTCAACATTTACGCAAAAAGAAAATAAATAATAAATAAAAACATGAAATAATAATAAGTAAAATAACGTATGTTAATTGGGTAAATAAAGAGCCGAACTGTTATCGCGAGAATTGTAAAAAAATAAAAAAGAATAATAATAAATAAAATAAGGAAAAAATTAAATAAGTAGAATAAAATATAGAATGAAACAAAAACACTTTCCTTCCTCCTTTCCTTTGAAGGTTCGTATGTATTATTTACAATGGATGACTAACGAAAAAAAAAAAAAAAAAAAAAAAACACACCTGTTTTCCATTACGTATTTACAAACCGATTACGGCATTTATAATTAGTTAAAAGTTGTGGCATATCTTTACACTATTTACATTTAATATACAATGAGATTTACAAAGTTACACTATGCGTAAAATTTACATTAGGCTTTCCCCAGTTTGCACGTTCAGGCACTTGCTCGTCTTAACCATTTAGCTGTTCCTTCTGCTGTCTCAGTAATGGTTTGGGTAGCCTTTCGTTTTTTCCCACTATCTCAATATCTTTTAAGGCGCTGACTAGTGATTTTGCCACAAAACCCCTTGTGCCTACTTCAGTTGGCTTGCAGCTTGCTTCCATCCATTGTTCCTACAATTTTCTAGCAATTCATCGTATTTTAGTTTTTTCCTTTCACTGGCTTCTACATTATCCTCATAACAGACTGTTAGTTCCCACATGATGATTTTCTTTAGTTTATTTGAAAAGAGGACTAGGTCTGGACGCAATCGGGTCTTGGAAATGTGATCGGGGAAATTTAGCCTTTTACCTCAATCCACTCTAAGTTCCCAGTCTGTTGCACATGATAAACAATTGGGTGCGGTCATTTTCTTTGGGTTCGGTTTCGCGCCAGCTTTAATAAAATTTATGACGTTCATGTTTGGATTCGGTTTGTTTGTACGGATGGCTGTACTAACGACTTCTGCTATTTCTTTTAGTATTTGATCATGGCGCCATCTATACCTACCATCAGCTAGGGCTGATTTGCAGTTACTAAGTTTTTAAAGAACCTATTTGACCGCATAGGGGGCATGAGGGCGATTCTGATTTAGTCCATAATTGTAGGTTACTGGAGGGCTTTGTAGAAGGTCATAAACAGATCGGATCAAAAAGTTCATTACGCCATAGATCTGACCATCCGACTTTCCTAGGTATCATTGTCTCCCATTTTGTCCATGAACCTTGTTGTTTAAACCTGATCATCTCTGCTACTCTCATTTCCTCTTCTTCCCCTGGGCGAATTTCGTCAGTAAGAGTTGGTGTTTTTCCTTACCTGCGGCTTTGTCGATTCTAACAATAGGAAAGAAACCCAGCCCTGCCCGACCCGTGGTGACAGTGCCCAGCACCGCTTTTTCGCAAAGACGCTCTTCTGCCACTTTCAACTCCTTTACAGCGTTCCATTTCCTCCCAGTGTAAACCTCCATATTTGCTCCTGCTACTTTTGGCTCCTTGGAGAACTTGTAGTGTATTATTGTTCGCGCCTCAGCCACTTTGTATTCTTCGACAAGGCTTTTAAAGAGGAGTTGAAGAATGTTGGAATTACCGTAAAGGGCAGCGCTACTTAGATACTTTGGTAGACCTAGCCATCTCCGTAAACGGGAGTTGATCTTTTTTTTCTATAAGTTCTACGGTAGAGGTAGTGAACTCAGAGATGGACAAAGGCCACAATATACCCTAACCCTAAACCCTAACCCTAAACCCTAACCCTAACACAGTATCTACCTTAAATCATTTTTTTTTTCTTTGCAGAGGATTTACTTAACTAAACCTATTAATGTTTGGGGATAAAGAATTTTTCGTTTCACTTAATTTTGACATTTTTTTCTTATGAATCAGTCATTGTTATTATGGGATATAGCAGATGTAAAGCTGTCAAATTTTACTGAGTCATTCTAAATTTTATAAAATCACTGACTGGATTTTGATCCTGAAGCAAATAAAACAAATCAATGTACTAGTTTAATTAAACTATTTAAAATCCTGTTTGAAAGATAAATTTTTTTTGATTATACTCAAAAGAATTTGAAGGCAACACCAAAAGTTGACATTTGAGATAACCTTCACCATATTACAATTACAGATATGTTTTTTTCATTCACCGAATCATTTCAGCCAATTAATTCATATCATGGCAAATATTACCTTTATTAGTATTGTCTCAATCTGCTCTTTCTCCTCAATATATGTCATCTTCCAAATGATGGAAAGTTAACAAAGCAATATAATTGTAGATGCAGAGCTTCCAATGAGAGTGACAGTCTCATTACCTAGACCTGACAGTGCTTTTTTTCCCAGTGTTGTCTTTGGGCTGTTTTTTGATCTGTCATTTGACATTTATTCAGCACTATTTGCTTGCTTCACCTCTTTTTAGACCTTCACACAGTCACAGCCTCTAGTGAAATTGATAACTTGAATCATACTCTCTCCTACTGACATTCATATTTAGTTACTCTATATCACTCATGTAGAAATCTTTGAAACAAAGATGGGCCTGACTTTGGTTTCTCTTGCTGGATTCCATTGAATTCTATGTAGAGCACATGGCCCAAAGCAGGATGAAGAGATTGCCTATTAGAAACTGCATTTTTGCCGCTATACATTTTATTTTAATTTTTTATTTTACTATTGTTCATCCAATGCAAGTCCCAAGAGCCACTCAATGAAAAGGCTTACTCAAGTTGTTAAAAGGATTTACAAGGAAGAAACTAAAGATGCATATTATGAAGATATGTACTACAGATAAGAGTTAAGCATTGAGAAATAATTTTCTATAAACATCCGTTATTTGAGCTCCTGTCGCCTTTCTGTCAGTTTGAAAGAATCTGTATATTCTCCTCTGCCATCTTTCATCGACAAGGGATTCCCACCCACAGAATTCCTGCTCACTGGAATTTATTTCTTTTCTAAGAATTCTTTGTAAAATACAGAAATGTTTCCTGTTGCTGCTTGTCATGCTTGAGTGCACTCACCATAGCTTCTCCTTTGTTACAGCAAACAACAGCTTGAATGGGGTGAACACTAAGTGAACAGCACTAAAATAAGAACTATACATGATATCCCTTGAAATGGAGAGCGGAATGACAAGAATTTCTTTTCTCGTACTACCCACCTGTGGAACTTTCTTCTGTTTCTTTGCTTCCCTGGTAGCTACAATCTTCAAAGATTTAAATATATCGTCAGTCACCATTTTCTATCTTCTTGAATTTCGTTAATCTTCTGTCCTTTCATAAATCCTCCCTTTTCTCAGTCTTCTTTTTCACTTTAACTCCCTGGAGCCGCCTGCATACTAATGGCATTACCGCCTTGCTTGGGGTGAAATGATAAAAAAAAATAAAATAAAATAATTCTGCCAAACCAATAAAGGATTCTTCTGAAATGTAAGTCTCTCAACATCTTTAATAATACTTTTCAAATATAAGGACACGACCTCTAAACACACACTTTAATTCCCTCCTTTTGTATATTTTCTGTTTAGTTTTCTAAGACAATAAAATATGTTCTTAATTATATGTAACTGTTTATACATTAATGCAAATACAAACAACCCAGGCTTACTTGACTACACGCAAGCATATATAATAAACTAAATCAACAAAGAACTCTGCTCAAATGTAAGTCTCTTGCAATCTTTCATTGGAAGTCTGTACACGTATGCATAAAAACAGGAATATATCTCTATATGCACACTTTCATTCGCCCGTTTTTGTATTCTTTGCAATTTTTTCTGCTAATAGTGAGTTGATGTTCTCGCCATCTACGAACACTGTGGTGATTCACCCGTTTAGTATGTGGTCATTCCGAAGTCATAAAGTGTGTTCAAAAAAAGTGCGCCAATCAGCAGCTGTAAGGTGATTGGCTAACCTTAAAACTGCCAACGGCAAATAATCCTACAATATCTTATTTCTCATATATTCCCAACAAGGAAGAAACATGCCTAGTTAAATGCACTTTCATATGCAACCATTTAGTCAGCATGTAAAGTTCAATAAGTCACCAGAGTTTACAGTGAATATCTTTATTAGGTTGATATTCAATTTACATTGAGAACTGCATTATATATTCAGATATACAAGGTAACCAAAAAAGTTCTGTCCATTTTTAAAGGAAAAAAAGAAAACACTTCACAGTATGTGTAACTTATATTTAGTCTTCGAAGTAATCGGCATCGGCATCCGGCACCTTCTGCCAACGTGTCTGCAGCTTGCGGCAGAACTCAGGGCGTTTTGACGCAAAGAAGTCCGTAAGGGCTTTGCACAAGTCTGCTTCATTTGTGAAGGATTTCCCACGAAGATGATTATCCAGGGAGTGGAAGAGGTGGTAATCGGATGGCGCAAGGTCAGGTGAATAAGGTGGATGGCAAAAAGTCTCCCACCAAAGTTGCTGTATGGTATCCCTGACCACTCGCGCGACATGCGGCCTGGAGTTGTCATGGAGGAAAAGCACTCCTTTGCGATTCAACAGTGCTGGCTCCTTCTGGCGCAATGCCTGTTGCACACGTTTCAATTGCTGCGAGTATAGGTCTCCAGTCACCGTTGGGCCCGTTGGTAGCAGTTCATAATGAACCACTTGACGACCTGTTCACCAGACACAAAGCATAATCTTGCGTGGGTGCATAGGCGGTCTTGCGGTGTGAGGAACAGCATCCTGAGGAGACAACCAATGTCTGGAACGCTTGGGAGTTTCGTACAGAACCCACTTTTCATCACTGGTAAGCACTCGATTGAATAAGGATGCGGTACGGTGGCGAGAAAGCACCGATACGCAGACTCCCACTCGTTGTCCCTTGTGGACCTCCAGCGTTTGCGGAACCTACTTGCTCAGTTTGTACGTCTTATCTAGGCGGTGCAGGTGAAGTCAACTGTTTCATCGGAAACGTTGAACTGTCTTGCAAGTTCACCACACGTTAGACTACTGTCCTCTTCAATGGCCGCCTTCAGGACTCCATCATTTAAGACCTGTGGTCGTCCACTACGAGGCTCATCATGGAGAGACAAGTCTCCTGACTTGAATTTTCGAAACCAACGCCTTGCAGTACGTTCATCCACAGCACTATCCCCAATCGCTTGACATATGCGGCGACTTGATGCAGCCGCTGATATGCCCACTTTGAAGTTGTAAAGCAAACCGCCCTGAACGAGATCCCTAGACACTTCCATCCGTCTCACAGCTGCCCGGCTTATAACTGATGGCCGGGCACGATGCGCGTGTTTTTTATAACGCCTGATGTTCCTACATCCGGCTGTCCAAATTTGAAAACAATTGCTACACGCATTTCGTATATATTTCAACTTCATTCAATGACTAATCAAAAAACGGACATAACTTTTTAGGTTACCTTGTAAGTAAGATTAGTATAAAAAGATTAGGAATTTGACATTGAATTTGAAGTCTTCCCGCGCATTCTCTGACGTCACTGACGAACGGTGTTTTTCAAATCAGTCGCTGCCTGGTCTCCGAGGTAAAAGGTCGACTCATTTATTTCGCGCCCCTTACCCATACGCGGGCCGAAATATCTTAACTACAAAAAACTTCCTAGTAAACTCCTTGGCTAATCATGCCGAATCTCTTCATGTGGTTGCAACTTTCTGCGAACAACTTGTTTGTTCTTTCCTCCGTTTTCTACCAGAGAACGTAGAGTTTACGACACCGTCGCCATCACACTTTTACAATGACTAATTCCTCGTCCTGACGCGAACAACTTGTTCGAACTTTCCTCCGTTCACTACCAGGGAACGTAGAGTTTTTCGACACGGATGATTGATAAACTTCACATAGACCTTTTGAACTCTAACCTTACGAACCAGTTTAAAAAGAAATAAATAAAAAAGATAGCATTATACACACATGACAAAAATCTCTCAGTGAGTATTTTCCTTGTTGTGTAGACATGTACCTTTTGCATAAGAAGAGTCTGTTCCAGAATTTTCCTTCTGAGGGAACCTTTCCCGCCTTAGCCATTTTGATTTTCGTTTTGGCACGGAACATTAACATTATTTTACTGACTACTTGTCACTACCTTATACAACTTACCTACTTGCTAAGAACTACCTTTACTTTTCTGATAGTCTCCACTGTTTAAGACAAAATACTTTTTATTAAATAAAGTTTTATATTTGTTTTCCACCAGATTCGTTTTCGTCGTTCCTCCTGGCTACCTATTTTTACCTTTTTATGCATGTGCTGAATGACTCTTTCTTTTTCCTTACTAAAGAGACCAATAATTCTACGGTTAAAAGATCACACATTTATTATTTTTACTTATTCTTTTTTTTTACTTTGCTAGGGAATTTGGTAGTCGTGAGTAGTGTCTGGCACAAGGCCACCTTTTCGTAGGCCAGCAATGCATGCTACCGGGTCTGCTACAAGATTGGTGACCGCGACGTGATCTTGAGGAACAGTTATTTCTTCTAAAAAAACAAAACACTGTTTATTTCGGGTCAGATCATAATCTGTAAACGTGCATTAAATTTGGTAGCAGGAATGACGTCTGGTGAAGCCGGAGAGTTGTCGAGCATGGCCGCCGCCGTTGCTCCCTTTCCCCCCTTTTACGAAGGGAATATTAAGAACTGGTTCCTTCAAATGGAAGCCATTTTTATCGTGAGAAAAATCTCAGACCAGAAGACGAAGTTTGGCCACGTGGTAACAGTTTTACCACCCACCATTATGGATGAAGTGTCCGATTTCTAGGAAGCCGTCCCGGAGGTTGAACCTTACACCCAATTGAAGGAGGCTATTCTAAGGAGAATGGGCCGTACTGAAGAAGGGCTTATCCACGAGTTATTTAGCGACTTAACTCGTGATGGTAGAACCCCTTCGCAACTTTTACGTTTCATGAAGAGTCGTTTGGGTAAAAACATTATGGCTGACCCAATTTTAAAAAGCCTGTGGTTGGATCCCCTCCCCACCACCATTACCCAAATTTTGGCGACTAGTTAGCGGACGCTGCAGGTCGTATTTTCTCCCAACTGGATCACCAAACGACACCAGTACACAGTGCTGAAGCATCCAGTGACCACAGGTCCTTGGAGAAAGCTGTGGGAGAACTACAGCGGCAAGTCAGAGACCTGACATTTGCTCTGAAAAACCGTGGTCGAAACCGGTTTCCTTCCCGCCGTCGTTTTAGGAGTCGACGACGTTCGTCTAGCCGAGACGATGATACCTCTTCTTCCACTATGTGCTACTATCATCGTAGATTTGGTTCTGCAGCACGTTACTGCACTAAGCCGTGCAATTATACTGCGGCCGCGAGAAACGAGACCGCCAGCAAGTGAGAGCGACTAATCTGGCTGGCAAGGCACCTTCACAGAAGCTTAGTCGCCTTTTCTGCGTGTTAGATACACGTAATAATTTACGTTTCTTGGTCGACACCGGCACTGCCATCAGTGTGTTACCTGTTTGTAATAAAGCAAGTCTAAAGCCTAAAGCAGCGAATGGCTCCAGCATAAACACCTACGGTACTAAGACCCTTACCTTAAATATAGGAATGCGTCGTGATTTTACCTGGAATTTCACTATTGCTGATGTTCAAATGCCAATATTAGGTGCCGATTTTCTGGCACACTATGATCTTGCCGTTCGAATGAACAACCATTCTTTAGCGGATAACCTGATAAACTATGTGTTGTTGGAACCAACTCCAAACATACCACTACTGGCATCACCGTGGCAACTTGCCATAGTAAGGAGTATTTGGACATTTTGAATCAGTACCAGGACCTTCTGCGTCCTACTGGGTCTATTGATTCAACCAAACACCAGACACAGCATTTTATTAAGACCACTGGTCAACCTGCCTTTTCTCGTCCTCGTTGCTTAGCACCTCATAAGTTAAAATTCGCTAAGAAAGCTTTCGACGACATGTTACGACATGTTATTCGTCCATCCGACAGCCCCTACCCTTCCCCCTGCACTTGGTACCTAAACCAGGAAAGGATGATTATAGAATTTGCGTGGATTACAGAAAGTTAAATTCCATTACTATCCGGGATCGCTATCCGATTCCGCATCTCCACGACTTTGCTACTGGGTTACAAGGAGCGAAAAATTTCTCTAAAGTAGACCTCACAAAAGCCTACTATCAGATACCGGTAGCTGCTGCTGATATCCCAAAGACTGCTGTCACCACGCCCTTTGGTTTGTTTGAATTCTTAAAAATGCCTTTCGGCCTATGCAACGCGGCACAGACCTTTCAGCGTCTTATGGACGAAGTGCTGCGTACACTCCCCTTCGTTTTTGACTATATCGACGATATTTTAATAGCTAGTGAGGACGCTGCCTCTCATAAGCATCATTTAAACGAAGTTTTTCAACGTTTGTCTCACTATGGTTTCCATCTGAACCTTGACAAATGTGTGTTTGGATTGGACCACATGGAGTTTTTAGGCCATCATACTGATGCTAACGGAATCTCTCCTGTGGCCGATAAGATTAAAGCTATCGCTGAGTTTCCCGTCCCTGTTTCCATTAAACAGTTGAGACGTTTTATCGGAATGATTAACTTCTACCGAAGATTTATTCCCAATTGTTCGAATATTCTGACTCCTCTTACAAACCTTTTACAGAAAAAAAATAAAGCGATAACTTTAGAATGAAGCTTTAGATGCCTTTCGAGCAGCTAAAACCGCTCTAAGCAACTTTTCTAAGCTTAGTTTCATAGAGGACGACCCCCACTCAGACATTTACCTGATCACCGACGCCAGCGAATCCGTAATAGGCGCAGTCATCGAACAAGTTCGTGCCTCTCAACGCAAACCCATAGCATTCTTTTCTGCTAAGCTTTCTCCTGCACAATCACGCTATAGTACCTTTTCGCGTGAACTGCTAGCTATCTTTCGTGCTGTTAAGCATTTCAGACACCTCCTCGAAGGTAGGTCTTTCGTCATCTTTACAGACCACAAGCCTTTAACTTCCATTATGTCTACTAATTCGGATAAATACACTTCCAGAGAGATCAGATATCTGGACTACATCTCTAAATTCACCACGGATATTAGGTACATTAAGGGTACAGATAACACTGTCGCCGATACCCTATCTCGAACTGAGATGTTCGTCGTGCATATTGAATCGCTCAGTCAGGACTTGATCGCCGACGAACAGGAAGCGGACATAACTCTGAAGCATGTGTTATCCGACACTTGGAACTTCAGAAATATCCAGCTCCTTTTAGCAACAAGGTCCTATACTGCGATGTAAAGTCCAACATCCCGAGACCGTATGTCCCTCCGTCTCTTCGTAGACAGGTTTTTGACCACTTGCACGGACTCTCACATCCTAGCAAGAGAGCCACCGTTAAATTGATTTCGGACCGTTTTGTTTGGCCGAATATGAACGTCCAGATTCGTGAATGGGTCACTACGTGTCTACAATGCCAGAAATGCAAAGTACATAGACACACAAAATCTCCTGTGGGCACCTTCAGCGAGCCTGATGCTCGTTTTACTAATATTCATCTCGACTTAGTTGGGCCTCTACCAACTTGCCAATGGTATCCTTACCTCTTGACGATAGTCGATCGTTTTTCTCGATGGCCTACTGCCATCCCTATTAAAGATACCACTGCGGAAACCGTCGCGAAAACATTTCTACGTGATTGGATTTCAATTTTTGGGACTCCCAAAGTAGTTACTACCGACAGAGGAGCACAGTTCTAGTCATGTCTGTTTTGTTGAATTCACTGAACTCCTTGGAGCTAAACACATACGTACCACAGCATACCCCCCGTGTGCTAACGGATTGGTGGAACGATTCCATCGTACCCTCAAGACTTCGCTGTCAACGAAGCATGATAATAATAATTGGGTTGATGAACTACCCCTCATCCTTCTTTCACTGAGAAACATTCTCAAGGACGATTTAAAATGCTCACCAGCAGAACTCGTTTTTGGTACGTCGCTGTCATTACCCGGGCAGTATTTTTCACCAGCTGTAGATACATCTCCAGTTTCTTCTTCCTTTGTTCAGGACTTGCGCCTTAAAATGACCAACTTGAGTTACACACCACCGCGGCACTGCCCGGTTAATATATATTTACCTCATAAGCTTCAGGATTGTGATTTTGTATTTATTCGCAATGACGCTACCAGGCGACCTATCACGCCGGCTTATATGGGACTGTATCGCGTTCTCAAACGCGCTGATAAATATTTTCAAGTTCAGAAAGGTATTCACACCGACAACGTGTCAATAGATCGGTTGAAACCTGCATTTTTGGAAAAGACGGCATCCTATGCTACTCAGACAACTCCGCGAGTTAATGAGGATCCGAAAAAACCTACTTCTCATGTTCCTTCTCTGCCAAAATTTACCAGTTCCGGTCGGAAAGTTACCTTCCCGAAGAGATTCGAAACCTTTAACTATTTTTAGTTAAATGTTTGCCGACATTTAATCCGCGGAAGGGCTCTGTGGAATCGTGCAGGGATTCCACCTACTTTTACGTGCACGCGCGTATTGCACACCTTCCTTTCCCGTTCGGCTAGATATAGTAGTAAACAGCCCCCTTTGTGGCCGTCGTGAGGAAGGTTGCTGGCTGGCTGCTGCTGATTCCAGCTAGAATCAGAATTTGAAGTTTTCCCGCGCATTCTCTGACGTCACCGACGAACAGCGTTTTCAAGTCAGTCGCGGCCTGTTTCCAGAAGAAGAAGTTCGACTCATTTATTTCGCGTCCCTTACCCATACGCGGGCCGGAATATCTTAACTAACCAAAAATTTCCTAGTGACTCCTTGGCTCATCATGCCGAATATTTTTCCTGTGATTTGCAACTTTTCTTCGAACAACATGTTTGAACCTTCCTCCATTTTCTACCGGAGAATGTAAAGACTACGACCCTGTCGTCATCACAGTTTTAAGACCAATTCCTCGTCCTGGCGCGAACAACTTGTTCGAACTTTCCTCCGTTCGCTATTAGGGAACGTAGAGTTTTTCGACACGGTCGATTGATGAACTTCACGTCCTCTTTTGAATTCTAACCTTTACGAACCAGTTTAAAAAAAAAGATAACATTACACACACATTATTAAACCTCGCAGTGAGTATTTTTCCTTGTGTACGCATACATCTTTTGTACAAGTAGACTATATTCCAGAACCTTCCTTCTGAAGAAACTCTTCCCGCCTTAGCCATTTTGATTTTCGTTTTGACGCGGAACATTAACATTCTACTAGTCACTACATTATACAATCTGTCTACTGGTTAAGAACAGTTCTTACTTTTTCTGATAGTCTCCACTGTTGAGACAAGATTATTTGTTATTCAAATAAAGTTTATATTTGTTTTCCACCAGGGTCGTTTCCGTCATTTCCTCCTGGTTATCTATATTTTATTATTTTTATGCACGTGTTAAACGACCCTTTTTCCTCACTAAAGATCACACATTTATTATTTTTACTTTGTTAGTGGATTCGATAGTCGTAAGTAGTGTCTGGCACAAGGACACCTTTTCGTAGGCCAGCACTGCATGCTACCTGGGTCTGCTACACACTCTTAGTCTTACTAGTAGTCGTGTAATACTCTTCTGGTGTACTTATTGTTTAATATACGATATATTTGCAAACCTGGTTTTTGTTATTACTTAACCATTTACTTGGTCACAACACACACATTCTGAGACTAAAAGTTACCCATTAATCTCAGCCTTTCAGAACATTCCCTTACTCAAGTTGTTCACATAGCAGCTTTCGTTCATTTCTGCAAGTGAATGAACGTCTAAGTTCTCAACCACAGAACATTATTATTACACCGTAAAGTTCTCAAATACAGAACACTAACTCACTTTGCCATTGAGAAAATCAGTCTGCGGAGGAAAACACTCACTCACTAACTTGCAGAGAGATCATAATTCATTCGCGTCAGTGAGTTCAACAATCAAAGAGAGACAACTTCTGAATGAACTGTGAATTGGAAACTAATTTACACTTAAAATTCAGCTCCCAAGAAACTGTTTAATTTTAACATACACAGTTTAATATTCATTAAACTTACACAACTTTCATCCAACAATTTATTCAGGACACATTCTTTCCACAAAACTTTCATTACTATTTCAAACAAACGAGAAAAAGATGTTGAACTAAAAATTTAAACTTCTACGTAACAACAACATATCATTTGTACACAATCTCTAAAAATGCAATAATAATTTCAATGCAACACATCAACACAATTTGTATCACTTTTGTTTTGTCACTGATAAAAGAAAAATCTATTTTCGTTATTACATTGATTTATCGAATTTGTTATTTCTCTTGTTATCTATTGTTTCTTAACACATTTGTTGAAAGTAAAAATAGAAGGGATTGAAATGAGGTCGTTCGATTCTACACTAATGTTCAGGTAGAAATAAGTCACCATTATGTTGCGGAATACTAGTATATTTAGGTAGAAATAAGACACCAATTTGTTGCGAGTATCATCTCTTTGGTTGATATGTAGACATTTATTTATGGGATCCTGGAACATTTATCCCACAAACAATAATGGCGGATTTAATGTGAATCCGGGTAAAAACAAAACAACATACAGTGAATATAAAACAAACGAAATTGCATGCTATTAACAAAATGAAATTACATGTGTACACAATTGTAATGAAAGGAAAAACATTAAAACTATAGCCTGTATGAAGACATTACACAAAACAAATAAACCACAATAACTCAAAAAGTTTGGAATCAATATTTGTCAAATTTAAACTCGTTCACTTCCAACCATAGTAAAATATTTAATTAAATTTTCTGTCATTTTTAAAATGGTTAGTTTTTGAGATTTACGAAGATGAACTGACTGAAGTTAATATGCAGATTAAACTAATATTAGCTGAAGACCTCTGAAATCTAATAAAAAAATATTTTCTCTTTTTGTCCATAACATATGTTGAAACATGGGTTGACAACTATTGAAAAAGAGAAAATAGCAAAGTTAATGAATGACGGAATGTCCACATTGAATATATCAAAGGAGCTTTGCAAAGATCATCGAACTATAAAGAAGACTTTAAAATATAAGTAAGTTGAGAACTCCAAACAAAGAAAAAGGCTTTAAACTTGCTTCCTCAAGATGAACTTAAACTAAAGCCATAGTTATAACGGAATAACCACTTTTAACCAGCTGTCGGATCTTTGACTAGGATGGAATTAAAGGATCC